>OX465373.1:1031483-1393909 GCA_950004255.1 Mesopsocus fuscifrons
GGTGTTTGTTGATGTTTTTTTAATGACATTTTTGTATGGAACTTTTGGACATTTTTTGCTCTGGAATATAGCATGCAGTTTTAATGTCAGAAATCACAAAAACATACCTAAAAAACTTTTCGAAATATAAAGCCTTTTTAACGGCCAAAATTAACAATCGAGTGATTTTCGTCAAAAAAAAAAAATTTGTCCGAAATTAAACTGACCGTAAAATCACAACACAGTCTGATAATTTCTGCCGTTCGAAAGACATATTATATTTCAGAACATTTAAATATCCAATAGTATCCTCAAAAAGTGTGCAGAAAAAACTTAATAAATAGCGTCCTTAAAGAGTACTAGTCAACTTAGAGGGGGCAAAAAACACCCAACAGTTCCTCAGAAAAGTGTAACCAAAAAAATAAACTCAAAACCACCCCTCAGAAAATCAGGGGCCGAAAAGGGGGGCAGTAATTATCGATAAATTGGGCGATGAGCAACAATTAGTGGGGCGGAAGTGGCTAGCGTAGGATTTGGATTGGGGGGGATGGGGGGGATGGGGGGTTAACCTGCCCTGGAATTGAATGAGAGAAACAGAAAATGGGGGGGGGGGGGCGGCAACTGCTGCCTGCCCAGTAAAGAATTACTCTACGTGACCAAAATGCCAACCTGTCCCTGATATTTGGCTGAAATTGCCAATTAGGAGAAATGAACTGTGCTTTCACTTTAACCAGAGTTTCTCCTGCAGTGTTTTAAGGACACCGTGCATCTAGCCGCGGTGAACCGCCGTACACAGCTTGGAGCGCAGCCTTAGATAACAAATGGCTCGCTGTGCGTCTTCAACTGGCTATGGGGAAAAACTGATTCCGACCCCCTTGTGTATAGAGCTCACGAAAGGTGCCACCCTGTATCCCACTACCCCCTGGCCCTCTTGAGGTTGTACCGTTTACTTCCAGCTATAGCTGAAAGCACGAGTTAATGGCCACAATGGCCGCTCAGGGTGGCTCGGGTCTTGCCAGCCTTTCATTGGCTACTGTAGGTAGGCATGCACCGAATCTGCACTTTAAAACGCACAAGCATAGTATAGCCGCCCTGACCTGCCTGGCCTGAGGGCATTCTGTGTACAGTGAACAGTGCAAAATTCCCTCGGGCCAGGCAGGGCAGAGTGGCTACACCATACATAGTACCTATGGTTGACACAGTGTTATCTTCAGCAGTTATGCCATTTCTGCACTGGTCGCTGCGGAACTGGGCCTAGTAGGGGAACTGCCTCCCCTCGAATGGGCGATAATCGGTGGCTCCAAGTATACCTGCGTCAGTTCAGGTAACAAGACACGGTAGCGCTGTTGGCACGGGAATAGGCACGGGCGACCCTAAAACTGTCCAGCGTATGATTTGTTCGTGGGTGGGACATTCATTACTCGTATTGACAATAGATATCGGTGCCAACAATTCAGTACTTTGTCAAACTTCCAAACTCATTCGGCTCGCGAGCGGACATGAGCGGTGACGGCTGCTGCCGGTACTAACGCTCATATTATCGCGTCATCTGACTTATGGTGCTTTGATCGTGTTGATGAAGCTTCCCGTCAACAATATAGCAGCTAGAGTGTCACTCCCCAGGTGGAATGAGATCTGTGATCAAAAATAAAATGCCCCACCAACAGCAATGATGCCCCAATTTTCTTCCGCTTGGTAATTGCCAACTGGTACCATGCAATATACATATATCAAAAAAAACTCTCCGTTTGCAACCTGAAATAGTGTAAGACGCCCTTAAGGGTGGATTTAAGGAAGTAACTATCTCGGGGATGATTGCCCCCACATTGCTGAAATTTTATATATAGACATGTTGGGTCCTATAATTAGGCTGTCTGCCGATTTTTGTAACGGTTACTTCCATAACAAGGGAGCAAAAAAATTCCTCCCAAACTTTTCGTCTTGCCTCACAATAGTTTCTTTCTACAAAACTGGACTAAAAAATTAACCCATTTCAATTAAAAAAAAACAAATTTACTAAAAATCCAAAGGAACCTTCCTTAAAATGCTTCTGTACCACAAGTTTTGCTGTAGGCACGCCGCTTCCAGCCTAGACGCGATGTCCAGCAGATGCGTCTTCTGCCGGTTCAGGCACAGGGCCTTTCCTCTGACGCGCCCTGCCTCTTGCATAGCGGCTTGCCTTTCTGTCTCGGGGCAAAAAAGGGGCTTCACCCAGTAGAGAAAAAGAATACTTAGGTTGAAGATTATCGAGGTCATTACCAGTATGAAAGACTCAACATAAGGTGCTGGTTCTTCCGTTTCTTCAGTTACAAAATTTGGGAACATGGTTTCAAAAAATAAATTTGAAGTCAAAATATTTTTATTTTTGTTTTTGGGGAGTGTTCTAAAACTTTCAAGAGTGTAGGTAGTTCACTTTAAAAATGATTTTGAAACTGTTGGATATTTAAGGGTCTGCTATACCTGACGGTGCATTTTTTGCCGACCATAAGATTAACATTGCGAGCGGCGATTCATTTTCAAGGTTTACCGTTGGTTTTAAAGACACAAAATTTTGCCTGTACCTAGCCCTAACAATGTTCTAGGGAGTGTTCGAAGCAGATTTCCCATTTTTTTACTGGTTTTCGAGATACAGCACTTTTCTTGAGGTATGCGATGCTAGCATTTGCAAAACAGTTGCAATAATAGAAACCAGTCAGAAATTGGGAAATCTGCTTCGAACACTCCCTAGAACATTGTTAGGGCTAGGTACAGGCAAAATTTTTTCTCTTTCCAACGAAGGGTAAACCTTGAAAATGAATCGCCGCTCGCAATGTTAATCTTATGGGCGGCAAAAAATGCATCGTCAGGTATAGCGTCCTCTTAAGTAAATATTCTGATGTACTACGGAACCTATAGGTATAGGTACCTAACACTGGTAATTGCACGACTGCCAATGGCCGTGGCTGCTCTAAAAGCTAAACATAGTGTATTATTCGAAGGCGGAAAGAAATGACTACGAATAGGACACTATGTTTAGCTTTCACTGGAGAACAAATTCCTTCGAAAAATAGAAATGGTGGTGCAATTACCGTGTTTGTAACGTTATTTGGCTGGCTACAGTAAGTTTTCTTTGAGAGGTTGGTTATTTTTTCAAACGATCTGCAGAACCAATCACTGACTGTATATGGACCCTCCACCATAAACCACGAAAAGGTCCTTATGCAACACATTTAAAGACACAGCACAAACGAATGGGGGCAAAGCCAGCATGCAGAGTTGCAATTCCAACATTTTCGAAAAGCTCTGTAGAGTTGCACGCTCCTTGCTAAACCCAATCATGCTCGTTTGTGTTCGTTTTCGACCATTTTCTGAGGGCACGCGCGAAATTAACTAGCTATGTTGTAATCTTACGTTCGAGTAATTTTGGACAAATTTCCTAGAGACCAAAATTACAACATAGCCTGTTAATTTCTGACGTTTTGAACGCATATTATATTTCAGAACATTTCAATATCCAACCGTGTCCTCAAAAACTTAAACTAAGCCCAACCTTATACCACCTTATACCTAAAAATGGGGGAAATATGGCAATGGTTTTATTTTGCTTTCCTGAATGATGCGTATTGTATTACTGTATTGTGCATGTTGTATTGCCTTGTATTGAAACTGTAGGTAGGTCTCCACAGTGTAATAAGCAAAGCTAAGGAAGACGGATATTAAAAAAAAAAAAAAAAAACTCCCGTCTTTTTCAAATTTGCACGAACTTCCTTGAGACGAACAGAGTCTTTTGAGGAAAAAAATCAGAATATTCCATATTTACACTTTCTATACTTTGCTTTTACTATAGAGCAAGTAAAGAGGGGGCAGGAAATGTATCTTAAGAGGGGTGGTTAAATATTCAGCAAGTCTAAGAAGGGCGGGGAGGGTCAGTGCATCTCCCCGTCCACTCCACAACCTTCTCAGCCTTACAGCTTCAAAAGGAGGTCATCTTAACCGAGCCTCTTAAGCGCAATTTACCGTTACCAGCCGAGGATTAGATGCTTACGGTACACTGAACGAGGCTAAAAGCTAGCAAATAGATGCTACTTCCAATTACAATCTCTGAAAAGTCTAGCTAAGACTGAAGATAAAGACTCTATTAGCCTAAGAAGACAGACACTTTGTTTGAGAAAGAAACAGTGTTCTTGTCTTCTTAAATAACAGTCTAAGAAGACTGATGGAGTGTATAAGCAAACAGTTGTTACTGGCCCATCTTACAAAGTTAACCGTATTTTATTCGTATAAGGTGACCCTATCAGACCCTTCTCTTATACACTAGGGCCCTCTTCTTAGCCTGTTATCTAAGAATACAACAACACTGTTTCTTTTTCAAACAAAGTGTCTGCCTTCTTAGGTTAATAGAGCTGAGCTAAAGTTGGTAGCATCATAAGTCCATCTCCCCGAGGAAACAGTTGGGCAATGGACGATGTAGGGTAGGTATAGGTACGCCCACATGCAGGCTATCACAGGGGCCCGGCTTCATAGAGTCAGTTAATCCAGCCAACAAATAAATAAATAGACCTATACAAAGCCATAGAACTTCGTTAATTAGTTTCCGAAATTAAGCCAGGACATTTTGAAAAGAAAATAACTAAAATAAATATGATAAGCTGATAAAAACGGACCATACAAGTTAGGAGGAAGGACTAATTATCTGTCCTGAAATAATAACTCGGAAAATTGAGGGGGGAAAAGAGGGGGGAAGGGTTTTTACTTATTCGGGAGGTCATCCCGAACCGGATTAGCTCTTTTTTGTGAATTTCTATTGGAGGGGCAAAAAGGGTCAAACTCAGAGACGTCTGAGCTCTAAGCTCTATTTTATGCTTTTGAGTCAAGGGGATTTCGTCAGAATCACGACCGAAAGTTGAACTTTTTTCTCTGTAACTGGCAAAGACCATCGTCAAGTGGTTAAATGTCGGACCACTTAAACTGTAGGTCCCCAGTAGAACACATACTAGGGATTGAGCTGAATTCGAAAATTAATAAAGGGTCCGACAACAGTCGCACTAAACTTTCTCGCCCCATGTGATTTTTTTTTTTTTTTTTTTTTATTTATTTGAGATTTTTTTGCGGGCGTAATTTTTAAGCAATCCAAAATCGGTTGAAAATAACCCAAGAGCATCTATCTGAGATCACTCCCACCAAGTTTCATGGCTGTCATTCTATTACTGTAGTCCCAAATGCGTTCCGACCATTCAAAAACGTGGTTTCTCATTCTCAACTCATTTTCGACACTTTTTTGACTACAACGGCCGAAATTTTGAAGATAACAAAATTCTGTTCGATAAATGTTTAAGTTACATGGTTCTACACAAATTTACCAAATTTCATGACAATCGGTCAATAAATGTGAATGGCGCCGAAACGATCGAACTTTAGTCTAGAACGACCGTAATTTTCAACCAATTCAATTTTAGTTGCAAATGACCTCGAAGCATCTATTTGTCAACACACTTACCAATTTTCAGTGTTTTAGATTGAAAAGTGTACCGTCGGCGCTTGTCCGACTAACCAAAAACACGATTTTTGAATTATTTTGGCGGTTTTTTGACAATAGCGGCCGCAATTTTTTACCAATCAAAAAATCCTTGAAAATGTGTCTTGGCAGTAATTTTAGACAGGTCCATACCAAATTTCATCAAAATCAGATGAACGGTATAGGCGCTAGAGCACTGAACGGACTGACGGACTGACGGACTGACGGACTGACGGACGGACAGACTTTTTCCAGAAACCACTTTTTTGGACTCAGGGGACCCCCAGGATCATGGGAAACCCAAAATCTCAATTTCGAAATTTTGCACGAAAACAATACTTTCTCGCCATATATGGCTAGCGAGAAAGTAAAAACAGTTTAAGGTACACAGTCGTGTTTGTACTTATATCTTTTTCCGATCGGTTAATTTCGGAGAAAATGTTTGTTGACAAAAATCACTCGATCGTAAACTCACAACAGGGTCTGTTAATTTCGGCCGTAAAAACACTTATTATATTTCAGAACATTCAATATTATCCTCATAAAATGTGCAGGAAAAAGTAAACAAACACGAATGCCCTTAACGAGTCGACTCCCTTCGTAAGTAACAAGGTATATAGGCAGAAGAAACACTGAGCTAAGGTGATGCTGAAATTGAGCCCCCCCCCCCCCTGAGCTCCCCCTAGGCCCCTCCCCCCCCCCCCCCCTAACCCCTGAAAATAATTTACCATAAATTAAAAGCCCCTCCGTCTTTTCCTCGCTGACTTCTCCAAATTATTTATTTGGAAATAAGAAACATTTGCACAGGTGCGACTGGTGCGAGAGACGTGGAGGACCGAGGATTTACTCCCGACTCCCCAAGGATTTTCCTGGACCAACCGGCTGGAGGACAACTCGACTGTCGGGCGTAATCAGCCCCTTGTGTCCCGTATCCTTATACTGCTGTAGCGCTGCGACAATTATCGAAACAGCATTCCGTCCTATTTTGAGAAAAAGTTTGAAAACCCCCTCGGGCTCTCCGCCTTTCAAATCATTCGAAATTTGAGCGAAAGACATTTTTATTGAAAAGTTCTTTATCAAGTTTCTTCAGAGAAAAAATGGATTTGTTCTTTGAACGGTATTGAGAAGGAGCAGATCCGAGGTCAACTTCGATTGAAATATTCCCGAAGATGCCTGAATGCCTTCGTCCGACAAACATCTATTCCGCCAGACAGTTTCAACCAAATGCATTTCACGAATTCTTTCGACTTCTTTTCCTCTTTATATGACTTTTCCGATGGGAAAACTTCAACAACGTACTTACTTTCTGGCACACTTGAGCGCACACATGGAATCACTGAGAATATGAGCAGGACATCGAAGGACATCGCAGAACAGTTGTAGGTGGGTTCCGAACCACCAAGAACATTTAAATACCCAATAGTTTCCTCATCAAGAGTGCAGAAAAAACTTAAACAAACTGACAAACACATGCTGTACAAATCAGGGGTGAATGCCGACCAGAAAAAAACTTTGGGGTGGAACCTGTGTGACCCGACTTTCAGTTTTCCTTTAAACTCAACCACCTAGACCACTCGGCTATAGAGGCTGTTGTGTAGTAGGTGCAGAAAGGGTTATATAGGGTGGAAATCACTTGAAGTTGTCTCTTGAACAAGTCATTAATCAACAAACACTAATTACAGGGGAGGGGGTCGTTATCCTCCCCTTCTCTATTCTACGCAATATCCGCCCTTAGAATACACAGTGTCAAATAGAAGCTAAGTAGGTACCTACCCCTACAGCTGAATAACTGTATCACAATCCGCTCTGATCTATATGCATCAACGAAGATCTAACCCCGGGCTCACAAGATTTTTCTTCCCTGGTCCTGAACCTACCCTGGTCTGTTGGGCGCTTAGTCTGGGGGAAAAATCGACTTTTGGGTAATATTACGACCAAAGACATAGTCAAGACATTCACTATTTGTTTACGTTTTTTCTGCACAATTTATGAGGAGAGGTATTTCTATGTTCTGAAATATAATATGTCTTTTCAACGGCCGAAATTAACCATATAGCCGTGAAAAAGACATATTATAATTCAGAACATTTAAACATCCAATAGTTTGCTCATAAAGTGTGCAGAAAAAAAGTAAACAAACACGACTTAAAGGAGGTTTTTTCCTATGTTTACTATGTTAAATTTAATTTTTAAGTTAAATTTAACATGGCAAATCTCCAGTTTAATTTTAACTGGGCATGGTGGGACGCACCCTTAAAAGTTAAATTTAACATGGTAAACATAGGACTAAATCTCCGGTTTATATTTAACTGGGCATGGTGGGACGCACCCTTACTTTATCTGTTATCTGTATATGTATACGTAAGAAACTGTAATGAAAATTAGAAGTAAATATACAGATGGAAAGCAGGGAGTAGAGTGAATCCATTTGTACGTAGGTACGTACCTCTATCCCCGCAAGAGATAACAAAATAAAGACAATAAAGCTCAGCTGCATCCCAGCAATATTTCCCGTAAATCAGGAAAACATTTTCCGAGAGATTTCCTCAATAAGGTTCGCCGCTTGTCTCGGTGGATTTTTCTTGATTTCATCGCAGAATTTACATGAAATTCCTACATTCATGAGAAATGCCTGAGTTCAGTCTGACAGCAGATCGATCTCCCCCCCTCATTTTTCACCTGAGCACTTTTCTTTCTCGCCAGTTATCCGTTGCATTAATCCCGGAGAAAGCTCAAAATCATTGGTGAAAATAAAAAGTGTCAATTGAAAGCTATTATAGGACGGATAGCTATTTGTTTACGTTTTTTCTGCTCATAATGTGAAGAAACTATTGGATATTTAAATGTTCTGAAATATAACATGTCATAACAGACTACATAGGTGGTGATTTTTGTCCACAAAAAATTTGTCTGAAATTAACCGACCGTAAAATTACCATATACCCTGTTAATTTCGGTCGTGGAAGCTTTACATTTTTGCGTTTAGATGGCTAAAAGGACTCGAATGTACCTATCCTTTCACAAGTGAGTAACTTCAAGTAAACATAAGATAATGAGATAAGGTCAAGGGGGCAAATCAGTGCAGACAATAATTGCCAAAGCAAAGGTACCTGCTGCTACTTCCCACTTAGGCACGCGATCGTGTGTTCCAAGTTGGTTCGAAATTTCAAAGAGGCGACTTCCGCGAATTCAAGTCAGTTCGGAAAAATCTGCCGGTTGGTCTATTCTATTGTAACATAGGTCGTAGGTCTAGTCACAGTTACCGGAGACTTTTCTGTCTCTGTAAGGACTATGAAGACTCTCACCTGCAAGAATTTTCATTTCTCACCTGAGCACTCTTCTTTCTCGCCAGTTATCCGTTGGATTAATCTCGGAGAAAGTTGAAAATTATTGGTGAAAATAAAAAGTGTCAATAGAAAGCTTTTAGGAGACGGGAAGTAGGAAGGGGTTGGGAAGTTGACGTTAAGGCGGATTTAACGCCCCCACCCTCCCCCGCCTACCCCTCTACTCATTATTGTTATTTCTCCATAGCGAGATGGAAATTTTTCCAGTGGGCTTAACAAAAACTTCATCACCTGAAAGTCTTAAGTGATTGAGACGTTTAAGTTTTTATAGAGTCAACTCAGCGACAGCCTTTACCGCAGACACTGTCTTTATAGTGTCTAAGAAGACAGACACTTTATTTGAGAACGAAACAATTTTCAGGTGTTCTAAAATAACAGGCTAAGAAGATAGTTCTGGAATGTATAAGAGATGACTCTGATAGGGTCACCTTACGACAGAAAATGCAGTTAAGTTTGTAAGATGGTCTATAACAGCCATGAACTTATACACTCCAGAACCATCTTCTTAGCCTGTTTATTTTAAGAATTTTTAGAAGAACCAAAAATAGTTTCTTTCTCAAACAAAGTGTCTGCATGTCTACTTAGACATGGACAAGTCAGCGATAAGTCTGCGATAAGTTTTTGATAAGTCTGTGTTAAATCTGCGATAAGTCTGTGATAAGTCTGCAATAAGTCTGCGATAAGTCTGGCTGGACCATAGACGTGCCAGGGGGTAGTGGAATACAGGGTGGCAGCTTTCGTGACCTCCGTACACAAGGGGGGATTTGGTCACTATCATGCCAGACAGTCGAGTTTTCCCTTAGACGGTGAAGGTGTCCTACCACTTGGGATGCTGAACAACCGATCGGAAATGTTTTTGGATCGAACCGAACGAACGATTAAATAGAAAAGCATACTGCTGGCCGTTAAAAAATTCATACAAATTCAATAATACCGCGGTATAAAATATCAATATAGAAGCTTAGAAGGAACGGTAATACAGCAAAACAGTAATCCACAATAATCCGCAGTAATCCGAACTGCGAAGAAAAACCCCAATGGCCTGGCGTGTTGAATTACCTCATCAAATATTTTACTTTTTCTTAGGAGAAAAGAAGGCTGGGGACCCAATTTAGAGATCATTAATGTTAATTATAAGACAACAGCTACAACAGCGACTCTGCTGGAAAAAATGAAAACTGTTCACGAACAAGCCATTGTTTTATAACAGGCACCTTCATTTATCATTAACTTTATAACTTTACGGGGAACTTGGTTAACCGACCGTTAAGTTTCTATAGGACGCTGTAACGTTGTAGTATGGATGCCGACAGCGCCCTTATCTTGGCGTTAGCTTGAGGGTCCACTATCCAGCCGATAAAATGAACTACAGAAATATTTTTGGTAAACCAAACAGGTTTTTTGAGTTATTGGTAAGTTTGATTATTACTTTATCAGCCCGAGAAAGACACTCTTTTGTTACCAAGCCCACCAGCTATAGACCACTTAGAACACGACGGGGACCTACAGTTTTAAGGTGGTACTGAATCAGCAAAACCTCGATAAATTTCAGAGGTGTGTACCGATCGCAAAAACTTTGGTATGATCGGGATCGGTGACCGACCACTTGGCTATCCACTCTCTATTATGTTTTGAAAATAAATGAGTTTTCAAAAAGCATTAAAATGAGTATACAATCCCTGGTAATCGGGCAATATGTCAGAATTCAAAATTACGGGGCAGCTCATATACGCCAGAGCTCTAGTAATTAGTAATTGGCTGTTACATGATTGGTCGCTGTGTGACGTCACGGGGAAACCATTACTCCAACAGCACACGTGTCTGCCCCACGTGTAGCCAATGACGTCATCGGTCAGGGGGCTTTTAGGCTTGTTCATTGACGTTTTTATTGTCTATTTTGTGATAAAACAGTTTCATATCTCGGAAATTTAATAATTGTTTCTTTCTCAATTAAAAAGTCTCTGTCTTCTAAGACGTTCTAGAGAGATATCAGTCAGAGGTATTACCAAGTGAGGCCCCAAAAATCCCTTTTTATTAATTTTACAAACGGGGTAGTTTGACCGCCTTGCGTTGAAGCCAAACTAAACAAAAGTTCACCTTCAAGTTTTCCCTGACCCGAGGTCAATATATCCGGGAGTTAACTTAAGCATAAGTATCAAATCACCTTCCAAAGTTGTAAAACTAGCAACCTTACAGTACTACCAAACTTTCTCAGAAACCTAACCAGAGGAAAGTCCGAATTTGGTGAATCGAAACCTAATTTCCCCCCACAAAGGGTTATGGGGCTTCACGCGTTCGCGAACGCCTCAAGGAGGAAATTCAGAAGGAGGCGAGGGGGGGAGAGGGGTTTGACTTATTATCAACTTTAATGGTTTTCTGAAAATTTAATAAAGTGAGTGGAGAAGGCCCGCGGCGTTTTGCCCTTGTGCTAACTTTCGGTTTTTCTTATCCTACCTCACTAGCCCCCCCCCAAATTTTGGAATTTTTGAGTGCTTAACCTGACCTAATTTGGAGGCTTTTTGGATGTTTGTAACCCATCAAAACGCTATTTCCACGCAACGCACGACGCGAGAATAGGCGTCCCAGCTCTTCCACTCTCTATAACGAAAATCTCCCTATAACGACCGATCGATCCGATCACAATGTCTGTTACCTCTGCCTATTTCTATTTACAGACTGTTTTTAATCATCTCGAGACCCTGTCTATTGGAAAATCTGTTTATAGCGAGCAAATCGATCGTTATAGAAAGACAACTATATACTGTATGTATAGATACTGGAAATTTCTACGTATTATACAGTAGTCCGTCAAGTCCGTCGCTATACTATAAAGAAAAGTTCGTTATAGGGAGGGTTTCAAAATGGTTTGTAAAGTGGCTCGTTCGGTCGTTCAAGATGTTTTCGTTATGGACGTATCGCTATTGGAGAGGGATGGCATTCCCACCCCTAATTTGCCATTCCAGCGCCCCATTCCTTTTTGACGCAAAAGAAAGAAAAAAGAAATACCATGAACAAGTGTATAGAGTGAATACATAGGAAATACATAGGGAAGTAGGTAAACGAACACAAAGAAAGGTAAATATGAGATGGATTTTGCTGAGCTGAGCTGAGCAAAACCCTTCGTAATTGTGTCTTAGACAAAGCATTGAATTTAGACGAGATATTAATACATCCTATACGAGATTCCTTCAATGTTCAAACTTCGCTTTCTGGCATTGTTGTTCGCTTTCTATAGCGAATACATTTCGTGACCTGAGGGGTAGAATGTATATTGTTTATTTTATATGTTCTGGGCTAGGGGTGTGTTGAATTGTTTATGTCGTATGCTGTGTTGTTTGCAACCGGTTCGATCCTAGCCAAGTTTTTCTGGCTTCTGATTTGATTTATGTCTCCAGTGACACTATACTTTAAACTGTAGGTCCCCATCGCTGGTATTTGGTACTGTTACCAGCTGAGCTCGATGGATAATTCTTGGAATGGTCTAGTTGCTGGGGCAGACATCACCGCCCTTTCGAGTAATTTAACTCATTTTGTAGAAATAAATATCGATATATCGATACTTCGTTCGGGATATTTTGGTATAATAATACACTTGAAATATTATTGATGTATCTATAGCTGAGGGTTGGGGGGGACAAGCCCAGCAACTAGACCGTTTCAAGAACTATCCATTGTGCTCAGCTGGCAGCACTACCAAATACCAGCTCCCCAGCCATCGAGTAAACGATGGGGACCTACAGTTTTAGGTGGGTTCCGAACCACCACAGCCTTGATATACATTTCACTTGACATGCTGAACATATTAGAGGTGAATGCCGAGCAGAAAAACTTTTTGGTAGGATCGGGATCGAACCGGTGTGACTCGGCTCTCTCTGCTCCTCAAAAGTCGACCATTTAGTCCACTCGGCTATCGAGGCTGTTTTGATGTATCTAAATATTGCATTAAATATTTCAATATATCGATATATCGTTCGAGATAGGTTCGAGAAAGAGGAGGCCTCTTTATAGCGTGCAAATTGACATGATGGTCGTTAGAGCGAGAGAGAGACAATTGTAAACAACAATTCAAATACATCTCAGCCAGTTTTCCAAATGACCCATTTTCCACGATATCATTCAAAAAAGACCGAAGAGAAAGTTTCAAAATTCTAATGACAACACTGATGCAGTTTAATATAAAATGGGCCTCAAAAGTGAAATATTGGTTGAACTTTCGAGTGGGGGGAGGGGGGGGGGGGGGGGGAATTTTTGGTTTTCATTAGGTCACATTTCGGAAGATGGGACAAATTTTTAATAACTGCGAATGGCGAGTCAAAGAGACCAGTGGCGCCTCGTACATTTTCGTTTTGGGTCTTTACGGGAAGTGCAGTCGTTATTCCATTAAATCTATATCATGCACCTAAAGGGGGAAAATCAGCAACTCCGGAAATGATTGGATTATTTAGTCTGATGGCTGACTTAGTTTCTGTATTATCAAATTTTAGATTCTGACCACTAAATAAAAAGTTATTACACTCTAAAGTGGCCGGATTTTAGGTTGGACTAGGAGGTGAAAATACCGAAAGTGACGTAAGCTTTGGCTACTGCTCCAACCTATCTCATTGTAAGCTAATCTTAGGAATCTCAAACTAAAGATATCGACATAAGATGTCTTGTGCCTGAAAAAACCTACAAAGCCGCCACTGAGGGTCATTATGGAAAATCTCAGCTATATTAAAATAGCTGAAAGGCATGCACACGCATTGCACGAATTTTTTTCTTTCAGTTTCAAGAGTATTTCAAATTTTTTATGTACGAAAAATACAGTGACTATTTTTACTTTGTATTATACTGTCTGTAAACTCTTTTTAGTGTCACCCTTCGGAATGACTTCTGACGTATCAAGCGAAAGATCCTGAGATGAGATGTTAAAAAGACGTACTATATTTCAGAACATTTAAATATCCAATAGTTTCCTCACAAAGAGTGCAGAAAAATAACTGCGGTTTTGGACTTGGCGATGACATTTGGTGACGCTGACTCAGCAAGCTGAAATGTCAGATTGACCGCTTGTTTTGACCCAGTTCAGAACAAACAATAACTGAATGTCAGGCAACAGTCGAGTTAAGGTTAGGATAACCGGCACCTTAGCTGTCACTTCCGGTGACATAGGTATATACCTGCAACAATACTTCCCAGTTATTACTTTTCAAAACTGACAACGACATTCGACTGGGAAAATTAAATGTCTCGTCGCCCGCATTGGTGGAAAATATGAAACCTGAATTTGGTTCAAGGTTTTCGCGGTTTTTTTTCTTTTTTAAGAAAATACCTATATCTGACGATGCATTTTTTGCCGCCCATAAGATTAACATTGCGAGCGGCGATTCATTTTCAAGGTTTACCCTTGGTTGGAAAGACACAAAATTTTGCCTGTACCTAGCCCTAACAATGTTCTAGGGAGTGTTGGAAGCAGATTTCCCAATTTCTCACTGGTTTCTTTTATTGCAACTGTTTTGCAAATGCTAGCATCGCATACCTCAAGAAAAGTGCTGTATCTCGAAAACCAGTAAAAAAAATGGGAAATCTGCTTCCAACACTCCCTAGAACATTGTTAGGGCTAGGTACAGGCAAAAGTTTGTGTCTTCCCAACCAAGGGTAAACCTTGAAAATGAATCGCCGCTCGCAATGTTAATCTTATGGGCGCCAAAAAATGCATCGTCAGTTATAGCGTCCTTTTAATGGGTCTGACATACAGGAATTTGGCCAAAGCCGAAGAAGAACTGGCCGAAATCATTGCAATGATGACACTAGAGGAATACGTTGCTTATGGCGGAATTCGAACCCAGGTCTTTCGGGGAATAAGTCAGACCTCATGGCCGCTCTGCCTCTGAGAAGCACTTTTTCATTTTTACTTTCTCAGTAGCCAATATGGTGAGAAAGTAATGTTTTTGTGCAAAATTTCGAAATAGAGGTTTTAGGTTTCCTATGATCCCAGGTATACACCTGTCAGTGCAAGTTCCTTTGCGAGGGATTCCAAAAAAAAACTCAACGTCACAGGAATTATTTACAAAAAATAAAAATAAAAATTCCTGTGACTTCAGGGTTTGAACTCTCTCAAAATAAAAACAATAGTTCCATATGTCCATTATTTCTCTACAAGACTATTACATCTAAATTTGAAATAAATTAATCATTCGCCTGTAATCCCAAAATAACTTAACAAAAACATCAAAAAATTACTGACCAGAAAGGAAACGAAAAAAATCCTCGGCCCGTAAGGATTGAACCCTTATCACAGATACTCACAAGTTAGTTCATAATGATGGTCACAAATGGAATTAACTTAAAGAAAACTTAAGAAATCCGTAAAAAAAAAAAACCCCCGACCGACAAGTGAAAGACGTTACTATAGGTAAAAGACATTCCGGCGGGAAGTTCATTTTCATTTGTAGCTCCCATGACGTATAGAAACAGTAATAACAGTTCCCAACCTTCCACCCCCAAATTAATCTTTTGTTCCCAGTTTACAAATTACAAAATTCTAAAAGGGTGCGCAGAAATATAAAGGTTCTTTAGAGGAATACCTACTGGCACCTATGAAAAAATCCCTTTCGGCAGCCCCGAAAGGCGTAGGTAGATTTCAAAGATTACTTCCATACACTAAAAGCAGTCAAAAATCATTTAGAAAGACGGTTAAGAAGATTTTCAGTTGACCCAAATGCATTCTCTACAATAACAACGGAGGAATTGAGTTTTGAAATTTCACCCCCCCCCCCCTTAACGAAAAAATGAAAGTGATTTTACAAAAAACTTTTTCAGACAAAAGTTGTGGATATTATTAATAGAAACTCATAGCAAAAAGAATAAACTCAATATCTCACCAAATAAGTGAGTTATGACGTTTTGAAAATTCAACCCCCCACCCCCTGCCTAAACGGTGCGTCGGACGAAAAACTTTTTCAGACAAAAGTTGTAGGCAATATTGAGGCAAATGCATTACAAAACAAAAAAAACTCGATAACACCCCTAGGACACAAGTTATGAATTTTTGTGTGTGCAAAACCCTGTTTTTACACCCTTATTCAACCATTAAGGGTGGGATCAAAAAACGTTACAAAGAAAAGTTGTAGGTAGTACTGTTAGACGACCCTCAGAGAAAACCACGTTTCATTAGTTGCAATATTAAGGGAGTTATGGCCAAAAAACCAGATTTCGAAGAAGTCCCCCCATTTCCCCCCCCCCTTGGTCCGATTTCCCCCATTAACGAACTCGACCGAGATTTTAGTCCCTTATATTTTATTAAATAGTCAAAACCAATTATTTTTAAAAAATACGGCTCCTAGCGTGTTCACAAGGAAGTGAAAATGATATATATATATATATTATATATATATATAAACTTTTGAACTGATGGTGGTTTTGGGATCCAGGGGTCATAAAAAGAAGAACTGTGAAGAAATTTTTCAAAAGTGAGACTACTGGTACGACTACAATAGGTAGATTTTTCTTCGAAATCTACCTAAAACTCGACTATCGGCCGTAATTCTGACAGGCTTCATAATTGCTCTTTATAGAGAGGTGTTCGTTATAGAGAGTAACCACACTAGATTTATATTTCAAATTTTTCAGTGGAAGTGTATACAGTCCCATAGAAAAGACTATGTTTTAAAGATGAACCCATACAGTCTGACACTGAAAAATGGTCAATCAGTAAATGGCAGAACAATGGGGTAGTTACAGGGGATGGGGTGCGGGACGCCGCAATAACCTACCCCTACATTACACACTTCACCCCATACCTTACAAATCAAGAAATATTACGCTAAATGATAAATGCTTGCTCATATGAGGTTTCTCGCACAACCAGCTATCTCCTACTGTGTACGAGGACCACCAAAGTTCTTCTGATCGGCATCCACCGTTCGGAACCCACCTAAAACTGTAGGTCCCCGTCGTGGGAGCTGGTATTTGGTAGTGCTGCCAGCTGAGCACGACGGATAACTCTTGAAAAGGTCTCGTTGCTGGGTTGCCCCCCTCCAGTATTAAAGTAAAAATGTAAATAGAATAAAAATTGAGATGAATGGTTTTATTTTGGGCACCCCTGACGTACACGAGGAGTAATTGGAGGCTTGCAAAGTGATTACATGAAATTCAGAAGTCTGCTGGGAATCCTCCCTTAGCCCTCAGCCACCCCCACCCTTCTCATTGTTCTCCCCTCAGTCCTCTCCCCTTCTAATGTTTCATCCCTTATACGACATTATCCTCTTTCCTTCTACTTTCTCGAACACTCAACTCAAAACTGCTGGTCCACAAGGTGACTCGTCACAAAGAGCACCGGTTCCATCCCGATCCTACCAAAGTTTTTCTGATCGGCATTCACCTATGATATATTCAAAATTGAAATGTATACTGAGGCAGCGGTGGTTTGGAACCCACCTAAAAAAAATAAAGGGTCCGACAATGGTCGCACTTGACTTTCTCGCATTTTTTGCGGTACTGAAAAACAAAAAATTTGATTTTTTATGTAATTATTATTTTTTGGCAACAATTGTGATTTTCTCACAAGGATATTTTGCACACCCCTAGGCAATAATATTACGCATATGCGTATAGTATAGCCACTCTGACCTGCCTGGCCCGAAGGCATTTTGCACTTTTCACTGTACACAGAATGCCCTCGGGCCAGGCAGGTCAGAGTGGCTATACTATACCAAATTTCAAGCATATCCATAGAACGGTGAAGTTTCAGCTTACGGGTAAACTACTTGTTTATTCTTTTATTTATAACGACCGTAATTTTTGGAAAATCAAAATTCTGTTGAAATGAGTCTTAAACATCTATTTGAGATCACTTTTACCAATTTTCAAGATTATCGCTCCGTTAGCGTACTGTCAAATCCGTTCCGACCAATCAAAAACGCGATTTTCGTTTTTTCCACTTTTTGACATTATTTGGTCTATATCGGCCGCAATTTTGAATCGATTAAAAAGTTCTTCAACAAATATTTAAGTAATGCTATTTAGCACGAGATTATTGATTTTTGAGAAATTACGGCGAATACTGTTCCCGGGGCCAAGGTTTTCACGTATGGGCCAATTGGGGCCCAAATTTTCGGCCCATCAAAAAGAAAATGAACATTATCCTGAAACATCTATCTGGAAACACAACAGCCAAATTTGAATGTTCTACCTTGATAAATGTACCGTCAAAAGCGTTCCGAGTAATCAAAAACACGGTTTTTAATTTTTTTTGACACTTTTTTGACAATGGTGGGCGTAATTTTTGAGTTATGGAAATGATATTAAAACTGTATCTTGGAACTGATTTTAGACATCTATATTCCAAATTTGAGCCAAATCAGTTGACTGGTGTGACCTCTAGCCGCGCTACAGACAAACGTACGACGGACATGACCTAAAAACCGCTTTTTTGGTATCTGGGACCTCTGAAACGCCTTTTGCAATGAAAATCTCAAAATCGAAATTTCGCACGATAACATAACTTTCTCAGCCCATGTATTACATACGGGCGAGAAAGTAAAAATGAGCAGTTATTTCAAGCTTCGAATGGAAAAGCCTAAAGGAGGCTCTATCAACGTTAATAGAAATCAGTGACGTCTCATCCTACAAAAGAATTCAAATTACGACTTCTTTGAAAGAAAGGTAATTGGAACGTAATGCAAGACGTGCCCTCGGCTTCATAGCGATGGAATTTTGGAGGGGGGTTCCCCCCTCCTTGGGTTATTTTGCCCTTTGAGGACGAAAGCCGGCACCCCTATTCCCACCCCCTCACCTGCCTTCCACCCCCACTCTTGATCATCCCTTATATGCGGGTGGGGTATCTTTGACAAGGGTGAGTCAGATGCAGTACTGACGATGGTGACTCATGCCCTGAGCGGTTACGGCTAGCCAGGTTCACAATAAGGCAGGCTAGGTGGGTGAATAGCGATCAGAAAAACTTTAATAGGATCGGGATTGAACCTCGTCTGTCAGTGTTCCTCCAAAGACATCGAAAAATTCTCCCTCACGTTGGAGGCGACTTCAAAGAAAAGTAGATATAGAAAGCACTCGACTTGAGACGCATTGATTCGATTGAGCCTTAGGGGGGTTGGTGGGGGGTTGAAAAAGGCAAAAAAGGTGAAGGGTGGATAGAGATCACAGGTAGATAAGGGTAGCGAGCGTCAGCACTAGATTGATAGCCTACTGAAATCTGTATTACCAAAACACTTTTTAACCTGGGGTCCTAGGGTTCTCTGCTACATCGCCATTTATTACCCTAACCCTTCGCTTGTAGCCTCTACCCTTTTCTGTACAGGAGAATGTGATGTAAGCAGTTACCCTTTGGGTCTGTTGTGTTTTTTTCCTTTTTTTTACAGTCAGGTGAAATAACTTTGTCACTAACTTTTTTCATGTTTATTGCTACATTTTCTATTTACGATATTTACATTTTCTCCGAATATTTTTTGGAGACACTGGTGGATATTTAAATGTCCTGAGATATAATACTTCTTTTTAACGTCCAAAATATGTAAATAAACAGCGAACTTATTTTCCAACTTAATTAAAACACAATGACATGTCCCATGCCATCTTAATACATGGGAATTGAAACCGCTCAGACCAAAATAAGTACAGGATTACTCGGTGACCTCAATTAAAGGGTGGAAAGAACCCCAGAGTGCAGAAAAAAACCTTTTGGGTTTCGGGGGAAAAAAGGAACGGGAGGGGGGGGGGGGGGGTGAGTGATTACAAGGCTCTGCGGCGAGTTCCAAGGCTCATTTTTCAATATTTCGTATTGATTGAATCAGCTCACTAAGAGCTGGCTAATGAAATGGACAAACCCCATTGTTTTCATTGTTTCCAGAACCTTTTTTGAAGGATTTGTCATTGATTTTGCACATCGTGGCCATTAGGGGTGGAAAACTGTCCTCGGAAACCTGTTTGTTTATGTTTTTTCTCCCCAGTATTTTGAGGATTTTTTTTTCTTCAAAAATATGTGTTTGTCTATTTGTCTCTATTATATTAAGGCTGAATTTCACCACTTTCTTATAGTATCCGATAGTGTCTCATAACGAGAGAATGTAACGAACGGATTTACGTTATCGTATGTTTACCTTACGACAGGTGCCTTGCGCTTGCACTTGTTTATCTACGATCGCACTTATCGTAAGCTAAACATACGATAACGTAAATCCGTTCGTTAAACCCTCTCGTTATGAGACACTATCGGATACTATAAGAAAGTGGTGAAATTCAGCCTAAGAAGACAGGCACTTTGTTTGAGAAAGAAACAGTGTGCTTGTCTTCTTAATTATCAGGCTAAGAAGACTGATGGAGTGTATAAGCAAACAGTTGTTACTGGCCCATCTTACAAAGTTAACCGTCTTTGTTTTCGTAAGGTGACCCTATCATGCCCTTCTACTATACATTAGCACCTCTTCTTAGCCTGTTTTAAGAAGACAAGAACACTGTTTCTCTCTCAAATAAACCGATAGGCAAGTTTGGGGGATACATTTTCCCGTGGGTGGACATTTTCCCTGTTGTCCCTGACCTAAGACAGGACCCCATCTCTATGTCGTGGAGATTTCGTTGAGCTATCGCTTCCTCGGGTATGAGAATAAAAAAGACGGTAGGGTGGGCGATATGAAACACTTGCGTCAGCGACTCAGCTATAAATCTCAGCAAAGAAAGGACGCGGCGCTGCTGGGTGACCAATGTGCGACTTGCCGCCAAAACTGAGTGTTGCCTCACAGCATGGGCCCGATCCATTTTGCCCCCTTGGCTTTTTTACCCCAGTTTCCCTTATTTTTGCTGACTCAGCATTTTCAAAGATGTCAGCCTGATTTTTGGGGGTCGATATGAAGCAAAAGGACCAAAGATCTAGTCCTGAGCTGACGAAATTTTTTCCTGGCTCTTCGTCTACCCAGATGATGGTTCTCTTTAGAGGTACATTGAGTCACGACGCGAAGGTTCAATCCTGGTCCTGCCCAAGTTTTTCTGATATGTTCAGCACATCAAGTGAAATGTCTACCGAGGCTGGGGTGGTTCTGAACTGCCCTAAAACTGTAGGTCCTCCATGTTGGGAGTGGCCATCAGAGGGCGATGTAACCCTTTTGCGTATCGTACACCGAGGAAGAAAAAGAAAAAAGAAAACAACAGATAAAGGTTAGAATGTTTCGGAACAGAAGATAATAAAATTAGAGAGCGCTGCGGCGGGTATGGAGGCCTGATTAAAAGAAAAGTAAAACGGGCAGCGCGGGGGCTTTTTCTTGGGCGATTTGTTGCAGTAATTACTTTTGTTTGATCAACTTCTAACTTCATTTACATCTCTCTTCTTTTTTCGAAATTAGACTCTCATCGGGAGTTTTTTCCAATTACAGAATCAGTCCCAGTCATTACGACGTCATCGATTTTTCGATTTTGATATTTTTAAACTTTAGGATGATTTAATTACTGCTTAGGAATTAATTAACGTTTTGCCCTTTTGTGAGAGGCTTATTCGCTGGATTACGCCAGACTAGATTAATACGTGAAATTTATAAACAACTGACACATTTATTTACCTTATGGGTTACATTAAGCTAAACTTAGCTTGTATTTATACAATTTATCCTATTGTTAAGTCGGATTGGTGAAATCCATCCTAATCAGAGAAACAAATGATATTTCGTCTTCTTTTTTTTCAGTAAAACCAACAACACGTAATATTTGGAAGCAGGCATTACTTTGATTCTTATTTCTGGTCCCTGATTGACAATTGAGGGTTGACGAGTTCATCGAAGGAGAAAATACCCACGGCGGCACCTTGTAATCGCGTGATTGACGAATTTCTTTCCAATCAGTAGCTTCCAAACCATAAGAAGACACAACCTCATCGAAGTTCCAGTAAAAGTGAAACAGTTTTTGAGAGGGTGAGTTTTCACCCCTGTGTTAGGGGTTGTAGCATACGTGTTGCATCTCGCGTCTACCCCCTCCTCTGTTCCATCCCCCATCATGTATAACCCAAGCTAACGGAAACTAAGGGATGATAAGTACGCTCACGTCATCTATGTGGACCTCCCTCATGCCTTTGATAAGGTCACGTACTTAATTACTTACTCAGCGTAGGTGGAAGCAAACAGCCTCTGTAGCCGAGTGGTCTAGGTAGTCGCAAGAGGGACGCTGAGTACCGGTATCACAGGTTCGATCCCGACCCTATCTAAAAACTTTTTCCGATCGGCATTCACCTCTGAAATGTTCATCAAGGATGTGGTGGTTCGGAACCCACCTAAAACTGTAGGATCTCGTCGCGATACCGCTGGATGGATAGGTGCCTTAAGGGTCCGCTATACCTGACGGTGCATATTTTGCCGCCCATAAGATTAACATTGCGAGCGGCGATTCATTTTCAAGGTTTACCCTTGGTTGGAAAGACACAAAATTTTGCTTGTACCTAGCCCTAACAATGTTGCAATAAAAGAAACCAGTGAGAAATTGGGAAATCTGCTTCGAACACTCCCTAGAACATTGTTAGGGCTAGGTACCTACAGGCAAAATTTTGTGTCTTTCCAGCCAAGGGTAAACCTTGAAAATGAATCGCCGCTCGCAATGTTAATCTTATGGGCGGCAAAAAATGCATCGTCAGGTATAGCGTCCTCTTAAGAAAGCTCAATCAGCAGTATAATAATCACCTGTCCCCTGAAGGTTGGGGTGCGAAACTTGAAGGCTAAGAGTTGCGTGAGAAACTGTTGCCTTTCGAGGGAGGTTTCTGGTTAGGTATTTGTAAACACGCACCCCCTGCTGCCCCCCTGCCACCCCCCATCTTACCGCCTGCTCGACGCCTATAAATTTCACGGCACCCTCATTAACTGCTGATAAGACGCCAATGATGCCCCCTGCTGAGCCTGTGTCAGCACCCCTCGCAAATCACCCTTCAAAATTTACCTATAGGCTTCTAATAGCGTCGATAGCTGAGTGATCTGGAAGGTTACCTTTACCACACAACCGGTTCGATCCCGATCCTATCCAAATTTTTCTCATCAGCACTCACCTCTGGTTAATTTGTTCAGCATGTCCTATGAAAAGTGTAATTGGTGAGTAGGAGGACCCAGGATCGAGTCATGAGTTCTGGAGATTTTTTAGGTGTTCTAAACAAAATGTTCCGAAACCCTCAGACTAGTTTTGATACCTTAAACTTCAGTAAACTTGGATTGGAGTTTAAACTTAACCGAAGTTTAAGTTTCTCCGGAAAGATTGTCCCGAGACCAGTGAGGACGGTAAGAAGCGATGTCAGCGATTTAGTTTCTGAAATTAACGTCTTTGCTGAGGCGAATTATATATCTCGTGGGACGTAAATTGGGGTAATTTGAAATGGGGGGGGGGGGGGGGGGGGGCTAGCCTCTCTTTCATCTTCTACATTCCCCCTCTCCTGCTATTCTACTACAACCTTTGTTTACTTTCTCTGGGATAAGGGTACTGGAGGACACTACGATGAAACCAACTTTAGCGCAGACCTGTCTCTATTATCCTAAGAAGACAGAAGCTTTGTTTGAGAAAGACACAGTGTTCTTGTCTTCTTAAATATAAGCTAAGAAGACTGATGGAGTGAGCAAATAGTTGTTACTGGGCCATCTTAGCCTGTTATTTAAGAAGACAAGAACACTATTTTTTCTATAATAAAGTGCAATAACAGGTATCAATAGAGTATCGATAGGTACAGGTATACCTAGGCTCTCCTGCCTCCCCCCCCCCCCCACAGAGCAATAGCAACCCACCAGTGAGTAATGAGCTAATACAGCGGCTTAGCTTTGATGTGCGGGAGCTGTACGGGAGAGGGATTAGAGATGCAATTACTATAGCTACTCGGCCAGTGTACTGGGGACTACGCCCTTGGGACCTTCCCCCCCCCCCCCCCCCCCTAACCTCCGTATTACCCATTTCTATACATTTTAACAACAGAGTGGGCTAGACGGTCATCTTTCGAGAACACTGTAAGCCTGGATTCCGGTTTTCAATCTGTAGGAAAAAATTTACCAACTACTGCGCGCGAACCTCAGATGGAACGTATAGAAAGTGACGGTTTTACAATAGGATTCCCCACACAAATGTGACGTGAAATGGTGCATATATTTGAGCGATCGACTGCGGGGGGGACTGGGGGGGGGGGACTGGGGGGGGGACTGGGGGGGGGGATTGGGGGCAATGACGTGGACGAGATAACGCCAATACCGCCTATAGGTTCCGATTGCTGCTGATCCAGCCCCCCCCCCCCCCAACCAAAATTATAAAACCCCCAAACCCAAAACCCCTGCCTGCGTATTGATAACTAAAATCTGAGCCCAGATTGCCAACCCTTGCCTATAGAGGCTCACACAGGTTCGATCCCGATCCTATTAAAGTTTTTCTAATCGGCATTCACCCCTGATATGTTCAGCATGTCATTTGTGTCCCAATACTACGGGTCGGGCGGTCTTCACCAGCTGTGGGAAAGCTCGACCAAAGTCTCGAAGCTCTGTAGCAACTTGCGGCTAGCTAGTTGCAGAGCTGCGACTTATTTGGGTCGCAAGCTGGATAACCCGCTGTTGGTAACATGCCGGATATGCTGTCGCGCTTCCGCAGAGTTATGTGCAAAAGATGACTCAGTTTAAATAATGGCGGGAGTTGGGTCGTTAGGGCGCCTGCAAGACCGCGACACTTTTCCCCCGCAGTTACTTACCCGGTGCACTTTAATGCTCCATGTACCTATACCCTATCATGATAAATGGCTCTTAACAGGACATGGGAGGGGGTGATGCTCCTTTATGTTAACCTGAACCAAAACAAACCACTTTTTCTCGTATTATCGTAGAAACTATATACCCTCATTATTGAGATAAAGTCACTGCAAATCTTTAGTGAATTCTTTTAAGAATACTAAGCAAGGACAAATTTCATTAAAACAAATTTTTTGAGTTATCATAATTTTCCCAAAAACAGGCGCGCGACAGAGTGACGTTTCGTACGTACGTCATTCAGTTGCGTACGTACGTACCTATATAGGACGGTTAATTTAAAATACCATTTGTTTGGACTTGAGGGACCTCCAGGTTAATGGGAAACCTAAGATATTAAAATCGAAATTTTCGACGATAACTTTCTCAGTCCATGTATTTCATTCGGACGAGGAAGGAAAAACCCAATTTTGAAATTCTTACATAAAAGGTACGGTGGAGGATTATAGGGGTGATATTAGGTACATCCCAGGAAAGAGAGCTACCCTAATGAGGCGTCTTCATCGCCTTGCTTCTAATAGAAACTAACGATGCCACCGGATTAAAAACTTTTACCCAAATATAAATTTGTTATGCATGAGAAAGAGCTGGTAAACAACGTTCATAAAGAACTGCAACACGGGGACCTGCAGTTTTAGGCTGAACCTATCACAGGTAAACACCGATTGGATAAAAAATTTTATAGGACCGGGATCGAACCCGTGTTCTCGAAAAACCTAAACCACTCGGCTACCCAGGGCTGTTGAGTTTTGTGAGACTAGAAGAGTACGTAAGGCATGGGGAAGGAAATGGGAAGGAAAAGATCAACACAGAGAGATTTATAGGAGTGAAAAGTCTCAAGGGTACGCGGTGACGTCACACTGTACAAATTTACGGGTCCACTCAACCCTCTGACGAAACTTATTACTTGCGAGCCCAACTTTTATCCTACAGATAGCTTAAGGGGAAGAAAACGGTTCAAAACTTCAACTTTATAGTTTTTCGTTCTTAAGGCTGTAGGTATATACATTCTCGACGAACTCCACCAAAACCACTGTGCGAAAGAAAATATTCGACAAAACTAATGTTTACATATTAGTACTTTCGGAGACTGGTAATTGCAATATCGTATTGGTTGTGTCTACTCTGAAAGCTAAACATAGTGTGCTATTTGAACGTGCGAAACGAACGAGTGAAAGTAGGACACTATGTTTAGCTTTTACATGAGAAAAAGTAGAGAAATGCTGTTGAAATTACCCACTTCCGTAAGTGAAATAAAAATTGTCAACATGTAACATGGCTACGGTAAATAGTACAAACATTTATCAAGCTTTTCTACTATAAATGTGACGATAAAATCATACATTTTTTAGTCCGAAACATTATAAAAAAATATTCCGCGTGAGGTAGTGTTGTGTTTTCGCGATCTGTCAAAAAAACATGTGGACTGAGTTGACTGTTTAAAATCGCTCCTGTGGGCTTATAACTCCATTTCGTGCAAAAATACAACACTACCTCACGACAAAGAGTCTCAGGTTTACATCCCCCTATAAACAATTTTCACTCTCCCTATAACTTTGGAGTAGGGCTTGAAGTACGTAGCATTGCGAACCAAGTACGTGTAGTCGACCTTAAGTCGGTGGTAGTACGGAACAGTACACCGCCACCATTAGCCGCCTAACTTTCCTACTGCGACATTACCATAGATAAAGAAGCACAGCGGTTACCATGGTAACCATAAAGTAAACTTTCGATATCTATCGATGTGTAGTTGCGACAATGGTGGTGTAATTACCGGTGAATGTCACCATACTATAGTGCAATTGCACTTGGCATAAGCTAAACATACAACAAGATAAATCTGCTCGTTAAATCTGTTTGATAGGTAATATACTATAGTAGGTATAATATAAGAAATTGTGAACTTCAAATCATTATACAATTGTAAACATGCGCATTTCTAATATCATAATAACTACCCCCTGTTTTACCCCCTTCGATAAAAAGAAGCTAAGTGGGTTGAAAATAGCAGGATGGAGTATAAAGAACATCTTGGAACATTTTGTATCGGTCTATTGGCAGTTGTATCCGTTCGGTCGCTTCCAATGTGAAGTAATGCTGCCGTTACTTTCAGCAGCATTGCCCTAATGGGTCATAGCTGTCTTCTGTTGTTACTGCTGTTGTGTTCATTTGTTACTGCTTACTGCATAGCTCAGAACTCGGCCAGAACCACACCACACCCCAAATGGTCTTCAAATTTATACGAATTTTTAAGAAATTATTTATCTCGGGGATGATTGCCCCCAAATCGCTGAAATTTTATGTTGACATGTTGGCTCCTATAATTAGACGGTTTACCGATTTCTGTAACGGTAACTTCCATAACAAGAGAGTTACTGAGCAAAACAATTTCCCCCAAACTTTTCTACGAAATTGGGACTAAAAATCTCAGCCTATTGGGAGTACATCCTCTTGCTGAAGGAACAGGTCGCCGATATACAGATTGAGAAAGGCCCTTCGGATGAAATTTGAAGCAGAATTCGAAAAGGGCGAAAGGGAACCTAATTTGAAAACATTAGTTTTGGCGGGTTGTTTGATCTGGCGCTTGCGTCGCGCGGCCTACAAAGGAACTAATCTCGTATTCATTGGACTGCTATGATAACCGCGATACAGCGATCGAGCTCTTTTGTGTGCGACCATTCAATAGTTTGACGTCTTTCTACCCCCAAAAACCAATATCGCCACCCCTAAAGCGATTTTACTTTCCCATATGTGAGGCTTACTTTCGAAAGGGCTCATGCGTTCAACCCTTAAATTCGGAGCTGCTTGAAAAAATAATCGATAGACAACCAATTTTCGCCTCTGTATATGAAGGGGTGATTTTGTCAGAATCAGTACCCAAAATCGAGCTTTTCCCAACTGGTAAGTGAACTGTTGGATATTTATTTGTTATGAACTACAGTACCAACTTTAGCGCAGACCATCTGTTTCTATTCTCCTATGAAGACAGACACTTTGTTTGAGAAAGAAACAATGTTCTTGGCTTCTTAAATAATAGCCTAAGAAGAGGGTGTTAGTGTATAAGGGAAGGGTCTGATAGGGTCACCTTACGAAAAAAAGACGGTTAACTTTGTAAGATGGCCCAGAAACAACTGTTTCCTTATACACTCCATCAGTCTTTTTAGCCTGATGTAACGGCTTCAGCCCATGTACTCCTCAGTTCTCTCTATTTGAAATCATGAAAAAAACAACGTTGTGCTTCCTTCCCAAATGTACAGATAAGCACAGGGCTCATACCCCGACAGAGACACACAGAGAAGACAGCTCGCGAATTTTAAACATATTAACGACGTTATTTATTCATGGCTGGAGCGAGAGCAGTGTGAAATCCTTAAAACGTTTCCCAGCCAAGCTTGCTTTCGGGAATTCAGCGCTCCAGCAGCGGCAGACAGAGACAAGTCGCTGCAGGGTGCGAAGCGAGGCAACGACGAAAATTTGGGAAAATAGTCAGTTTGTGGTTTGCACATTACGAGGCGTTAATGCGTAAAACCCAGCAAGAATGCGTACGGCCGCGGCCGTTACCGGCGTTGCTTAATTTTGCTGAGGTAGCTTCGTTTTAGCTTCTGCATTTGCTAGTCTTTTGCTTCTCTGTAGGTGTGAAAACGGTGTGCTAACGTTCGGTTAACCTCTGGAGGTTTGACACCGACCTGTACCTCGAAAAAGTTAGCGATAAAAGGATAAATTTAAAACATGTAGCTGAAACTATCACGGGCCACAGCTTAAACAAACTCGTTGACAGGGTGGGCATAGCTGAGGTTGGGGGTGCAGGGGGTGTGGGACATGGGGGCAAACTCCCGCTCAAGTTCTCTGTGAATGTGAGGCCCTCACCAACCTAACTATGAAACTATAGCAGAGCCTGCTGATATCATGCACCAGCCTCTAGTCAAAATGCACAGCTTCCTGCAGTGGGCCAGGCTCTGCAGTAGGGTAGCTAATGCGGGGAGGCACAATGGGCTCCTGCCTGAGTGTTCAGGGGAGTTTTGGGGTTCCCTCACGCGTCTCATAAAGAAAAAGGGGTTAGGTTACATTATTAAAACGGAGACCTACAGTTTTAGGTGGGTTCCGAACCACCACAGCCTCGAGATACATTTCACTTCAGATGCCGAACATCGGTGAATGCCGATCCCAAAAAAAAGTTTGGTAGGATCGAGATCGAACCGGTGCCATTATTATCGTTAGATATATCTCGGGCTCCAAACCCAACTCTCTATATTCAATCATTCGATTCAAATTACCGCGGACAACTTCTCGGTGAAGTTTAAACTGAAATTCGGACAAGAACATTGGTTAACTGCTAAATTGGTAGTCGGAGCATTTAACCATAGAAATGGTGGAGAATTATATATTCGGAACGTGTCTGACGGGAGCACTACTGAATAATACGCAATCGGTAATGACCAATGCCGTGATGAGACCTACCCCCTCCCTCCCCCCTCTCCCCCCCTGCCTCCCCCCCTCAACTTTATAGTTTTCCGCAGTTCCAGACATTCCCACCGTGTCCGGAATTATTTTACCTTCCCCTGATTGGATAATTTATTGAGCGATTGCTGCTATTGCCTGGCTAGGTAGCTACAAAAATAAAAATACTTTTTACTTTACCTGTATACGGAGTATACGTAAGGTAAAGTATTGTATTCGTGCGGGCCAATTTTCGGCAAACCTCAACTTTGAACCGTCATTGCTCCCAGACCTCAAAAGCGATTGAAACTTGCATATACATTTTGGAAACGTCCATTCCTTCGGAATATGAAAACCATCTCACTTTTTTCCTCCGACGAAAAGTTTGCCCACAGGAATTTTTAGAAGAGGTCAGGTACTCCGTGTCAGTACGTATGTATGTATGTATGTAGCTAGCTAGCTATGTATGTGGCATTGACCTGGACGGCGCACTTTTCAACCGATTTTCTTCAAAATCGGTAGTGACCTTTCTAAAATTGGAAGAAATCAGAATCCGGAAGTTCAGTTTCCCCCCTTTAAAATTAAGGGGGGTTACCCCCCCAAAACTCCCCCAAAAGGTAGAAAAAAAATATTTGCTCAAAATCGGCTCTAACGATTTTGATCAAATTTTGGACTATTATAGAACAAATAATTACGAATCCAATGATACCACCCACTACCCCCGCATAACTCCCTAGAAGGGGGGAAGTCCCCCCTGAACCTGTAAAAGGGTGAAATCAGTGGATTCAGTTGTTGTGGTATATGAGTAGTTCTGGATATGACACGTGACAACGGCCATACTCGTCACAAATGGTATATGGCTTATTTCGAGCCTCCCCCTCCCCCCCCCCCCCCCCAGGGAGGGGGGCAATTTTGAGTGACTTTTAAAGTGCGGCTTATGGGGTCTCAAACTGTTCGGGGGAACGTTGTGAAGCAATTTTTTGTATCAAAAAGTTTTTCTGAACGTATCCAAGCACCCCACCCCCTAAGGGGGGTAGATTTGAGTGGTTTGTGAAATATGGGCTGTGTGGGCTCAAAATGATCGGGAGATCGTTCTGAGGCAATATATTTGGTCAAAATGTTTTTTCGCCCCCCCCCCCCCCCAATTGGGGGGAGTTTTGGTTATTTTCCAAAGTACGTTGTATGGGGTATCAAAATGCTCGGGGAAACGTTCTGAGGCAAATTATTTTGTCAAAAAGTTTTTCCGAGCTTCCCCAACCACCTCACCTCGTTTTAGGGGGTAGTTTTGGGTGGTTGCCATAGTACGTCGTGTGGGGTCTCTAAGTACTCGGGGGAACATTCTGGGGCCATTCCTTTCGTCAAAAAGTTTTTCCGTCTCCAATCATTTAACCAAGGGTTTTTTCTAGGAATCACGCAAGTAAGCAGGTAAAGTTTTGTCCGACCGTGTCGTACCGCTTGTTTACTTTACCTGTATACGGAGTATACGTAAGGTAAAGTATTGTATTCGTGCGGGCCAATTTTCGGCAAACCTCAACTTTGAACCGTCATTGCTCCCAGACCTCAAAAGCGATTGAAACTTGCATATACATTTCGGAAACGTCCATTCCTTCGGAATATGAAAACCATCTCACTTTTTTCCTCCGACGAAAAGTTTGCCCCCAGGAATTTTTAGAAGAGGTCAGGTACTCCGTGTCAGTACGTATGTATGTATGTATGTATGTATGTGTGTATGTATGTATGTGGCATTGACCTGGACGGCACACTTTTCAACCGATTTTCTTCAAAATCGGTAGTGACCTTTCTAAAATTGGAAGAAATCAGAATCCGGAAGCCCAGTTTCCCCCTTTAAAATTAAGGGGGGTTACCCCCCCCCAAAACTCCCCCAAAAAGTAGAAAAAAAATATTTGCTCAAAAATGGCTCTAACGATTTTGATCAAATTTTGGGCTATTATAGAACAAAAAATTACGAATCCAATGATACCACCCACTACCCCCGCATAACTCCCTGGAAGGGGGGAAGTCCCCCCTGGACCTGTAAAAGGGTGAAATCAGAGGATTCAGTGGTTTGTGGTATACGAGTAGTTCTGGATAGGACACGTGACAACCGCCATACCCGTGACAAATGGTATATGGCTTATCTCCAGCCCCCCCCCCGGGGGGGGGGGCAATTTTGAGTGACTTTTAAAGTGCGGCTTATGGGGTCTCAAACTGTTCGGGGGAACGCTGTGAACTAATTTTTTGTGTCAAAAAGTTTTTCTGAACGTATCTAAGCACCCCACCCCCTAAGGGGGGGTAGATTTGAGTGGTTTGCGAAATATGGGTTGTGTGGGCTCAAAATGATCGGGACATCGTTCTGAGACAATTTATTTGGTCAAAACGGTTTTTCGCCACCCCTCCCCCCCTTTTGGGGGGAGTTTTGGTTACTTTCCAAAGTGCGTTGTGTGGGGTATCAAAATGCTCGGGGAAACGTTCTGAGACAATTTATTTTTTAAAAAAGTTTTTCCGAGCTTCCCCAACCACCCCACCTCCTTTTAGGGGGTAGTTTTGGGTGGTTGCCGAAGTACGTCGTGTTTGGTCTCTAAGTACTCGGGGGAACATTCTGGGGCCATTCCTTTCGTCAAAAAGTTTTTCCGTCTCCAATCATTTAACCAAGGGTTTATTTTTAGGAATCACACAAATAAGCAGGTAAAGTTTTGTCCGACCGTGTTGTACCGCTTGTTTCTACTTTGGTAATGAGCTGAAGCTGTGACGTAGTTGGATTGTGGCACAGTCTTGAATGAGAGTGACGTCAATGATATCTAGGGGTGGATAGACTACACAAATGTCAATTGTCGTTGCTAAACTCTTTTAGATCATTGTCACCCCTTCTACTTCTGGTTCTTAGCAAAAAATAATCTTGGAACCCTGTGTTTTTTTAGAACAAATGGGTGTTGTAGCCCTCATCCAAGCCCCTCGTGACGATACATTTCTAAAATAATGCCCCTTGCACCCCAAAGAAATAATCTTTCTTCTCTAATAAAAAATCCGCGCTTTCAAAAAAAAAAAAAAATCCAGATTTTTAAATAAGAATTGTGAGAACTAATATATGAGTCAATATGCGAGGAAGCCATCGTGACCTTCATATCTCTTCAAAATTCGAAATCTCTCGATAAATCAGCTCGGTCAACCCAATTTGCATACGAATACCATATTAAAGCCCCCGCATTTCAAAGAAAAATACACCAACTTTTGACAAAGTAAAATCCGTGCAGTAGCTTGCTCTTCTTCAACTTTTTCTACTTTTAACAAGGAAAAGATGCGCGGCGCTTGACGTTTTAAAAAACTTCGGAATAGGTCGAAAAAAGTTTGAGATACAACGTAAGATGATTGGGTCGCAGCATGCTGCGATTAGGGCAAGGTTCCTCTATTTTAGAGGTGGTGCCTTCGGCAGAAGTCAGCGATCGAGGTGAGCTATGGTATAAGAAATCAGTGATTTATGTGGCTTTACTTCCTTGTCTGAATTTTGGGTAAAAAAATGGCGGCTGTGATTTTTAATGGGGTGCCTATTCTGGTTTTATTATTCTAAGGGTGGCTTCAACCTGTTCTTATCCGAGAGATTAGTTGCAATTTTTCTTATTTTGTTGTCAACAAACGTGGTACTAGAAATTTAGTTCATGCCACGTCGTGTCACTTTGTCTACATCGAATTTTGTAGATTTTTTTCCAAAATAATTTCTATAGATTGCTTCAGATGGATTAAAGACCCTCTAGCTAACGGCAAAATAAGAGTGCATGGTTTTTTTTGAAGGATATCGCTATATAGTGAACTTTTCTGTGTAGTTGTGTTCAGTGAAATTCACCCTGAAGCTTTCTTCAATAGAGGAGGACTGAGGTTCTAGTCACGAGTTGGGGAGATTTTTCTGTACCTGGCCTTCACCAGCAGGAGCAGCAAGGAAAGTGATATTTAGTCCCCGGTAGTCCCAAGTTCAAAAATCTCCAACAAATGTAATGAAATCCGAGCAAGTGGAAAAGTAGGGCCCGGAATTGTGGACAACTCTTTTCCGCGCTTGTTAGTGATGACAAAAGAATCCTCTCTCTACTTTCCTGACAGCCAAAACTCTGAAACCAATAAGAAAGAAGGGGAAGGAAGACGTGTCCAAAGTGGACGGCGAATGACTCAAAAAGGTAGACCGAAACTCAAAGAAATAGGGGAGAAAATCTTTTACCGTGCCCCTTACTGTCCAAGTAAAAATTGAAGAAAAAATTTACCCTTAAGATGGAACATACTTCGGCTATTTTTACGGTTTTCCGACAATTTTTTGAGGACACTGTTGGATATTTAAATATTCTGAAATATAATATGTCTTTTTTCCGTCAGAAATTAACAGGTTTATGATCGCTCGACATAGCCAGCTGTACCAAATACCAGCTCGTATTAGCACACGATGAGGACCTACAGTTTTACGTGGGTTCTGAGCCACCACTGCCTCTATTAACATTTCACTTGACATGCGGAACGTGTCAGAAAATCTTTTTGGTAGGACAGGACCGGGCTCTCCGTGTGCCTCAAAATACAAACTCTGCCACTGAGGTCGTTTAATTAGTTAGGTTAGGTTTTGAAGCAAAGGATACAACCCCAAGAAGGAGGACACTCTCAAGTCTTTATAACAGAACCTTTTTGAAAACAAACATGAACGTAAACACAACCTTCCGCGAAGGTATGTAGGTACGAAGAAAACTCATCAGCGGCTCTCGCAAAATTAATTACTCCTTACCTTTTCAATGTGGAGTACGACGGCACAGGTATGGAAAGCAAGGAAACGTGTGCCGTTCATTTGGCCAGCCTTACTTAGACCTGAATATTTGTAAAGATGGAGGCATGTGCTCTTCCCCCGGCAACTTCACTGTTTGTATAGAACTTCTTAAAAGTTGGCTTTGAATGGAGCATGTTAGAGGTAATAAGTCGGGTCTCCTTCTGAAAAGACTGTGGTTTACTTTGTAAATAAATAGATGTATCTGTATGGCACCCATACAGTCGGGACTAATTTTAGGTACGTACCTCAGCTTTGACTGAGTTCCACAGACGCTCCGCGATTCAGTGGGAAAATAATTGCGGATCTTACTTTGGTATGAAATTTCCCGAGCCTCTATACAAGTCGTTCTTGCAAAGGAAGACTGGTTCTTGATTTTGCAGTAGTTCAGTTCTGTATAGTAGGCAGAACGTAGACAGGCACTTTGTCCAGAAAATAAACAGTGTTCTTGTCTTCTTAAATGACAGGCTAAGAAGAGGGTGCTAGTGTATAAGAGAAGGGTCTGATAGGGTAAGATGGGCCTATACACTCCATTAGTCTTCTTCTGCTTCTTCTTCTTAGCCTGTTACTAAGAAGACAAGAACACTGTTTCTTTCTCAAACAAAGTGTCTGTCTTCTTCGGATAATAGAGATATAGACAGGCCTGCGCTAAAGTTGGTTCCATCCAGTGATGGGGGATTTTCCGGAAAAATTCCATGGAAAATTTCCGGAAATTTTCGGAAAATGTGGAAATAGTTGGAAATTTAGTGTTGATTGGCTGGATAACGCCTAACAGGCTTATCTACTGGTGGATTATGTGATGCCGCAGTAGTTGCCGACCCTTTAATCTCTGATAAGAGTGATAATAGTATCAGCCGCGTCTAAGAAGCCACCTAAAAGTGTGAAACTAAAAAATGGAGCTCTGGAGTCTTTAAGTATATTAATAATTAGTTCAGAATGCTATTCTGAAGATAGCTAAAGTATCGGTTTAAGATTTCTGTGAACGGTAGTTGATTTTCAGGTATATTAATAAACGACTGGTTTAGCCCCAGCTGCAATAGTGACAATAAAAAACCCCGCGAAATTAAAATATTCTAAGTAAAAAAAATATATATATTATTATTTTTTTCGATATAAAAAAAAGTCATGGAATGGAAATTTTACTAGGTATTTGGAAATTTTCCGAGCCCCCATCACTGGTTCCATCATAGATACCAAGGATTGCAGTCAATATGAAAGGAAAACTCAGCCTGTAACAACTAACGTCACAATTACGCAAGAAATTCTTGTAGAAAGAAAACGAGAAATGGCATTTTTTATTATTCTTGTTGTGTTTACGTACATTCTCTGTGTGGTCTTTAAGAAACAAAAGAAATGGCATAGGTCAAGAAAAGAAGGTTTATTCCGGTGAAAGCTGACTAACAGTAAGGGGAGGCAGCAGTCAGCACTTTTCATCTCTCTCATTTACCTGCAATAAAAACCGTTTCTAATTTTCTACTTTCCTCGTTGTTTTTCCATTTCCCCCTTTTGCCGGCAGAGTTTTTTGATAATAATTTTTTAACACAGCTCTCCCGTTGTTTTCTTTTCCGGTGACTCTGTGAATTTCCGGAAGATTCTTGATGACCTTTTATCATTTCCGTTGGACATGTTGACTATTTCATTTAAATAAAATTCCGTGCCGCTACAGCCCTTGGAGGGCCAGGGTTAGTGACCTCTGTACACTAGGGGGTGCTTTGCTCTTTAAAAAAATTTCCCCACCAGCAGCGAGGAAGTCCCAGTTTCCTCCCCTAGTGGTACCACGCAATATACATACTGGCTCAAAAACTCTCCGCCTTCAACCTGAAATAGTGTAAGACGGCCTTTAGGCTGGTGCAACCGTACTAAAGCAGCTTTATTGGGGCACGTCTTGAAACCCGTGCCAAAATTTTGCGAAATTTTGGTTTTTAAGGAAGTAATTATCTCGCAGGCGATTGTCCCCAAATCGCTGAAATTTTATATAGACACGTTGGCTCCTATAATTATAGGTGGTCTATACCGATTTTTGTAACGGTAACTTCCATAGCAAGGGAGTCACTCAGGAAAACAATTTCACCGAAACTTTTAGTCTTGCCAAAACAATACAATAGTTCTACCAAACTGGGACTAAAAATGTCGGCCATCTTGCTCCGCAGTTCAGTAGCATGCCGTTGCGCTAATTTGACCCACAGACAGTTAAAAAAGGTGAACGGATCAACTCGTTGAAGTTAAATCTTAATTACAGACCAATAAGCTCGGCCGTAATTCGGTTAAACAGCAGGAATAATATTTTTGAAAATGGGCGCGAAAATTGAAAAATAAAATGAGGGTTGTAAAAAGCGAGCGAAGATCTCGCAATGAAACTGAGCATTGGGAGATAAATGAAAAAGGAATCAATAGAAGTTTTCAGTTGCTTTGCCCCCCGAAATGCGAGAGTGAGTTTCAGCTTTTGCTCGTCTCGCAGAGTCACTCAAAAACGCTCATTTCCTCATTTTATTGGATCTTGTGCGGAAAGAGTTGATCGGTGAATCGTCAGGTTCAAGATCGAAGGCTGATGTCGTTTTTGCTTCGGCAACTCTTTTCTAGACTTTCAATCCGATTGGTAATCATTTTTTTGCAAAATGTTGTTCACCCGAATCTTTACTTGTAGTTTTCATCCTGTTTTGGTTTGAATCACACGCTACAGTCGCGTTTTTCCCCCAGATATCCAACAGAGCTGGGTAGGCTGTAGCGAACTCTCTCTATAGCGTCCACATTTACATTGTAGGGCCTTTTTAGATATGGGCGACTGTAATAGGAAGTAGGTCACGGTTGCCCTCACGGCACTCCCCATTGAAACTGAGATTTTTTGGATTCTAAGAAAATTCTTATTCGGTCCAGCTGAATTTTGGTAGAATTCGCTTTGAAAATAAACGAGAAAATCGTTTATACAAATAAATCATAGATGTCGTATTGCAATAGACTGCTTCAAGGAAAAATCTCAATAAACCTGGAGTAGATCACCGGTTTTAAATTTTGTTAATGTTAATACAGTAATTAATATATCTAAAGGATAAAGACGAGCTTAGGGGGGTGAAAAGCCACCCTTAGCACTCTCAGCACTATATATAATTCATCAGCACCCTCCTGACCTTGAAAATGACCAAGAAAGCACGGCGCCATCTTGGGTCAGCTAAAAACAAATGCAGCGTCTTTGGGCGCGAAAATTCAAACGTATTTAGCTTCCGAGTAAGCAATTAGTAAGCTGTTGTAGTGCTTTCTAGCCATTAGCACCCTCTACACCCCAGGCTAGAGTAATTGTAAATTACACTTGCGCGAGGGTGTAGGCTTTCTTTTGAACTTTGACCCTTCGTGCGTGTAAATTACGTTACGACATGACGCTAAGCCACTTTCCCCTATCTCTCTCTGTAATCCCCCCTGTATCTCTCTTTGAGCCCCTCACAGATCCGTATCTTGTAACTTTGTATGCACCGGTGGGAAAGGTAACTAGACCATTTCAAGAATTATCTATCGTGCTCAGCTGGCAGCACTACCAAATATCTTTCAAGAAAAGTAGCGTAAAAAATTATCTGACCGTTAAAAGTCCACTAGCGAACCTTGCGATATAGACGCTATCGGCAGGATGGTGAAAGACACCACCTTTTCTTATCTGGAGGATAACGCTATAGTGAACTTTTAGGGGACACTACAGTAGACTTTAGGCACTAGCGAAATCTACCCTAGCTTTCAACCCCTGAAAGGAGATATCACTTAACTGTCAGTTACAATTTACGGCTGTCAGGCTGGTACACATAGCATTGGATTGTACATACAGATAGAGCTGTCACTTCTAATGTTAGATACTTAATATCTTCTGAGTTATCAAGTGCTAGTTAACCTAATGGGAGGTTAACTAATGGTGAGACATAATATATTTCAGAACATTTAAATATCCAAGTTTTCTCAAATAGATAAATCTGCTTCCACGTAGATTTTCTAAACGCACGTTCAGGGATCAGCCGCCATTTGGCCCAAATTGGCACTAAAATCAAACCGCCTGTAAAATAGTGGAGTGGGTAAAAAGGGGTAAAATATTCAAATAGCTTTAGGTATAGGTATGGGTAGGTACGGGCTTTGAAATGTAATGGGGCAGGTTATAGGTATTGGAGCCTAGGGGTGGGGATAAAGGCCTCTATTAGCGCCCTTATCGTTCCAACCCCCCTGTTTGCTACCCCTAATTATGGTAGAAATATCGATGACTAGGTTATGGAATACACAGGCTTAAAAAAAACCACCTGAGGTGATTAAGGGCGACCACACAATCGTGTTTGTTTTTGGGGACATTTCAAATGTTCTGAAATATAATTTGTCTTTTTAACGGGCGAAAATAAATGGCTATGATTTTACGATCATGAAATTTATTGACCAAAAAACCCGATCGCAATACATATTAAGTGAAATATATATTTCGAAATGGTGACCTAAAACTGTAGGTCCCCATTTTCTACTAACATGATGCTTGGGAAGCTACTACTGTCTTCCTCCTCCACTATACATCAACCCCACTAAACGGAAGTTATACTTTTAGCAACGGTGAGAAAATAAATTTCGACCTTTGTCAAAACCCTTCAGTTTTCAAACCATTAGTTTTCCGAAAAATCAAAATAAGCTTCGAGATGTTTTTGCTCGTTGAAACCTCAGCAAATAAAACAATTATATTATTCTGACATGAAAATTGCCGATCGCATGGGAATCATCATCAAAATTCAGTTGGAACCGCAAGAAATGTAACCCAGCGCCGCCTTCATCCATTTCCCGAGTAGAAACTTTTTATTCAATTTCTCAGTTTCTTTCCATGTCAAAAAGGCTCGAGTGAAGGTTTTTTATGGATTCATGAGGAATTGTTAATGTAGGGGGGGGGGGGGGGGGGGGAGTTTGAGTTGAAATCAAGCTGTGGAAAATATGAGCAGGTTCTTTTCGATGGGAAAAAGATGGGCTTGCATAACTGTGTTTAAGCTACTGATGTATTTTTATTTGTTCTTTCTGTTAACAGTCTCGATAGTTGTGTGGTCTATGTAGGTAACTTCAGAAGAAGTCACACTGGATCGATCCAGATCCTATCAATATTTTTCGGACTTCGACATCTCAAATGAAGCGAGGCGCAGGTAACAAAAGGGCCGAAGTAGGGAAGTGGTAGGGATTTAATCCTGACTGGTCAAGATGTTTCCTAGTCCCAGACTTGACGGTAATTGGACCTTCACCGGCCGGGTGAAAACTCGATTGTCGTGCGTGATTCTGACGAAAACATCCCCTTGCGTACAGAGCTCATGAAAGGTGGGACCCTGCTTCTCACAAAGCCCTCTGGCTTAAGAGTTATTTACCTATTGTAGTCGTACCAGTATAGTGTCACTTTTGAAAAATTTCTTCACAGTTCTTCTTTTTATGACCCCTGGATCCCAAAACCACCGTCAGTTCAAAAGTTTATCATTTTTACTTCCTTGTGAACACGCTAGGAGCCGTATTTTTGAAAAATAATTGGTTTTGACTATTTAATAAAATATAAGGGACTAAAATCTCGGCTGAGTTCGTTAATGGGGGAAATCGGACGAAGGGGGGGGGGGGGGGGGGAAATGGGGGCTCTTTCGAAATCTGGTTTTTTGGCCATAACTCCCTTAATATTGCAACTAATGAAACGTGGTTTTCTCTGAGGGTCGTCTAACAGTACTACCTACAACTTTTCTTAGTAACGTTTTTACTTTCTCGCTAGCCATATATGGCGAGAAAGTATTGTTTTCGTGCAAAATTTCGAAATTGAGATTTTGGGTTTCCCATGATCCTGGGCGTCCCCTGAGTCCAAAAAAGTGGTTTCTGGAAAAAGTCTGTCCGTCCGTCAGTCCGTCAGTCAGTCCGTCCGTCAGTCCGTGCAGTGCTCTAGCGCCTATACCGTTCATCCGATTTTGATGAAATTTGGTATGGACCTGTCTAAAATCACTGCCGACGGGCATTTTCAAGGATTTTTTGATTGGTCAAAAATTGCGGCCGCTATTGTCAAAAAACCGCCAAAATAATTCAAAAATCGTGTTTTTGGTTACTTAGACAAGCGCCGACGGTACACTTTTCAATCTATAACACTGAAAATTGGTATGTGTGTTGACAAATAGATGCTTCGAGGTCATTTTCAACTAAAATTGAATTGGTTGAAAATTACGGCCGTTCTGGACCAAAGTTCGATCGTTTCGGCGCCATTCACATTTATTGACCGATTGTCATGAAATTTGGTAAATTTGTGTAGAACCATGTAACTTAAACATCTGTCGAACAGAATTTTGTTATCTTCAAAATTACGGCCGTTTTTGTCAAAAAAGTGTCGAAAATGAGTTGAGAATGAGAAACCACGTTTTTGAATGGTTAGAACGCATTTGGGACTACAGTAATAGAATGACAGCCATGAAACTTGGTAGGAGTGATCTCAGATAGATGCTCTTGGGTCATTTTCAACCGATTTTGGATTGCTTAAAAATTACGCCCTCAAAAAAATCTCAAAAAAATAAAAAAAAAAAAAAAAAAAAATCACATGGGGCGAGAAAGTTAAGTGCGACTGTTGTCGGACCCTTTATTTGATCCCACCCTTAATGGTTGAATAAGGTTGGAAAAACAGGGTGAAAGTGAAAGTATCGTTCACTCATTATATAGAGGGTTTTCCCGCCTGTCTACCAGACGCCACTAAAGGCAGAACTCTATATCTCACTAGGGCCTAACCTAATGTATTTCTAGGAGCTGTAGGGGTAGAGCCAGCGAGATCTTACCAATACTACATTTCTTTATTCAGGATACCTAGGTAGAATAACAGTGAATTCCAGCTGTGATAAAAATGGCATCAATTTCGGTGAGTGGTTTCTCAAGAAGGCCTGTAATTATTTGAAATTTTCGCGGGCTTTCGAGAAAACGACTTGAGTGCGGTGATTAAAATTATGTAATTAAGGTCAACGCCTTCCAAACACGCGAACCTCTCGTTATTTACCCGGAGATTCACCGCCTTCTCGCACTCTCTCATTCATTCTCCACGTCATAGTCCTCCACTTTTAAGACATTTGTTACTTTTCTGAACATTTTTGAGGACATTGTCGGACAATTAAATGTTCTGAAATATGGTAATCAATCCTATCCCAGTAAGCAATCCTTTGGGTTCTAGGTCAATGGTACGAACACTACCATTAGCCGCCATCTTGAAGAAACGTAGGAGTAAGGTGAGCCACGTGCTGGGCGATGTTTATAAACAAACCCATACAACAATCCAATGTAACACTCACTTCACTTGCTCAGTACATAAACACCCTAAGAAAGAATATACGATGAGATAGGATTTTCTATTAATGTTTACGTTTCTTACGACCACACCATCATTGATAGATAGTATAGTAGTAGATAGTAGCACCCACCCTTGGAGGCATCCTGTACGACCAAGGAGGATACATCCTTCCTTTTGTTGTGATGGGGTCAGTATTTCTACTAAGTAGTCGGCATTCTCATCTACTGGGTTCTACCCCCCATCCAAAACGATGACCCCAAAATCCAAGGAAAACTTTTGAAAGTGTTTAAAGTTGCTACAGTGTTACTCAACGCGCTAAGCATCACCTCAATATTCATCTGTGGTGGCTTCTACTCCGCGACTTTGGAACCGCATATCCGACGATTCAAGCTCAAGCTGGAAACTCTCGGGTTGGTGTTCTTGACACAGGGAGCCACCTACGTCCACCACCAATAGTAGGACACCTGTGCAACACGAAAGTAAGCCCGCGCCATGTCATCCTCACCGGCCACGTCTTGACCATCGTAAGCGTTACCCTCGTCGGACCACCACCATTCGTGCCAGTGGACCCATCGCTGCCGCTAGTGTTGACGGGACTGGCGTTCTACGGTTTAGGCATGGCGTGTGTTCCAGTTGCTGGGTATACTGACGGCATTCGCTCGGCTGTGGATATGCCGGTTTTTGCCCGACAGCATCTCGAGTTTGTTGGCCGCATCTGAAACTCTCGGAAACTTTCTGGGTTCGTCCATTGGAGGCTTCCTGGATGACCTCGTAGGGTCCCGAAGTCTCATTATTATAGCTACTCAGATTATTGCCTTTTCACTCGAATTACCGCAACCTTGTGGCGTCGTCGATCGCTTTGCAAGCCACACGGCGAAGAAGGAAGAGCCTCGGAACTAGAAGTGCATGGAAGAAAAGAACAAGCCAAGTGCTTGAGAGAAGCAGTTGGCTTCTATCTTCATACCTCTGGGTTCGATTCCCATAACGATCTAAATAAAAGGTTCGACAATGGTCGCACTTGACTTTCTCGCAATTTTTATCGAAAATTTGATTTTTTTTTTACGTGAATAATTGTCAGAATTTTAACTTTTTCTAAAAAGTATTTTGCCTCACACTGGACGATACTTCTAGGCACCTGCATACCGAATTTCAAACATATCCGTCAAACAGTGAAGTGTCGCTCGACGCGCAAAGTTTATGTTTTCTATTTTGCATGTCACCGTCTTAAATTTTAAGTAAATGAAAATATATTGAAAATGCCCTTGAAGCATCTATCTGAGACCACTTTCACCAATTTTGAAGGAAATCTGACGATTAGGGTTGTTGCAAATCCGTCTTAACCAATCAAAAACGTGATTTCCATTTTTGGAAAATTTTTCCTACGATAATGCCAATATTGGCCCAAATTTTTGGCCCATCTCAAAAAGAATAAAAATAATCCTGTAGCATCTATTTGGGAACACTATTGCGAAATTACAAGGATCTAACTTAAGAGGACGCTTCTGTTGACGGTGCAAGTCAGCGCTGGCTCCGAGGCGAGATGAAGCGTATATGAGTGAAGAAGGCTATTGTGATTACAGAGACCCTGACTTCTTATGGCTGTAGCAACTGGGTAGGTACAACTGCATGCGGGTTCTGTTATCTTCGCTTACTCTGCATTACGTGACCATACCAGGTCCCCAGTACCTGCTGTCACTTTACTAATACCATTCATAAGGCGATTCACGTCCAGAGTTCAGCCAACCCACAATTTCCCGGGGGGGGGGGGGGGGGGGGGGGGATGGCCGGTATTCTTTTGTTTAGATCGGGGAAAACCCCCAAAAAACCCGCTCAAAAAAAATATTTTACTTGACGGTGCACAAGTGGTCTTGGAATTTTTGTCCTTCACTTTGGTAAAGGTTAGTTCCATGATATCGGCTCGGTGCGCGGTCCGGTGCACCATATTTTGGATAGGAAATTATATCAACATCTGGGAGGGCCCGGTGAATCAATGAAGGCCCTCTGTGTTTCGCTTATGTGTTGTTGTGAAATTATGACCGAATGACCGTTTATTTTTGGTTCAGAGGACGTCCAGTGGCAGTATAGTAAGTATCCTGCAGGGAAAGTCTGAAATCTTTGTTCGTAAGTAGGTATGGTGCCTACCTAGGCAATTCTATTTTTTCAGATTTATTTCAAATGCAATACTATACGTGATACAATACAAATTACGAGAAAATACAATACATTTCCAAACAACATTATTCATAGACCCAAAATATGTACCAGGTGTGGGTACAGGTGGAGGCAGGTATAGTAGGCAAAACCTACATGTCAGAAATTTGTATTGGAGTAATAGGGAAATGCTGTACAATGTCTGACTTGACTGCCATACAGGAATGTATAAGTAGATAATGTGTAAATTTTTATACCTACAATATACTCGGCTGTCGAGGCTTTCTGTTACCTAATAAGTCACACTACAGAACAAACTGTTAGGTGCCTAATAGGTCCTACGCCAAATAGGAAAAGATCGGTCTAGGTAGGTAGGTAGGTGCCTACATCCCTCCAGGAGGTAAACAAAACAAATACCTAGAAAAATGCACCCCACACCACCACAATAACTACTCTTCATTCAGCGCAGTCATATCTATGGGTAAACAGAACAGCCTCGATAGCCGAGTGGTCGAAATGGTTTTCTATAGAGGAACACTGAACAATCACACCGGTTTCACAACTGAAATGTTCAACATTTCAAGTGAAATTTATATTGAGGCTGTAGTGGTTCGGAACCCACCTAAAACTGTAGGTCCCCATTGTGTACTGCACGATGGCTGGGGAGCTGGTATTCGGTATTGCGGATAAGGTGTACCTACTCATCGCACTTCCGCCGATACTTGCTTCGGATTGTCGCACGACACTGCGACTTAGTTAGCAGAGGGTTGGGGGGGACAAGCCCAGCAACTAGACCGTTTTCAAGAACTGTCCATTGTGCTCAGCTGGCAGCACTACCAAATACCAGCTCCCCAGCCATCGAGTAAACGATGGGGACCTACAGTTTTAGTTGGGTTCCGAACCACCACAGCCTCGATATAAATTTCACTTGACATGCTGAACATATCAGAAAAACTTTTTGGTAGGATTGGGATCGAACCGGTGTGACCAGGCTGTCTCTGCTCCTCAAAAGTCGACCATTTAGACCACTCGGCTATCGAGGCCGTGACACTGCGACTACTTCGGAGTGTACTTCTTACTTGTTCCCAATGTTCGTTGACTGGCGGATGGGGTTCGAATTTTTTATTTTCCAGAATGATTCACCTCTAGCGGCGGCTCACTCTGCCGCTTGGTGCACCTGGTTACGGGTCGCACTGACTGGAGGATATTTTTTTATATATATGGAACAGCCCTGTGATTCACCTCTAGCGGCGGCTCACTCTGCCGCTTGGTGCACGGAAGTGCGATGAGTAGACCTTTACCGGTATTGCTGCCAGCTGAGCAAAATGGATAATTCTTGTAATGGTCTAGTTGCTGGGCTTGCCCCCCCCCCCCCCCCCCCGCCAGTCTAACCTAACCTATGGGTAAACAGAAAATTGCGGAATAGGTCCTACCCACACCATAGGAAGGTAGGTACGTGTAATAAACCAATATTAGGTAGGTACCTACCTACGTACCTCCTAGTGATTTGACTGATGTGCGATCCACATTTTATGCAATAGGTGTCCAACATAACATAAAATCCAAAAATCATTTTTTTAGATAAACCTATGCCCACAGAATGTGGCAGATAGGTAGGTAAGTATACAGCCTACCTATATACCTACCCACGACACGGCAGTCACAGAATAAGGGTCTCTCCTGTATTACAAAATTTAGATAAGTAGGTAGGTACCTACCTACTTGCAAATTGCAACCCATCCCCCAATACAGTAGATGTCATCATATCGTAAGTCACCCAATCTATACCTACCTACGAGTCCTGTCCTACGACACCTACGATTCTCAGATGACAGGATGTTACACAAAAGCAGCTCATATCAACCAATCGACATGTCAGACATAAGAAGACAGGTCGCGATCTTCCGGCCGGAGCGAGTGCGGGCGAGAGACGTGAGAACCTTCTCCCGCAAGTGCTCAAACCATACTGAGCTGTGACCGCGCGTTGCATCTTCACCATGACTTTTTTTTAAAATGTGTTTTTCACACATAATTATCATTTATTATTTGCCAACCTAAGGAGAAATTCAAAAAACTGCTTCGGTCACGAACTAAGTTACACCTTCTACATAACAACTGTAATAATTCGAAATTTTTATTCCCAGTCAAATACGCTCCCTAGCCGTTTGAAAAAACCGTGTTTCACGATTTTTAATTTACTAAAAAATTAATTTCTAATAATCCGAGAACAAATTCGAAATTCTGCTACGAACGTTCCCTAGACATTTACTGGAGCTACTTCTATACAAAATTTCAAGGCAATCCGTCGGCCCGAAAAAATTAAAAAAAATTCAGAAGATAACATGGTAATCTAATGGGTGAAGCGCAGCCTTAATAACTGTAGTGCCAAATCCGTCTTGACCAATCAAAAACGAGATTCTAGTTTTTTTTCCTATTTTTGACTTTATTTTGCCTATATTGGCCGCAATTTTGAAATGATTGAATATTTCTTCGACAAACCTTTAAGTAATGTTATTAAGCACAAGTATATGGATTTTTGTGAAATTCCGGCTAATACTGTTCATGGGGCCAAGATTTTCACGTATGGGCCAATCTTGGCCCAAATTTTTGGCCCATCTCCAAAACAATAAATATTTTCCTGGAGCATCTATCTGGGAACACGACTGCAAAATTTGAAGGTTCTAACTTTATTACAGTACCGTGAAATGCGTCTTGAGTAGAAAAAAACACGATTTTGAATTTTTTTTCCACATTTTTTTGACAATAGTGGGCGCAATTTTTGAGTAATCAAAATTATATTAAAAATGTATCTCGGAACTGATTTTAGACATCTATATTCCAAATTTGAGCCAAATCGGTTGACTGGTGTGACCTCTAGCCGCGCTACAGACAAACGGACGGACGGACGGACGCACGTACGTCGGACGGACATGACCTAAAAACCATTTTTTTGGTATCTAGGACCTCTGAAACGCCTTTTGCAATGAAAATCTCAAAATCGAAATTTCGCACGATAACATAACTTTCTCAGCCCATGTATTACATACGGGCGAGTCAAGTAAAAATTAATCCGACCAAAAACACTCCGTGTAAAAAACGCAGCCAAGTTTATAACCCTCCAAAAATTAGCCTAACTCAACAGCCCTTAAAAGGGTTTGATATAAAAAATGTTGGCCAAGTTCTCCACATTCCCGCTATCACTCAGCCCCCAAAATTAGTGATATCACTTATTACAGGGCCAAGTCCTTGGCGCAAATCACGTAAGCGTCACAGCCGGTCATAGACACAGACTAAGGTTGGATGGGGGCTGCGGTCCGGGGGTATTGGAAAGCAGGTATATGACAAACTATGTCGCCAACATCCTTGTGATTCGCGCCAAAGACTTGGCCCTGTAATAAGTGATATCACTAATTTTGGGGGCTGAGTGATAGCGGGAATGTGGAGAACTTGGCCAACATTTTTTATATCAAACCCTTTTAAGGGCTGTTGAGTTAGGCTAATTTTTGGAGGGTTATAAACTTGGCTGCGTTTTTTACACGGAGTGTTTTTGGTCGGATATCATATAATTTTTGTGAGGTGGTTCAATAGTTTCTACCAGTAGGTAAAACATCAATTGACTGTCGAATGGACTCAATTTTTCTTGCCATACCTGGAAAGTACCTACCAGTACCTGAAAACCAGTTCCCTGTCTAGCATACAAAAATTACCAATCTCATACCTGAAATACCTGAAAAGTACCTACTCGTACCTGAAAATGAGTTCCCTGTCGAATCTCCACAAATTACCTTCCCATACCTGAAATGTACCTAATCGTACCTGAAAACAAGTTGACTGTCGAATGGAGTCAAAATACCTTGCCATACCTGGAAAGTACCTCCCAGTACCTGAAAACCAGTTCCCTGTCAAATCTACACAAATTATTATCCCGTACCTGAAATGTACCTACTCGTACCTGAAAGTAAGTTGCCTGGCGAATCTACACAAATTACCTGGAAGGACAAGAAGCAGGAGGCAGTATTTGTTTTGTAAATATCTGCCATAAGTTAGTATGGGAACTTTGAATCGAACCTGAACCTATAATACTGTAGGTACTTCGGGTTTGCGATTTTTCTGGGTGTTTTGGGGATGGTACCTACAAGTATGCCGAGTTTCAGCTCTATCGTACCGCTGGAACATGCTTATAATTTGTATAGGTGAGTGAGTGAGTCAGTCAGTCAGTCAGTCAGTGAGTGACCCTCAAAAACAGCTAAGTTTGGGATGTCACTGCTCAGGTACGGTTGGACGTAGAAATTTGAAATTTGATTTTGGAGGTCCCGTGGGACCCTACTACAGGAGAAGGGTACCCACTATTCGAGCCACGCCCCCTTGCCTCCTGTAGAGAGGCACGAAAAGTGCACAACTCTGGTTCCTGTATAACATGCTGGCAGTGCTCGAGGCTTTGTCGCGCTTTCTTTTTCTTTATCTTTAAAACTTGGCTGCATGCACTGCCGTGCATGTTGATGTAGGTACCTGACATTTGTATAAAATTACAAATTTTTATCATGAAATTTGCAGTGGGTTGATGGACGTTTTGTAATATAATAAATAAATTAAATTTAGTAATTAAACCATTCACGTAACGTAGGCTGAAGCCAAGGTAGATCACTATGCAGTTTTTGTCAGTTATTATTTTAGTTATCATCTCTAAAGTAATTGTCTCGATGGTGCACCAAAGCCTCTGAACAACATCTTGTCTATAGCTTGTCATCTGTCAGGAGCAAGACATACGCCATCGCTCTGTTGGCAATATGCTTATATTCACAATTACACTTGTTTACTTAGCAAGCCTAACAACGGGATAGATCTGTTAAGAATGAGTGTACCACATGTCGTACGTCCCCAGTTAAGGCGAGATGGGAAGTGTGATCTTCATTTATATTCACTGCACAAGGAAAAAACACTTTCTCACGTTATTATAGATAACTGCCCTCCTTATTGAAACAATAATATTTTAAATCCTTCTGCTACAATTCATTTAAGAAAGTATAATATGCAAAAATCATGACAGTGACGTTCGGTTACTCCACAGTTTAAATTGTAAAATATTAACAAACCCACTGTTACAAGACATCGCGTGTGTTTGTTCATGTTTGATAATTCAAACATTGTGAAGTAACAGACCAGAATAAGTTTAATGAGTTTATGCTTAAAATGCGTTCTAAGGATTTGCTGTATACTTTCCAGTATTGAGGTAAGTTTCTGTGACGATATTTACAAAAATTAAATACCTAGAACCTCTCCCACGTCTTCTTAACGACAAGAACTTGTTTTCCTGCCAGTACTATTTCACAGTTGCGCGGCTGTTCAATTTACAGCAGTTGATAGATGAGAGACCAGTGGAGTAAAGTATGGGAAAGTACAGTAAGCTTCAGTGGTTTGTTCTGGGTGTGGTTTGTAGTGCCGCCTTTGCAGCGGCCATTTGTGAAAAGATTATGGCTCCGTTCTACCCCCATGAAGCAGAGTCGAAGAACGCAACAGCCACGGAATATGGTTTTGTGTTTGGTACCTTTGACCTCACCTCCTTCGTTATCAGACCTCTGATGGGTAAAGTTATTGGCAAAATTGGTGGTAAACAGACTATAAACACTGGCGCTTTCGTTACTGGGGTATCCACCATTTTATTTGGAGTATTAGACAATTTGCACGGCCACATCAGCTTCATTGTTTGCTCGTTTCTACTTCGAATCGCGCAAGCTGTGGGAACATCTGCTGTCATTACTTCTGCATACACCATCCTAGCGCACATCTTTCCGGACACCATTTCTGCTGCTTATGCGACTCTAGAGGTATTCTTCGGACTCGGTATGATAGTAGCACCCACCCTTGGAGGCGTCCTGTACGCACAAGGAGGATACATCCTTCCTTTTGTTGTGATGGGGTCCGTATTTCTACTAGTCTGCATTCTCATCTACTGGGTTCTACCCCCCATACAAAACGACGACCCCAAAGTCCAAGGAAAACTTCTGGAAGTGTTTAAAGTTCCTGCTGTGTTACTCGACGCGCTGAGTATCACCTCAGCACTCATCTGTGGTGGCTTCTACTCCGCGACTTTGGAACCGCACATCCGACGATTCAAGCTCAAGCCGGAAACTCTCGGGTTGGTGTTCTTGATGCAGGGAGCCACCTACGTCGTCGGGGCACCAATCGTAGGACACCTGTGCAACACGAAAGTAAGCCCGCGCCATGTCATCCTCACCGGCCACGTCTTGACCATCGTAAGCGTTGCCCTCGTCGGTCCTTTACCTTTCGTGCCAGTGGACCCATCGCTGCCGCTAGTGTTGACGGGACTGGCGTTCTTCGGGATAGGCTTGGCGTGTGTTCTGGTAGCTGCGTATACTGACGGCATTCGCTCGGCTGTGGATGCCGGTTTGCCCGATGGCTTCGCGACGTACGGCCTGGTGACGGGTTTGTTGACCGCAGCTCTGAGTCTCGGAAACTTCCTGGGTCCGTCTATCGGAGGCTCTCTGGATGACGCCATCGGGTTCCGACGTGGTTCTCTTTTTATAATAGCTGCTCAGATTACTGCTATATTAGCTCGGATCACCACAACCTTATGGCGTCGTCGATTGGTTTTCAAGCCACATGGTGAGGAAGGAAGAGACTCGGAAGTGCAAGTGAAAAATGATGTCGAGCGTACTGCCCGAAAAGAACAACCAGTTGTTGTCTTCTATATTCATAACTCCGTGTTCGATTCCCATAACGGTCTAAAAAATTAATATACCTGACATACTTGTAAAATACACATTTTTCTCACGAAATTAGCAGTGAATTTGGTAATATAATAAATTATAAATGAAATATAACTAGTTATGAAACCACTGCCCTAACCTATGGTAAAGACTAAAGTCACATGCAGTGCCTATAGTTCACAATGCAGTTATTATCATGCAGTTTTCAATATAGTTCTTATGCTTAAAATTATTCATTACCTACTTATCTTAGTAGATATTGTTAAGATGGCCTTAAGGCTCCGAACATGATTTTGTCTATAGCTTATCATCTTCCAGGAGCGAGATATCTGCGTCCTGGCAATATGTTGATATTATTGGCACATGTGCAAAATACACAAATTCTCTCAAGGTAGGTTGTAAACTTTGTAAGCGTAACATCCCTGGGATGGTTCTTTTAACAATGAGTGTTGCACGAGTCATAAGGCACCGGGTTAAGGCGACTTGGGAGAGGCGAAGTTCTTTATGCACCTGAACAAAAAAAAAAAGTTTTTTTTTCCGGTTGTCGTGAAAACTAACCTCCTTATTGAAATAAAAACATTGACAATTATTTAAAGAAAGTAAAATGAACTTTTGGTTACTTTACATGTTTGAATGATCAAACATAAACAAACCAACGTCGAGTGTCTTTGTTCATTCAAAAATTTTGAAGTAACTAACCAAAATCATTTAAGGTTGGATGTCACCAGACTCGTTTAACGATAAGTTAAATTTATAAGCAAATGACGAATAATTTAGTTTATGGCAAGGGGCTAACCAATCTATAAACCTCGTGGCTGTACTTGGTATAAGCTAAAAATACTCTGGGAATAAATATAAAATTCAATAAATAGTCATTGCTTACTTTGCGATCGTAAAAGAACTGATGAAGGATTTGCTGTGTTTTTATTTCAAAATGGCAGTTCGTGTCTATGACAATATGGGAAAAAGTAATTTGATTTGGTACAACCGAACATAATTAGACAACACCTATCCCACGTCTCATTAAACCAAAGAAACTGTTTTTTCTGCTAGTGTTACTTCTCAATGGCGCGATTGTGCACATCAACTACTTCAAGCAGTTGTCACATGACAGTAGACTACAGTATGACAAAGTACAGCAGACTTCAGTGGTTTGTTTTGGCGATGATTTGTAGCGCCTACTTCGCTGCTGCCATCTGTGAAAAAATTATGGCTCCGTTCTACCCCCAGGCGGCAGAGTCGAAGAACGCAACAGCCACGGAGTACGGTTTTGTTTTTGGGATCTATGACCTTGTTTCCTTCGGCGTAAGTCCGCTGTTGGGTAATGTTATTGATAAAATTGGTGCTAAACTGATTATAATGACTGGATCATTTGTTACTGGAGTGTCCACCATTTTATTTGGAGTGCTAGACAATTTGGAAGGCCACACCAGCTTCGTTGTTTGCTCGTTTGCACTTCGAATCACACAAGCTGTAGGAACCTCTGCCGTCATCACCTCCGCATACACCATCCTTGCTCACACATTTCCGGACACCCTTTCCACTACTTACGCGACTCTAGAGGTATTCTACGGACTTGGTTTGATCGTGGGACCCACCCTTGGAGGTGTCCTGTACGCGGAAGGAGGATACATCCTTCCTTTTATTGTGATGGGGTCCGTATTTCTACTAGTCGGGGTCCTCATCTACTGGGTTCTACCCCCCATCCAAAACAATCACCCCAAAATTCAAGGACAACTTTTGGAAGTGTTTAAAGTTCCTGCTGTGTTACTCGACTCCCTGAGCATTACCTCATTTTTCATCTGTGGTGGCTTCTACTCCGCGACTTTGGAACCGCACGTCCGACGATTCAAGCTCAAGCCGGAAACTCTAGGGTTGGTGTTCTTGATGCAGGGAGCCACCTACGTCGTCGGGGCACCAATCGTAGGACACCTGTCCAACACGAAAGTAAGCCCGCGCCATGTCATCCTCACCGGCCACGTCTTGACCATCTTAAGCGTTGCCCTCGTCGGACCACCACCATTCGTGCCAGTGGACCCATCGTTGCCTCTAGTGTTGACGGGACTGGCGTTCTACGGTTTAGGCATGGCGTGTGTTGTAGTTGCTGGGTTTACAGACGGCATTCGCTCTGTTGTAGAAGCCGGTTTCCCTGACGGCATCGCGACGTACGGCCTGGTCTCGGGTTTGTTAGCCGCAGCCCTAAGTCTTGGAAACTTCCTGGGTCCGTCCATTGGTGGGTTTTTGGATGACCTCGTAGGGTTCCGAAGTGGTTCTCTCATTATAATTGCGGCTCAGATGATTGCCATATTAGCCCGGGTCATCACATCCTGGTGGCGTCTTCGTTCGGTTCAAAAACAGGATGGAAAAGAAGCGGAAACAGAAGTAGAAATGGAAATAAAAAAGGTGGAACCTAGTTCCCAAGTGGAGCAACCATTTGGCTCCTATCGCGACAACTCTGGGTTTGATTCCAATCACGATCTATAACTGTAAGTACACAATTACTGTTCAATTTTTTAATTATGTTTTTACTTTCTCGCCCCTATGTAATACATGGGCTGAGAAAGTTATGTCTTCGTGCAAAATTTTGATTTTGAGATTTTGGGTTTCCCATGATCCTGGAGGTCCTTCGAGTCCAAAAAAGTGGTTTTTATAAAATGTCCGTCCGACGTACTTACGTCAGTCTTTCGCGCAACTGGACGTCACACCGTTCATTTGATTTTGCTCAAATTCAGTACGTAGGTACCTAATGTAAATATCTGGACAGGTTTATTGATAAATTTTGATAACTCAAAAATTGCGCCTGCTATGGTCAAAAAAAAGGCAAAAAATCGTGTTTTTTGACGGTTAAGAAGGGCTGGAAGCTACGTATATCAAGTTGGAACCTTGAAAATTTGCGAAAGTGTTTTTGAATAGATGCTTTTAGGGCATTTAGAATCATTTGTAGGTGGGCCAATAACTTGGCCCAGTTTTGGCCAAAACGCGTTGGTCGTCACTCCGGTAGAACTATTCGTTCGATTTCAAAATAAATTGGTACGGAGGTGTATTTTAATCAAGTTTGATGTTTTACCGAACGAAATTTATCCAACATAATAATTATCGCCAATATTGGCATTATCGTAGGAAAAGTTTCCAAAAATGGAAATCACGTTTTTGATTGGTTAAGACGGATTTGCAACAACCCTAATCGACAGATTTCCTTGAAAATTGGTGAAAATGGTCTCAGATAGATGCTTCAAGATTGTGTTCAATAGATTTTCAATTACTTGAAAATTAAGTCTGTGACATTCAAAATAGGAAACATGTACTTTGCGCGTCGATCGACACTTCACTGTTTGATGGGTATATTTGAAATTCGGCATGCCGGTGCCTAAAAGTATCGTCCAATGTGTGGCAAAATTGTTTTTAGAAAAAGTTGAAATTCTGGCAAACAAAAATAATTCACGTAGAAAAAATCAAAATTTTCGATAAAGATTGCGAGAAAGTCAAGTGCGACCATTGTCGGACCCTTTATTTTCCCACAAATTTGGAACATTTGTGATAATTCCGGTCGCCTTTCAAGTGAGAGGGTAAATAAAGTCAGTAAACACCTTGTGGACTGGCAGAGGGCCCAAAAATTGCTTCACTTTCATTTGACTTGTGAAAGAAAAAAATCACAGGATTGGAACCTGACTTGGTAACTCACCAGCGTAGGTGGCTTCAAAATTAAATCCTAATTCAAATTATAATGAAGATATTATTGTAGTGAGGAATTACATAGGCGATACGTCACTCTTTTTGACGCACCCTCACTCCGGACGTCAGTTTTGAATATTAAAGCCCTCTAGTGATTAGAATACAACCAGGGGCTAATCACACTTAGGCCCCATTTAGACGTTCATATTTTTATGGATACAATTTTTCTGAGAATTGTTAATAAAATTTTTGTTTGCCGACCAAATGGCTTCTTTCCATAGGCTGCCATATCTAACTATGTAATATTTGTATATCATAAGAAGAACACGTGTTTGTTAGTTCCATTTTCTATTGTGATGGTATAAGACTAAAAGTTCTGGAGGAATTGTTGTCCTCAATAACTCTCTTGTTTTTGGTTGTACTTGGTTAGATTCGCAAACCCTCTTTCCCGACCCCTAAGAAGTTGAAATTAGGAACATACATCGAGTGCGACTTTGTAGTGAAAATTTTTACCGTTACAAAATCGCACGGTTGGTTCCGCAGAAAAACTATCGAGTACGGTGGTCTGGACCACCCTGTATACCGCATGGTGCCAGTAGGCAATTTTCACTTGGAAAGAAATAGGGACTTCCTCGCTGTTGGTGGGGACATTATATCAGGCCTTGCCAACCCTGTTAGGTACCTGGCCTTCACTGGCTGGCGGAAAACTCGACAGTGGGAGTTTAATCCGGTGTGATTGGGGCCTTATCGACCCCTCAGCTCAGCTGGCTATCTTTAGAGGGATATGTCACTTCCTGCGGAAGTACCGTGTTTCCTTGTGCGCCCCTTTTGTTTCAAAAACCCTCCCCCTCCCTTAGAAACTCATTCGGGCATGCTTTTCATTTCCTATACATTCACACGGCATAGTTTTATTACACATGAGTATTTATATTGGAATCTAAATTAGGCCCCACGCACGGTGTCTTCTTACGTTTCCCATTACAAAGAAAGGAACGTTGATGGGTATACCTGACCTTCTCCGGCTGGCGGGAAAATCACAGAACTGGAACTGGTTATTATCTTGTTCAACTTGGCTGTCTTCAGGAGAACTCCGGTTCGATCCCGATCCTACCAAAGTTTTTCTGGCCGGTATTGAACTCTGATACTTTCAGTATATCAAGTGAAATTTTTCATCGAGGCTGTGGTGGTCCCCTAACCCATCTAAAACTGTAGGTCCCTATCTGGCGAGTATTGCCTTAAAAGAGCTGCATTCAGGAGGAAAAGTAATTCAAAAATTAATTATTTACAACAGCGATAACACAGGTAGGTATGTATATACACAAGCAAATACGAAGATAGCGTTGGAAGGAGGAAATGGGAGAACCCCCCTGCCGTCGCAAAAATTAATTTGGAATTTGCGGTGGCTGCGGCTTTTGGAAAAGGTGCTGACACCATGCGCGCCAGGGCAAAATGATAACGTAAATCCGGTCTGATGAAGCAAGAAATAGACGGCGGGATGGGGAAGGTTTAAGCCACCCTTAATGCTGCCAGCCAATTACATCCCCTGCCTCTGTACCTGATTGCTCTTTCCCTTAGTTTTTTGAGAAAAAAATCCTTAGCTCTCCTATGAAGGCCAGGGGCTAGTTGGATACAGTGGTAGGTAGGCCCATGGCTGGCCACCATTCACGCAAGAAAAAAATTTCGACAGACCGGGAATAGATTCTGCTTACGACTAGGTCACTACGACGTTATTACCTAACCTATCCCTACCTCAACGCATTCTCCCAAAGATGTGGCTTGAATTTAAGGTTTCAAAAAGCAGGTCGCACAAAAATGGTGTCAAAAAATTATGAAATATGAAAGACTACAGGGTGGTTAAGTCCCCTTTAGGGTTTCCCAAAAGTGTTATCCTTTTCACAAGGAAATAAAGTCAGTAAATTTATCTTGCCGCTAAAAGTCCACTAGCTATAACTTGAAGATAAAAGCGCTATCGGCAGGACGGTGAAAGGCACCAACTTTTCTTTTTGGGATGATAACGCTATAGTGAACTTTTAGGGGACACTATAGTAGACATTAGCATCTGGTGAAATCCAACCTCACAATCATAATTTTATGAAGAAAAAAATTAGTTACTCAGGGGAATGGGAAATGTAAGAAAGCGACCGGCGACCTACAAACCCACCCCCCACCCAATCTCAACTAACTCTACAAGATGAGAAAACCTGTTAAAACCAAATTGTTCTGGATAACCTTAAGGAAAACAAGCTGTTTTATAAAACTTTAAACTAAGGATAAAATCCGAAAGCGCAGAGGAAATTGGGGGGTGAGGTCACGGTCTATGCAATTTGTAGGTTGTCTCGTCGGAAAGAAACGTTGCGTCACACACTGACGTCAAAATACTGTAACCAATTAGAATGAGCGAAGACTCGCAGACATAAGCTATGATTGGCCAGAGTGGTCTGAGGTAATTTTCTGACCATTCTTTTTTGTTTTTAAATGGTTTAACCTTTTAAATAAGCATACCTTGGGAGGGGAGTAAACAGAACAGTTCATTTAATGCTACATTATCGTCTCTGCTATATTTTACGTTTGAAATTAGACGTAATTTACAATAAATAACGAAGGCCCTGTTGGCGAAAGCAGAAAGCTCTTACTTTCCGTAGGCACGGTTCCTTTCGCTAAATTAATTGTCCGAATAATTGTTTTAAAATCTGTTCTCTCAAGTGCACGGCCACAACTTTTAAGTAATTGTGAACTACCTAAGTTGTTTTTGATGTTATTTATGTGGAAACAAAGTTTCTTAACAGTGATAGTTGTAGTTTGTTTTAAGTTCCATTTTGATGGGAACTCGAAGGAGGAGGAACCGGGTCACACCGGTTCGATACCGATCCTGTCTAATTTTTTCTGATCGGCATTCACCTCTGATATGTTCAGTATGTCAAGTGAAATGTATATCGAGGCTGTGGTGGTTCGGAACCCACCTAAAGCTTTGGATTCCCGTTGTGTCTACCAACCTGATGGGTGGAGACCTCTACCACCTTAATGGTACCTAGCTAAGAATAATGTAACGAACCATTTCTTCAAGCATCGTGTTTAGCTTGTCAAAAACAAAGCAAGGAACATGAAAAGGAAAAGGTATCGATACAACAATACCTTCAGCCCAAAAAGTTCTGTCAAAGTCAAAAATATTTAAAAAGAAAAATGAAAGACGAGAATTTAATTAAAAAAATTATTTTTGTCAAAATAATTTTTCCAAGCCAGTAGATAATTGTTCAGAGAGAACGATAAAGGGGGAAACCCCACTATGGGGGGGGGAGGGGGGGGAGGGGGTAACTTCTTTATTAAGACATCTACAGGCGAAGGTCTCATATAGTAGCGCCACCCTGACCTGCCTGGCCCGAGGGCATTCTGCACTGTTCACTGTTCACAGAATGCCCTCGGGCCAGGCAGGGCAGGGTGGCGCTACTATACCTGACAGTCGAGTTTTTCCCCCAACCGTGAAGGCCAGGTATCCATCAGAGCAATCGCAATGCACCAGCCATAAGCTGAACATATGTAAACATTATTTCGATCGTCAAATCTGTTCGTCGTCGTATCGTATGTTTAGCTTTCACTGGAGCACGAATTCCTTCGAATGGCGGTGCAATTACCGTACTAAGGCTGAATTTCACCACTACTTTCTTATAGTATAGTATCCGGTAGTGTCTTTTAACGAGAGGATTTAACGAACGGATTTACGTTATCGTACGTTTAGCTTACGACAAGAGCGATCACAGAGAAACAAGTGCAAGCGCAAGGCACTTGTCGTAAGCTAAACATACGATAACGTAAATCCTCTCGTTAAAAGACACTATCGGGTACTATAAGAAAGTGGTGAAATTCAGCCATACAGTACTTATACCATACTGAAAGCAACACAAGTATTTACGTCAAGAACCAACTCATAAAATCATATGATGATGAAAGACGTGCTCTACGGGTATAAAAGTGTTAAAGAAAAACCCAAACAGTAGGTATATAATGGAGGATGTATAACGCAAAACGTGGCACCAGAAAAAAATGGCGCGCAATGCGATAAAAATGGCGCAGGGCGAGGAATTTCTCATTTGGCGCGCGGGGATCTGGGTAATTTGCAAGAAAGTGAAAGTATGGGCTCCATACATTCCGAGATAAGATACCATCGTTTTATATGTACAGATGTGAGGAAAATCTCATTATTCTGAATGAGTTTTCAGGGAAAAGGTGGGGGGAGGGTGGGGGAAGGGGGGTTTCCGCCTCGGCGTCCCTTATTAACTGATAACTTCCTGTTTCCCCAATCCCCCCCCAGTGGCGGCTCGTGCTATGTTGGTTATACAACCCCCAAAAAATAACCACCAATACGGAACATACAACTGCTATTTGTTTACGTTTTTCCGACCATCTTCTTTCTTGTGATTTTACAATCAAGTGATTCTACAAAAAATTTGTTTAGTTCTCAAAAAATTGTTGATAAAAACAAATAACTTATATCAGCCGCAATAAAGGACTTCCTCCAATTTCTTCCCTTCGTAGATACCTACCTATAGCGGGTTGAAAATTTTGATTTCCGGTTTCATAGTTGAGACAGTAGAGTAGCTATGTCCTTGTCAGACATTGATATATCGATATCTTTAGTTGATAGTTCCTATAGTTAGCTTACAGAGAGATAGGTAGCAGAAGATGCGGAGCTTAGCAGAAGTTAGTGATACACGATGCAAGAACAAGAACAAGAAACGGCATTTCTTGTTCTTGTTCTTGTTCTCGCAAAGCGACTCTTGGTCTTGTTCTTGCAGTCAAAATTCTATATTGTTCTTGTTCTTGCAGTCAAAATTCTATATTGTTCTTGTTCTTGTTCTTGCAGTAGAAATCATTTCTTGCTCTTGTTCTTGTTCTTGCTGCAAGAGTCTTGCAATTTCTTGCATGTCCATGGAATTTTATGCTGTTAAAATGTGGTTTTTTGCCTACCGAGCGGCCATTTCAAGTCCAATCTATCGTCGAATAGTCTGCAGAGTTTTTCGCACAAAATATGGACTGCAATCCATGAATGAAGCTTTGGAAAAAATCTGCCTGGGTTTATGCAAGACTCTTGCGAGAACTCTTGCAAGAGTTCTTGTTCTTGCAAGTCACTTCTTGTTCTTGTTCTTGCAGTCAAAATCAACTCTTGTTCTTGCTCTTGTTCTTGTTCTTGCATGCAAGAAGTGCAAGAATAAAAGCAAGACAAGAAATTTTCGTGCATCACTAGCAGAAGTAGCCAAAGCTGACGTCACTTTCATTACCTATACCTATACAGTTCTCTACAACAATCCCAAATGGAAGCGCGGGAGCCGCCCCTGCCCCCCCCCCCCCCCCCCTCCTGAATTTGATTCTATTCACACGTGTAGGGGAAGTAATGGAGATCGGGTCGGATTCGAAAAGGTTTTATGATTTGCACCAATTAGATTACTGCCCCATATTTAGGCATTTTCGAAGAAACTTTTTTAATCTGGTTATTTCGATGACTTCCGTTTTTTTGGGGTGGAACAGGAAACTGCTAAGGGTTTTTCTTTTGTTCTGAAATATACCATGGTAATCTTTGTCACGTCGCGTCGGAAGGAAGTAAATATCGAGTGATTCTTGTCACTAATAAATTTTGTCCGCAATTACTCGATCATGAAATCAAAACGTAGCCAGTGAATTTTGGGATGTTAAAGTGACATATATATTTATATTATATTAAGAGGACGCTATACCTGACGATGCATTTTTTGCCGCCCATACGATTAACATTGCGAGCGGCGATTCGTTTTCAAGATTTACCCTTGGTTGGAAAGACACAAAATTTTGCCTGTACCTAGCCCTAACAATGTTCTAGGGAGTGTTCGAAGCAGATTTCCCAATTTCTCACTGGTTTCTTTTATTGCAACTTTTTTACAACCTTGCAACCTTGAAAATGAATCGCCGCTCGCAATGTTAATCTTATGGGTGGCAAAAAATGCACCGACAGGTATAGCGGACCCTTAAATTAAATAACAAATTGAAACAAGTTTATTTTCTTCTGAAACGCACAAATCACTGGATCCAACTGTCGCAGATTTGAAGGGTCGATTCTGTATGATACCGGTAATGGCAGTTCCATTGTCGCAACTATGTTGATCGATGGATATCGAAAGTTTACTCTATGATTCCCATAATAATCACTATGTTTCACTATGGTTATCAATTCTCGATTGAACAATGTATTTTTTATTGAACAGCCATGGGTTTGTTTATAAATATTGACCAGCACGTGGCTTCTATCCGAGCTGCATCACTTCAAGATGGCCGTTAATGATGGTGCACAGTACTCCCCATCCTAAATTAAGGGTCCGCTATGCCTGACGGTGCATTTTTTGCCGCCCATAAGATTAACATTGCGAGCGGCGATTCATTTTCAAGGTTTACCCTTGGTTGGAAAGACACAAAATTTTGCCTGTACCTAGCCCTAACAATGTTCTAGGGAGTGTTCGAAGCAGATTTCACAATTTTTAACTGGTTTTCGAGATACAGCACTTTTCTTGAGGTATGCGATGCTAGCATTTGCAAAACAGTTGCAGTAAAAGAAACCAGTGAGAAATTGGGAAATCTGCTTCGAACACTCCCTAGAACATTGTTAGGGCTAGGTACAGGCAAAATTTTGTGTCTTTCCAACCAAGGGTAAACCTTGAAAATGAATCGCCGCTCGCAATGTTAATCTTATGGGCGGCAAAAAATGCACCGTCAGGTATAGCGGACCCTTAAATGTACATAGCACGTTTTGACGTTCACACCTCTTAAAACTATTACAAAATGAATAAAGTGAGAAACAGGCAATAGGCGGGAAACACCTCTGGGGGAGATTTTTCGAGGTCTGTTACTAATAGCCTCTCGCCAAGTAGTTTGGCTTGCCATTGAGAAAGTTGGCCAAGTTGGAGAGTACTCCCCTCTCCCCTAAGTTGAAACATGTTAATGTGTGCAAAATTTAACTCGTTTGCTTACAAGTAATTTGTGCTGGGAGGTTATTTATGAGAGAGGGGTTAGAAAGTTTCGATACCCCCGAGCCATTTTCTCCAAATTTCCCCTACATTTTTCAAATGCGGTAGGGATTTTTTTCGTCTTTTTTTGGGGAGTCTTGTAATTTTCTTTCTTGTACAGCTTTTATATAGATGCTCTCTCTATAAAGACCGCCAAGAGGTCACGTAAATTTAGTCGCTATAGACAAAATGAGTCAGTGTTTGTCAAGGGACTGTATAGTATACTCGTTATAGAGAGGTCCACTTTATAGAGAGTAAATACTCTAACAACAGACAGGTCTCTTTGTATACAAGGGGGTGATTCAAGCAGAATCATGCCCGGCAGTCGATTTTTCACCCAGCCAGTGAATGCCAGGCTCCCATCAGGGTTCGGTAGGTCTAGAGCTGGACAAGATTCACTAAAGAAAATTTATTTCTGAAGTCCAAAATAACCTATCTTTTGGGAAATCTCAATGCTTTGTACAGGTACGGGTAAACCTGGCCTAAAACCTCAAATAAAGTGGGCTCTGGGTGTTAGAGAGGATGTTGGTTAAGCTTCAAGATTGTAAACACAGTCCTGTTTGTATATGTTTCATAGTTACTTAGGTGTTTCCAACAAAAATCATTGAATATTTACCTGGTCTGATATATAAAATACGTATCTTTTTCACGTCTAAAACAGCTGCTTCAGGTGGCTTCCACCACCTCTTTGTCGGTCAGATAAAGTTATTATTTTTAACTTGACGATACCTCAAAGTGTCTTAAATTTAACTTACCGAAAAAGTGTCCGATAGCTATCACTCACTTTTACTGTTTGTAATTTCGTCAACAATCGTGGCACTAGATAGTTTGCGCCATGTCTGTTTATTCACGCCGTAACTTTGAATTGTCAACTTCCAAAAAATAAAGTTTTTTTTGTTTTTGTCGTTATAAATTCGTTCTAAAGCTCCCTTCTAGATCCCTATCTACTGGATTATTGACCCTCTAGCCTCTAGCTAACAGAAAGATAAGGGCGCTATCCGCTATCGGCAGAGTGTGAAAGGCACAGATTTTTTTCTGGAGGACAACGCTATAGTGGACTTTTAGGAGACATTTTTGTAGACTTTAGGAATTGGTGAAATCTACCTTAAATGGGGGAAATCCCTCCTAGGCTTAGGGAAGGGGGTTTGAGAAATTTCCTCCTCCAAAAAGTTAGTCCTAACCCACCCTTGATAGAAAGTACATTTTGGCTTGGCCGGTAAACCAATAAAAAGAGCAAAAACTATTTATTCATGGAAGTTTTCGTAGGTTGGATGAATTGGAATTCTTTCTGAAACCCGCAACGGAATCGGGAAAACAAACTATTTCAACTTTAACTACAGAACCGAGCTTTCTATTCATAGTTCACGTGAAACCAGATATCTAATAACTGCGAAACTGTGCAAACTATCAGCCAAACTATCGAAAAACAAGTTACCGCTCTATGTAAGCTCTATCTCAGCACCAAGAAGTAAGCAACCATCCAGCAGTGCAGTCATACCTATGTACTTCCCTGCTGCCTCGGTAGCTGACTGGTCTATGTGATTGTCTATAAAAAGAACACTGAGAGCAGGGGCACACAGGTTCAATCCCGATCCAAGCAAGATTTTCTGAGCGGCAGTCACGACTGATATGTTCAGCATGTCAAGTAAAATGTATATCGAGGTGGTTCGGAACCCACCTAAAACTGTAGGTCCCCATCGTGCATTTTGTAGTGCTGCCGCCAGATGGATAATTCTTGTAAAATTTGGTGTCCTCAGTTACAGTTTCAGGTTTCAAAGTTCCAGTTCTCCACCGCCTAGATATTCAATATATGCACAATAAATATCACTTGATTGAACCGGTGAGCGGTGTGACCCAAATTTTCTTATTTCTCCAACGACAATTATCTTTCTCGACAGTCATCTTTCTGGCTTTCTAATACCGCACCTGAACTCCAGCAGGTGTATTCCGTTTCTCGAACGCCAGCAAACCCACCCAACTAACACCTTCAAAATTTATTGTAAGAAGATAAGGCACGCCATGATGCAATATACGGAGAACAGTTTTCTTACAATAAATTTTGAAGGTGTTAGTTGGGTGGGTTTGCTGGCGTTTGAGAAAGGGAATACACCTGCTGATCCTGGATTCTTCTATACTGAGCCTAGAATTCTATTATAATATGTGGGAATTCATTTAGGTAGGAGACCCTTCTCATGAAAAGCAAGCTATGGAAGGGGGGGGGGGGGGGGCTGTAAGATTACAGACCCGGGACATTTGCGACTTTAAAAATACACCTACTTACATAAAATCTACAAATAAATATTGTAAATACATTTAAATAAGCTGGACAAATAAATTATCACTCAATTACAAAACACGAAATTGAATACAAAGTCATTTGACGTATAACCTTTGACTATCCCTCTAGCGGGTAAGCGAGGAACTTACGGCTTTGTAAGCGTTGAGGCAGTATAGATACGTAATCGCAGAGATTTCGGGAAAAATGGGAATTAACGTAAATAACAGTAAACTGAACTCTCCTTTTGATCGCAAATGGAAAATACTTATCATTTCGAAACGAGATCTGTTTTTGGCATCCTGGAAATATCTTGCTTTGTTTTGGTAGAACGGAATCAAATATTGGATTAGTTCGTCGTTTTCATTTGTCGGATTGGATATTTTGGGATCTCTCTCATGTTTTAGACAATTGTTTCTTCATATTCCGATTCTGTTCTCCACTCAATAACAGACTTTTCCGTTAATTATCTATTTCTCTGGTTTACAATTTGAGATTTCTTGCTTGTCTTTTGCTATAAAGCAGAAGGACTCAGGATCTAGAGCTCGTTTGTCGAGATTTATTCAAGCCCTGGTGGGCACGCACAGTAAAACCTCATTTGCCACAACTTTTTACCAAAGAAAAAAATTTGCCTCTGTTGGGTTTCGAACCTGAGACCTTCTTCATACATTTTCCATTCCATTTTCATCCCCTGCCAAAGGGGCAGGCCACAAACGAAAACTTAAGCTGAGGACTTAGGGTGAATTCCACAAGTACAACTTAAGCCCGAACATACATATAAGTAGGTACAGGTACATTCGCTATTTGTTTACGTATTTTCTGCATACTTTATGAGGAAACTATTCTTTATTTCTATGTTCTGAAGTATAAGATGTCTTTTTAACGGTCAAAATTAACACGCTGTGTGGTGATTTTACGATTGAGTGATTTTTGACACCAAAAAATTTGTCCGGAATGAACCGAATCGAAAATCACAACACAGCCTGTTAATTTCGGCCGTTAACAAGACATATTATATTTCAGAACATTTAAGGAACATTTAACTATCCAATAAGTATCCTCATAAAGTGTGTAGGAAAAACGTAAACAAATAGCGAATGTAGTCTTAACGATAAGGTAGGTAAATGGTATAAATTGAACAGTATTGTGTCAATAACTCCACATTTGACGCAACTTTTTACCACTGAAAAAATTTTGCCTCTGCCGGGACTCGAACCCAAGACATTTCATTTTCACCCCTTACCCAAGGGGGAGACCACAATGATGTGACAACATAAGCTGAGCACTGTACCTAGTCTGGAGAGCAGTCAGGTTGATTCCCCCGGAGAAATCTTTGAGGGTAGTCAATAGCTGATTGTCCCCCCTCCCTTGTCAGCTGTTCTGGACCGCCACTACCACCCTTATTTTCGATTTAAACTCATACTGGGAACCCCTTTGATAGCCGCCACTTGCCCAAGGAAAAACCGCTGATTGTACAAAAAGGAAAAATACATTTTGGTGCAGCCACACAAGGGAGAACGTCCCTTACGGCGCTACCCCATTATCACGAAAAGTCACATCACTCGATGATATATTGTGTCTCGCTATTAGGATATTCTGTTTAAGCTGGATTTCACCACTATAGTGCGATTGCACCTGTCATAAATCTTTTGGATAGGAGACACTTTATACTTTAGTGAAGTGGTGAAATCCAGCCTTAGACTACAGGGTATGTAGAGTTTCGTAAAAAAAAAGTGCCACTAATATTTAAATGTTCTGAAATATAATCATCTTAATTCCAGAGGGCTCAAGGGACTGTACAGTTCGTTCGTTATAGAGAGGTGTTCGTTATAAAGAGGTGTTTTTTTATAGAGAGATGTTTTTAAAGAGAGGTGTTTGTTATAGAGAGGTTCGTTATAGAGAGTAGAGTTCCTGACGTGACAAGGACGTATACCTACAAACTCGTATAGAAATATAGCCAACAGTTTCCTCAATGGGAGAAAAAAAACGTTTTAAAAAATTTCGCGCAAAAAGGCCGTGCAACGGTAAGTTAACCATAATTTTGCGTAATCTTTGTTATTATCACCCCGTTTAAATCAACCCTTAAATTACAATTTTTTATGGGTCACCCAAAAGGGCCGTTATCACGCACACTGTATTAAGCTGCCCACAGCTGGCTGCCGTCTAGGAATGGAGGGGCTGGGATGGCAACTCACCAGGATGACCGTCCATCGTATTGTATGGAGGGTTCCCACACAAAAACTGGCATCCCTCGCCACTAGCCATACGTCCAGGGATGTCAACTACCCAGAACGGCCGTCCCTTATATGGCCAGCTTTAAATTCTGTGCCTGGGGGGGGGGGGGGGGGGGGAATTATAACGATGACAAGTTGAGTTAAGGTTCCTGGGGTGGGGGGAGGTCACGTAGGGGGACGTGCCCTTCAATCCTTCACCCCCTCCCCCGACCGTTACATCCTTCCGGTACCTCCGCTGCCCTTGTGCTGACTTGTAGACTAATTGTCACCTGCTCTTCCCCTTCTATTCTCTCTCTCTCTGCACACTTTCTAGATCTAGAAATTATATGTTCAGAGACGAAGTTTTTAGTGTAAGTACATTTTACTGCTTGTTGATGTATTTTAAATACCGTTTTCTCAGGAAACTGTTGGATACTTGTTGGAAATTTATGTATTCTGAGATATAACATGCCAGAAACTTACTATAGTACGATTGCACTTGTCATAAGCTAAACATACGATAGATAAATCTGTTCGTTAAATCTGATTTATAGGAGCCACTGTAGTATACTGAAAGTTTTTGAAAATCTTGAATACATCACTAGGACATAAAATCACAACTTAATAAAAATAAAAAAAATATGTTAAAGCTAATTTTAGAATAATGGATCCAGCAGTTTCCTGAGAAAAAAATTGGAATGTGGACTTCGCCTGCAGATTCATGTCTATGTAATGTAAAAGTCGGTGTACATGTGAATATTTCAAAAGATGTACTTACACCGACTTTTACATTACATAATCATGGATCTGAAGGGGTAGGCAAACTACAGAAATTGAGTTCGCCTACATATTTGTGTAAATATTTTACAAAAAAAAATGTTTTGAATAATCTTATTATATCATGTAACTTGGTAAAATAATCGATAAATGATTAAATTTTCTAGATACGAGGTGAATGCCAACCAAAAAAACTTTTAGGTGGATCGGAATCGAACTAGTGTTTTTCTAAAGTCGAGGGGGTAACCACTCCAGAGATTCATTGAGATTCCACTGAGATTCCATAAAGATTTCCAAAGATTCCAAGCAATATTCATAGAAAGATGAACCCCGAAGGGGTAACCACTCCAAAAAAAACTCCAAGATTCCCTGAGATTTCATGAAGATTTCCAATGATTCCCAACGAGTGGTTAACCCCTCGTCTAAAGTCGAGCATCTACAATGTAGACCACCCGGCAGGCTGCCTTAAGGGTAGGTACACTCAATCTAACCCTTCCCGTATTTTATGGGCTAACTCCTCAAAATTTACTTTCAATAAGGCTCATTATTATCTGCGTAGAACTAACGACAGCTTAGAAGGGTAGAGGGTTCCTCCCCCTAGTGACGGCCTATTTGTTACCCTAGTCATACCCTTTGGGGGGGGGGGGGGGGGTCAGCGGTTTTGGCACCCTCGGGCCCATCGCCCTTCAAGGGTTGCCCGGAATTCAACCCAAACTATCCCCCAACCCCAACGCTACTTCCTTGACTTTCTGTCTAGGACGATTCCAACGGAATGTAAAACATTGATACAGTTGGGTATAGTCACCCAATTACAGTGTCAAATAAGTTACAAGTAAAAATAGTGATGTTAAGGCAGAATATACTTACATATTCGCTATTTGTTTAAGTTTTTTCTGCACATTTTATGAGGAAGCTATTGGATATTTAAATGTTCTCAAACATAACATGTCTTTTTATTGGCTGCGTTGTGAGTTTATGACAATGTTGATCTTACCGGTGGTGTAGGAAATAAATCACCAGCTGAAGCCATGCCACATAATTTCACGAAATCATTTTTTTTTCTCAAAAGAATAGAGACCTAGTTAACCATAGTTAATCGCAGTTACGGAGTTAACCTTAGTTACGCACGTCTGGAAACTTCATCAGACGGTAGTTTAAAGTTTAATCAGAAGCGGTTTAGAAGGTAATGAGCTAGAGAGAGCTTTCATTAAGCTCTCGCCCATACCTACATCTACTTATTACTTCGCTATTTTTTCGCTTCACCTTTGATGGGCCAGATCAGCTCTGGGGCAGTGCACTGACCTAGGAAGCAAGAGGTCCCACGATATTGTCCTGAGTTGTCGGATTTTTTTCCGGTGAATCTTGGTCGAAATGAACAGGCTGTGTGTGATTTAACAATCGAGTGATTTTCGTCAATAAAAAATGTTCCGAAATTAACCGATAGTAAAAACTGCCTGTTAATTTTGTTCGTTAAAAAGAGATATTATATTTCAGAACATTTAAATATCCAATAGTTTCCTCATAAAGTGTGGAGAAAGAATCGTAAACAAACACGATCTCTCAGGTATAGCTCAGTGTATGGGCAGTTTTGGGTGTTAAATGCATTGCGGTGAGACCTGCAAAGGTTCCGCTATCAGCGCCTACACGCGCGAGCCGCAATGCCAGGTTTGCCTCAATGCGTGGGATTCATCAGGTGTGTTAATACCACTTAACACAAGTTTCGGTCTGTAAGGTTAATCCTGTAGGTGTTAATCAGGTGTTAACACCTGTTACAGATAAGGCCATGTTAGCGGAACTTTTCCGACAGTTATGTTTATATTAGCCCTAAGCCTCGGCTCGAGTAAACATGCTGTTAATAAGATTACGTGAATTAATGTAGCCCTTGTTGGTTCAATCACAAACTTCCGAAGGTTGTTGTGGTATAAAAAGTGGCAGCAGAATAAGATAAGATAAGATAAGATAAGATAAGATAAGATAAGATAAATATAATTGTTCAAATGCAACATTTGTAACAACGCGTCAGTCAATTACACACAAAACAAAACAAATCAATAAGTAATAAGGTAAAAATCAGCACAAACAGTCAATCACACATACCTATTGCTTAACTGAGGAGTACATTCACATCATACGATCATACGGACACAATTCAATAAGATATTTTTTAAGTCTATTATAAAAAATTCTGTCAGTTACTGACGTCTTGATATCTTCCGGGAGCCTATTGTATAATTTTGCACCTCTATTGCACGGCATCTGGTCAAAGTAGTTGGTTCGGTGTCTATCCACGGTAAAATCATTTCTGTGCCTAGTGCTGTACGTGTGAGTTTTACCAAGCGTTGCAACGGTATCAAAGTTCTTTCTGACATTGGTAATAACCATCAACATATAGTGAGCAGGCAAGGTTAATAATTGGTATTCTCTAAAGAAAGGCTTACACGAATCTGTTCTTTTTAGGCTAAAAATGTACCTGATAGCTCTCTTCTGAAGTCTGAAAATACGATCAAAATTGGTTTTTGAGGTAGCACCCCAGGCAATAAGCCCGTATGTCATTTTGCTTACTATCAACGCGTGGTATGCCAGGAAAACAATCCGTTTTGGACAAATTTTAGCAAGTTTGCGAATAATAAAGAGACAGCTATTTAGTTTCTTACTCAGCTCATCAACATGTGGCTGCCATGAAAGGTTATTGTCTAAAGTGACGCCCAAGAAATGGTTTGTTTATGTTTTTAATGACACTTTTCTGGGAAACTGGTGGATATTTATTTGTTCTGAAACATAGTATGTCTTTTTAACAGCCGAAATTAACGACCTGTGTGGTGATTTTACGATCGGTTAATTTCAGCGGTTAAAAAGACATATTATATTTCAGAACACCCAATAGTTTCCTCACAAAGTGTGCAGAAAAAACGTAAATAAATAACGAATGTATACTCATTGAAAAATTTTACTTTTTGCGTCTCCTATTTTCTGGCGGAAAATTATTTTATAAAGTTCGCATACCTTGAGCTTGAGACACTAATTAGTAAGTAAACTTGAAAGGGGGGGATAATGGTTTGGCTAATGAGGGGCTTACTGGCTAAGGGGGAAAGGGGGGAATTATGTACGTGTGCGAACTTGTGTACTTTTCCTACTTATGTGCACTCTCTGTCCCGTCATTAGCGGTCCGTGGTCTTTCCCACCCTCTTAGCACTGTAGACACGGCAGGGAAACCGAAGAGGAGTATAGGCTGAAGCCGAATAAGAGCGGGCCACAGCCAGTTTAGGAGTGGGCCGAAATACGTCGCAAGCGGAAAATTTTCTACTTTCGTCCGGATTAGAACCCGGACCTCCCAGAAGTCCTGAGTCAGGATGGGATGGGAAAGTATGTGCGACCATTGTCGTACACCTTGTTTTTTAAATGGAAATCATGGAGGGAATGGCTCCACAGTCATTTTACGTCACCGAGAGACCCTATTTAAGTCGAATACGAATACTATAGGTACACTGTAAGGCGAAGGGAAAATAGTGACGTAAGTAATCAGGACAAAGCTTATTTTATATTATTTCTAGATCATTTCACTTTGGTCTCAATTCCTTCATGCTTTTTCTCATCAAATTATAAATAAATAAATAAATAAAGGGTTCAGCGAAAGCAGCAGAAATGCACATCTAGTCGCTATTCGGCTGGATATTTATTTGTTCTAAAATATATTTTTTTTTTCTTTCTTTGTAAAATCACAACGCAAGCAGTTTTTGACATTAAAAGGGCATATTATACTTCAGATCAAATAAATATCCAACAAAGAGATCTAACATCATATGAACTACGAAGCAATCCATAACGACGGTATAGGAGACTACTTGAATCACGCCCTAGTTCTGCGATTATCAAATCTCGATAGATATCCATTAGCGGCCATCTTGAACAAAAAAGGAGAGAAACACAACGGTTACCATGGAAACCATTGAGTAACTTGCGATATTATCGATCGATAATTGCGACAAGATGGTAGTGCATATACCGGTATCAACTGAGACTGAGATATGGAAAATGTAAGGATATTGCGCTTACGGAGACGTTCTCTTCACTAGAGACCTGAATAGGCATCCAAGCTATAACAGCATGTACCTGGTAGGTACGTAACGTAAGACTAGTCAATTTAAGAGACCATGCAATATACAATGCTGTTCGTTTACGTTTTTTTTTTTCGAGGAAACTGTTGGATATTTGAACGTTCTGAAATATAATATGCATTTTTAACGTCAGAAATTAACTGGCTATGTTGTGACAGTAGTAAAAAATTACTCGATCGTAAAATCACAATATGTTCAGTTAATTTATGACGTTAGAAAGATAAACTTATATTTCAGAATATTTAGACATTGAACAGTTTTCTCAAATAATGATAAAAAAACGTAAACACACAGCATTGTGTGTCTACAGTCGCGTCATGTCTTTATGACTTATAGCTCGTTGTAAATTTGTTCCCAGTCGATGCCCGCGAAAAACGGATGGCACATGATCTCTTCTGATCCGTAGGGCCCACTGCCCAATCTCTCGCTAGGTGAGTATTGTATCAAGGAGGTGAGGAGTGACCTGGCCTCCACAGAGACAGAATCAGATATCTCCAGAGTAGAGTGGCTCGTCAGACCTCGGGGGTGAACTTCACAAAGAGGCTACAAACAAATGGAGAAGTTGTAGTAAAGGGGTGTCGGGGACAAGCTCAGCAACTAGACCATTGTAAGAATCATCCATAGTGTTGGCACACGACGGGTCCTACAGTTTTAGGTGGGTTTCCAGTTAGGAACAGCTCTAACTGGCACTCTAACCTGAGCCCCCTTGAATGGTCACGTTTGTATGACTGTACGTCTGCAGCAGTGAGTCACCCCTAGGTAAGGCCAAAACCAAATATTTTGGTCCGAACTTTCTAGAAATTAAGTCATTCATATTACGCTTACCGTTACGAAGCTTACCAAGCAGTACCACTATGCTAACCTTAAGGGTCCGCTATACCTGACGGTGCATTTTTTGCCGCCCATAAGATTAACATTGCGAGCAGCGATTCATTTTCAATGTTTACCCTTGGTTGGAAAGACACAAACTTTTGCCTGTACCTAGCCCTAACAATGTTCTAGGGAGTGTTCGAAGCCGATTTCCCAATTCTGTTACTGGTTTTCGAGATACAGCACTTTTCTTGAGGTATGCGATGCTAGTATTTGCAAAACAGTTGCAATAAAAGAAACCAATGAGAAATTGGGAAATCTGCTTCGAACACTCCCTAGAACATTGTTAGGGCTAGGTACAGGCAAAATTATGTGTCTTTCCAACCAAGGGTACACCTTGAAAATGTAAAAAATGTTAATCTTATGGGCGGCAAAAAATGCACCGTCAGGTATAGCGTCCTCTTAAGCATAGTTACAGCGAGTGAACCATTGCTGATCTGAGATTCAGTCCTTTTAGGGAAACCTTTATCAGCAACCGAGACCCTCATTGGATGGCTCCTCGTACACCATTCGACCTACCAGCACCGCTCACGAGTATTTTGTAATTGTAATCTTAAATGTTATCATCTTAATTATTAAAGAGTGGCTCCATGTTTAGTATTTCTTCTTCTTCCTCATGGTAAGTTCCTTCCAAATATCTTCTTGTTAGGCATTGTCAATAGTAGACAACCAAACAGGGAAGTCATATTATGTAGGACAAGGCAACAGGACAGAACCAAGTGCTCCTCAAAAGGCAACCGTCTAGGCTGTCGAGACTGTAGATGGAAAAAGTAAAAACTTACCACACCCGTAAGAAGTTCGTAAAGAATGATGCCGACGCTCCACCAATCACAGGCAGGCCCTGGAGGGAACACTGACAATACTTCCGGGGCCACAAAACCGGAAGCAAGGGCAGCAGGATGTAGGGGTGGTTCTACCCCCCTCCATTGGTGCTAAAAAAAATAATAGTAATAAATAAAGTGTGTTCAGGACACTACTAAGGGTGGCTTTCCCCACCCCATCTGAACATCATTCTTGGTTTGCTTGGCTAAACCTATGCGTCATTTATTGTTAAAAACTCAAATAACCGTAAAACTGTCACTCGAACTGCATTAAAACCCAACGATGTTAAAAATAAATATTATATGACAGAGCAATAAAAATGTTCTCCATATACCTAGATACGCCCGTCCAAGACACATCGTATATGGCCACTACAATGGACATAAACGGTTTAGTACCCCAAAACGAGACAGGGTTCGGCCTGTACCTGAAATGTGGTAAGCAGTCGTCCCCCGGACCCATAGAGCAGGTTTCCAGGGTAAAGGTCTCTCCACACGATGCCCCGTGAGTGCAAAGTGTCGACACATGCGACTAGTGACGCCGCCCAGTCCCGTGTTGTCGCCTCTGGAATACGCGACACTCGACCTCGTGACGCTCTGTCAATACTGCTGTGTGCTGTACGGGGTCTGGGACCTGTCGCATCCTGTACAACAAGTGTCAAAATTGTCAACACATTAGACAAATCACGCTACCTAGTCACAGTCACAAGCTCGGGAACAAGTGACACTCGACGTCGTGATGCTCCTCTTGCTTCATAGCTCAGTGACCACTGTCTTAGATAACAAGAGAGAGAGCGGCCTCAGCGTGTTCTAGTGGGAGAACACTAGACACTAGACTCACAGGACTGAGGTCTTGGGTTCGAATCCCGGTAGCAACAATTATCTGTTGGTAGCATGGATATCACACCGAATATCCATTTGGCTTCGGGAAACAATCGGTTTCTTTATGTAACGCCTGTGCCTTCTGGCTTTTCTACTGCCACGACTACTTACACCAGAGCTAAACCGCCGCTCAAGCCGCGGGCGTGGCAGGACCGAGTGAGAGCGATGTTTCCTCCCTCTCCCCTCCTCCGTGCTTATCTCCCTATGCTGCGCTGCACTCCTCTCTAAAGTTCTGCTGACGGACGCCAGAAGGCGCTGCGCATGCTGAACTAGCGAATCCACGTCCAGGTTCGCGTCCGGGGCGGGAACTACGTCCGGGACCGGGTCTTGTTTATGTCGGACGTGGTCCCATAACCGCCCACTGGTCACCAGTTCGGTAACGAGGAATACCGCGTCTTCTGTTTCTATCCAGTCTACAAGACGTACCTACAATAGATAGAATAGACAGATAGATATAGATAGATTTATACAGGCGAATAAAACCGCTGGGTATTTGCTTTGTTCTGAAATATAACATAACATTTTTACACCAAAAAATTTGCTGTATAAATTATCAACTCACCATGTGAGGAACTGGCCGCGGTTCACCTACTGTTGTAGGTGGCGCTACAGGCCAACAGCTTTTCCTCATTACTTTGAGGGCCAGGCGGTGGTCAGGCCTAGCAGAATGGACCACGACTAGGACGGGGTCCAGGATAGCGACTATACGATACGCCTGCAGACGCTGTTCGGGAGGCGGGAGTGATAACCAGACGTCTTGCTGCGCCACGGGACGCTCAGCTACACAGACCACTTCCGTATCCACGTCCACGGGGGGGCAAGGAAGTGGTTTGAACCCGCCTCCGGCCACATCCAGAACCTGAAAAGGGGAGTTATAAAGCTAGAGGACCTAGTCCAAGGAGATTTTTCCTGGGCCTACCCAGCCCTGAAGAGTACCTTGCCACCTTGCCCCAAAAATATCTGATTGCTGAACAGCCTCTATAGCTGAGTGGTCTTTAGAGGAACAGTGAGAGCTGGGGAGCTGGTATTTGGTAGTGCTGCCAGCTGAGCACAACGGCTACTCTTTGAAATCGTCTAGTATCTGGGGTTGTCCCCCCCAAGCCTCTAAATACCTCTAGGGAGTATTCACGCAGTATCTCCCTTTTCAGTTGTAACGAAGACGCCTCCGTCTCATCAGTGCAGGAGGAATTGTTATTCCAGCCGAGCTCCCCCGATGCAACACTTGGTCGGTCGCCTATGTCTGGCCTGTTGTTGACGCTGTTGTCAAGAGGAGGGGCAGGTTTCGCCGCCCTCCCTCCCGCACTCCCCCCAGATTCTGATGATAGTGCGCCACTGTCTTCCTCTGAGCTCTCCGATCCTTCTGATCGCCATCTAAAATCATTTTGAAACTTCCAATTTTTGGTTCACGAGAAGATGAAGAAACATTAGATCATGGGTCAGAGTGTAAATAATATACCTGCTGGTTTCATCGGACCATCTCCAGTGCGGATTCTCTAAGCGTAACTCCGGTTGAGTTTCGCAGCTAACGGACTCGCCCTGGCCCATCGCCTTCCCAGGAGCCGTGTAACCCCTCTGCAACCGAAAAAGCAATCTTAAAAGATGCCTACAGTCCACATTCTTGGCCCGAATGCTCAGCTATTAATTAAATAAGCGAACTGTTGACCGAAGTCAAATGAATATTTGGTGTGATATCATCGCTACCAACAGGAAGCTGCTGCTACCGGGATTCGAACCCAGGACCTCAGTCATGCGAGTTTTATGTTTTCCCACTAGACCAGGGTGAGGCCGCACACTACCTGTCCTGTTTTCCTTTATATGCTGTAAGAAAATTCCTTACCTCACTGAATTCTTGAAACTCTTCACTGAGGAAAAGAACTCTGTTTTCACCAATGAAATCCAGTAAAGATTGTGCCCACAGCACGCGTTCTTTTATAACTTCATCTTCAAACCTGAAATACATACATCAATAAGTACCTACAGAAGTACCGAAATGTACGTCGAGGCTGCGGTGGTTCAGAACCCACCTAAAACTGTAGGTAGGGAGGGGAGCTGGTAGTGATGCCAGCTGAACACTATGGATAATTTAGTAACTTATTAAAAAAATCCCATAGTTGGGATCAGCCCGTCGTCGAGGCAGGTTGTGCTCCAACTAAGCTCGGTTATCGTGCGCGAACGAGTCTTTGCTCATTCGTGTCCTACCATGGGGACCCCGTCCTCACCACGACTACCATGGGGACCCCGTCCTCACCACGACTAATTTATGTTTTAATTCGGTATGCTGACCCAGAGCACTCGCTCATCTGCTTAACACCCGTCCAAATTGGTCGCACGTTACGAAGCTGTGTTCCCGGCGACCTGACCTACGTACGGTCCATCCAGGGCCGCGCCAAGCTGCTTATTGGCGCAACTAACCAAACCCAAGCAGACGCTCTTCTAGCCATCTCTACCATCAAGGATGTACCTGTAGTTGCAGCTCTCCATCCCCAGCTCAACGCAGTTCGAGGGGTAATACGAGTAGCAGACCTAGCAAACACCACGACTGATGAACTCAAAGAGGAGCTGAAAAACAGCCATGTCACTGAGGTTCACAAGGTACACACAGTACCTGTACCCACGATGGCTCTCACGACCTCGCCCAGTGTTCAGCACCTCTTAAATGCGCGGCTTGTGGACGCGCCCATGATGTGAGGTCTCCGGACTGCCCCCGATACCAGCACGAAGCGTCCGCTGCTAATCTGGCTAAACGTCACAACATGATCCTGATGTCCCCCACCCTCAAGCTGGGCAATGTTCTCACTGTGCCGTCACCAACACAGCTCTCAAGCAGATGGCAGAGAAAATGGATTCCCTGGTCGGCTTACTCACCACCTTAGTAACAACCGTCTTACCCGCCCTCACCCAACGTCAGCCCCGTCAACCCTCGCCTACAACCGGAATCAAGCGACCAAGGGCCTCCGTCACACCACCAACCCCGCTGACGCCAGACGCAACACAGGAGACGCAGCCTCCACCCTGCCTCCTCAGCCGCCCCTGTCATCTACTCTACGTCTTCTGCGCCCGCTGATGGTGACATCGCAGAGAATGACGCAAGTGATGAAGACATTTGTGAAATCAACCCACCGCCCCTGTCCCATTCTTCCATGCCATCCCCCCCACCGCCACTCGTCCACTGTTCCAGTCACTTTACACAGAATGCCCAATCTTCCCTACAAGCCAGCATCGCTGCCAACCAGATCCAACTCGACCACCTGACCAGGCTCGTCGAGGCCTTCTCCAAGGAACGTCCTCCACCTGACGCCTCTCAAAACATGCCTCGTGCCTTGTCCTAGTCCGTTCAGCGTGTAAAACCTTGTTGTTAATTGCGCTTAAAAACTTATTATTAAAAAAAAAAAAAAATCCCATAGTTACCGGTTGAAGAAAGATCCTCTAGAAATGCTTGGCGGGCTGGCAATGTTCAGTAGCTTGCAGATCTTAATTAAACAGCGGTATAGTCGCTTGAAATCATTGTAACGCTTCCAAATAACGAGTTTGGTACCTGCCTCAGGGGAACCTTTTGGAAAAACCTGAAATCAGGAAAGGTCTGATTAGGCTCTACTCTACGATCTACTTATCGGCATTTTTCCTTGTGAATCTTGACCGGCTATGGGAGAATACTCAACTGTCGGGCGTGATTGTGAAAAAACCACCCCCTTGTGCACTAAGGTCACGAAAGGTGGCGCCCTACATAAATGCGAAAACCCCCTTATGCAATAGGGTAGGGTGCGGGTTAACTTATTCATGTTTTTCATTGAAACTCACCACAGAAGTTAATTTATAAACTGTAAAACCTTTAATATGCCTTTGTGGATCTTCTACTCGAAACTGATACACCCATTGACTTCTGTTTGGGGCCATAAAATGATTAAAATACAAAATGTAATTGGTTTCGATTTTTGATCTAAATTTGTTTACCTTTGTTAACGTGGCAGCAGACACAAATTTAAAAGATTCACCGCCATTTTGGAATTTTGAGTTTTATTGCATTTTTTAATAATTTTTAAATTTATTATACATTTTTATTATTTTAAGACATGTTTATTTTAATTTTAAAGGCGACTTATATAACCTAATTCCTTTCAAATTAGCGCCAAAAAGTGGATAAAAGAACACCGCCTTCTTTGAAAGTTTTGAAATCGTTTTGTTTACAATTTTTTCCGCTCTTTCCGCCATTGAAACCGTTGATACTAGCAAGCGCATAATTCATTCAAAAAATTTAAATTCTAAACCATTTTAAAAGCTTTTCGTATTTTTAAATACTTTTCTACACTATATAAAAGTCTGTTAAAATTATTAGGTAAGTTTTTTCTTGGATTTCTTATATACCTAGGGGTTTTATCGTCCGGAGCTCCCGATGGTCATAACGGCACAGGTGTCAGTAGGTTTTTTTTGGCCGAAGTTGAGAAGTAGTTGGGCTAAGCATACTTATCATCAGGAAGCGAAAAACTTGGACACATGTGGGTTTGAACCCTGACCTCTTGGGGCACGAGTAAGCCTGTCAGACCGAAAGCACACTTGGTCGGTTTGCATGTTGAAACCTCAGTCAGTCTGTCACAGTCTGAAGCCCTTGATTTTAAGTTTATTTCTTTTATTTGATTTGTAGCAAAATGGCGGACGAGAACGCTGTCCCTAGCCGTATGCAGAATTTTAAGAATATGTCCAAGAATGCGGAGGTAAGTTGAATTATTTTATATCGAGGCTGTGGTGGTTCGGAACCCAAGTAACGGATACTTAAACTGTACCTACTCTTCACCATTTTCTGTCGCAGGAAATGCGTCGACGACGGACGACAGCAAGCATCGAACTTCGGAAAGCAAGCAGAGATGAACAGATGCTTAAGCGGCGCAATGTCAGCATTACTGAGCCTCTGTCACCTGTCAATGACAACAACGCCAACGATGTCATGAGCATTCCCGATATCATGCACAGTGAGTAGGGTGGCGCTAAATGAGCCAGGGGCCGTTTCCCGTTGAGCCTGTTGCATGGTCTCGAATTTGAAGAATCTGTTTATCAGTAGCTGTGTCCTTGTCAGACTTTGATATGCCGATGTCTTTAGTTGATGGTTCCTACAGTTAGCTTACAGTGAGACAGGTAGCAGAAGATATGGAGGTTAGCAGAAGTAGCCAAAGCTTACGTCACTTTCGGCTCATCTCATACCAACCTAAAATCCTGCCACTTTAGAGTGTAATAACTTTTTATTTAGTATTCAGACGATTAGACTACATAATCCAATCTTTTCCTGAGGTGCAGATGCGATTTGGTTCCGACAGTCAAGTTTTCCTTCCAGGATTCACTAGGGTTGTTTGTTCCAGTTCTTGAAAATCACGACACGAGCCGGCTGTTTGATGCAGTGCAAGCCGCTCGGAAAATTCTTAGTCGTGAAAAGTCTCCCCCGATCGACGATTTGATCAAAGCTAGAATCGTCCCTAAACTAGTCAGCTACTTGGATGAGGAGTATTCGTAAGTAATATGGTTGTCTCTATTAACACGAAACGAGAGAAGGGATGTTTAAAGCGTAAACATATAAGTAGTTTGCTCGTTAACAGACGCTACATGTTTCAACCGATTCGCTTCAAACTTGGTCTGGTGGTGTGAATACTTATTGGTAACTAGTATGTAAAATTACAGCTTGATACCTTCAAATTTACTGCCAAAAATGATAAAAACATCTTTTTCGTTCGTTGTGGCAACGTTGTGTGAGCTCAATTCGATAACACTGAGTTCTAAACTTCAACTCTTTATTTACTTTACATATCACTCTCCTGCTTTATCAGCAGCCTCGGTAACCGAATGGTTGTCTCTGGAGAAACACTGAGAGACCCAATTCCAAAGTTTTTCTGATCGGCATTCATCTCTGGCATGTTTACCATGTCCAGTCAAATGTATATTGAGGCTGTTGTGGTTCAAAACTCACTTAATACTGTAGGTCCCTGGGTGGGGAGCTGAGCACGATGGATTTGAAATAGTCTAGTTGATGTCCCTCTGTAGTACTCTTTATCTGGGTTCCAGGTCAGACCCTCGTCTCCAGTTCGAAGCCTGCTGGGCCCTAACCAACATCGCCTCTGGTACCAGTGCGCAAACCAACACTGTCATCAAAGAAAACGCCATACCTAAACTTGTTGCTCTCCTTAAGTCTTCCGATCCATCCGTTATGGAGCAAGCTACGTGGGCGATAGGTGAGTCAGGACCGAGTGTTGAACAAGAGGATCCTGGACATTCGCTGTTTGTTTACGTTTATTCTCCACACTTTATGAGGAAACTATTGGATATTTAAATGTTCTGAAATATATCTCTTAACGGCCGAAATTAACAGGCTGTGTTGTGATTTTTGTCAACAAAAAAATAATACGTATTTTAATTTAGAACATTTAAAAATCCAATTGTTTCCTAAATTTGCAGACAAAACGTAAACAAACACGACTGTGTGACTCTTACGCCGGGATTCGAACCCGGACCTCTGAACCCCTCAGCCACTGACTGATAGCTTATATATTGTCCTTTTGTGTAGGCAACATCGCAGGGGATGGGCCGGGCCCGCGCGATATGGTGTTGGAACATGGAACCATGGACGCCATTTTGTCAGCGGTGACACCCGACAAGTCTGTGACAACCGTACGGAATTTGGTTTGGTGCTTATCCAACCTGTGTCGAAACAAGAACCCGCCGCCTCCGTTCCACATAGTGCGCAAAGCTCTGCCTGTACTGAAACACCTTCTCACTTCTCAGGACCCCGAAATTACAGGTACGCCTTGCTGTCAGGTTAAGGCCGATACTAAATGTCTTTTAACGCCCTAAATTATTAACAGGCTGTGTTGTGATTTTAGTCAACAAAAATTTGCCCGAAATAAACCGATCGTAAAATCACAACTTAGTCTGTTAATTTATGACGTTAAAAAGACGATTGTGTGGTCGCCCTTAAATGGGTTGACCAAATATTTACAATATTTTTACTTCTATAAGGAGTTTATTTTCTGTACTACCATGAGGAAAAGAGATTTGTTTTGTATCAGGTGAACATCAATAAACATTATCACTCCAGTGTCGTCTTGATTTTTTTGTTTTTAACTTGTTTTTAGCGGACGCTTGCTGGGCGCTCTCCTACCTTACCGATGGTCATGACTGGCAGATCCAGGTGGTGGTCGACGGTGGAGTGCTGCCAGGGCTAGTCAAGCTTCTAGATGAGTCCATGGTAACTGTCAGATCACTTAACTGGAAGCTAAACAGACTTGATAGCTGAGGAATACTGAGAACCGGGTCTCACAGGTTCGAACCCGGAACCTAACAAAGTTTTTCTGATCGGCATTCACCTCTGATATGTTCAGCATGTCAGGTAAAATGTATATCGAGGCTATGTGTCTTGAAATGGTAGTCTTTAGAGGAAGCCTCCTAAAACTGTAGGTCCCAAATGTTTCAGATGTCCGTGCTGACGCCCGCGTTGAGGGCCGTAGGCAACACCGTGACCGGTAACGAGCAGCAGACGGATGCGGTGCTAGCGGCAGGAGCCCTGCCTTTCCTACGGAAACTCCTCAGTTCAACGCGCCAGACTATCGTCAAGGAAGCAGCTTGGTCTATCTCGAACATAACGGCTGGCACTATCGCGCAGATACAAGCTGTTATTGATGCTGACGTCTTACCTCCTCTCATATCGGTCCTCAAAACGGTAAGCGCTTTTCTGAGGCAACTGTTGGATTTAATCCGAAATATAATGTGTCTTTTTCAGCAGAAGCTAGAAGTCAAAAACTGACGTCAAGTGATATTTAAGTCGACCTGAACCAAAAAAAGTAAAATTCTTTAAAAGGACTTTTGTTTCTTCACAGTGTTTGAATTACCAAACATCAACAAACAGACTTTACGTTTTGGATCAGTGGGTTTGTTAATGTTTGGTAATTGAAAAACTGTGAAGTAACCGAAAGTCATTTTAATGAATTTTTGCTTACTTTTTGCTCCTAAAACAATTGACTAATGGTTAACAGTGTCTTTATTTCAATAAGGAGGTTAGTTTCTATGAAAACATGAGAAAGAGTGCTTTATTTCGGTTCAGGTGAACGTAAACAACCACCACCTCTCCCATTTCCTCTTAAATCAATGTTTCGCTCACATTTCCCTCTCTTTGTTACAGGGAGACTACAAGTCGGCCAAGGAGGCGGCGTACGCCATCACCAATTTAACAGCGAACGGCTCTATCGAACAGCTTGGCTTCCTCATCAGCAGCAACGTGCTGCCGTCGTTCTGCCACCTCCTCGGCAGCAAAGATGCTCGCGTTGTTTTGGTGGTCCTCGATGGCATCCACAACCTCCTGCAGAAGGTATTGTACCTTTTTCGGATTTAAGACGGAATATACATTTTTCTAGTTGTTTTTACGTTTTTTCTGGCAATTTTTTGAGAGCTCTGTTGAATATTTAAATGTCCTGTCCTAAAACAAGAATTTCCGATTGAGTTTTTTTTTTTCACTTAAACACGATATTTACAACGTAACCAGTTAATTTCTGAAGTTAAAAAGATATCTTATATTTCAGAACATTTAAATATCCAACAGTGCCCTCAAAAAATGTATATTCCGCCTTAATTTCGCTTTGATAATGTAGATAATTATACTTAAAATGGGGAAAGTAAGTTTTGTGCTCTAAGACACTTACCGACGCGACGTGGCGGCGGATGGGCAGACGTGGGGCGCCCCGAAGATCTTGGATGGTGATGGTAATAATGTCTTAAGCACACGAGCAGCGAATATAAATAGTTTAAAAGTATAAGTAAAGAAAGTGGATTAATTTAAGTTTGGATTGAGCACTGGCTATGGATTCAAGTTCAACGTACGAAGTTCGGAAGGCAACTGTCTGATTGATTGCCGTGTCAAGTTTGGCACAAGATTGGTCATGGTAAGTCTTGCAATGACCATAATGTATCATAGAAGATCTGAACATATCAATAGTGAGTGCCGATCAGAAATTTTTTTTGTTAGGATTGGGATCGAACCGCTGTGACTCGGCTCTCCTTGCTCCTCTACTACCACTCGGCTGATGGTTACTAACTAACTCTTTGGTTTTGCATAGGCGCAGAGTGTGGGGGAGGTGGACAAAGTGGCGCTCATGATCGAGGAGTGCGGGGGGGTCGACAAGCTGGAGACGCTGCAGTTACATGAACAGACCAAGATCTTCGAGAAGGCACTCACCATTATATCTGCTTTCTTCACTGAAGAGGTAGGTAGAGGTAGAGTCCAGTAACTATACTAGGGTGCAAGGGATAAGGAAACGCCTCAGGCGACGACCCAGCAAGTGGCAGGGTGACCAAAACAACTCCACCCCTGTGTAGGCTGGTGACGTCACCACCGGTCATTCCTATTACATTGCGGTACACTTTGGTCACCCTGCCACTTGCTGGATCGTCGCCTGAGGCGTTTCCTTATCCCTTGCACCCTAGTATAGATAGACCATTTCAAGAATTATCCGTCGTGCTCGGCTGGCAGCACTACCAAATACCAGCTCCCCACCCGTCGTGTTAGTACCTTACGGGGATCTACATGTGATTTGGTGAATCTTGTTGACGATACTATTGGATATTGATACATTCTCAAATATAATATGACTTTTTAACGGCCGACATTAATAGGCTGTGTTGTGATTTTATGGTCGAGTGATTTTTGCCAACAGAAAATTTGTCCGACATTAACCGATCGTAAAATCACAACACGTGTTAATTTCGGCATATTATATTTCGGAACATTTAAATATCCAATTTTTTTCTCGTAAAGTGTGCAGAAAAAACGTCTAAAAATAGCGAATGCATGTTCAGCCTTAAAAAGTACCAGCAACTTTACTTTTATTGATAAAATATTTAATATATTATTTTCAGGGCCTGGAAGATGGATCATTGGCGCCCGTAACGGGGGGAAATCAGTACGAGTTCAATCCCGCCGATCACCAGGGAGAGTTTAACTTCTAGACTGTCAAACAAGCCGAATATTAGTCCGTTGATTGTAAACTAAGGTTTTAATTTATGGGTCTTCTTGCAAGGGTTAATCTTGGTGGAGTGGATTTTGTGATGGTGGAGAGCCTCTGTAGAATCTTATTGCTGACTGTTTACGTATTTTCCGACCAATTTTCGAGGACACTATTGAATATTTAAATGTTCTGAAATATAATATGTCCTTTTAATGTCAGAAATTACCTGGCTGTGTTGTAATTTTCGTCATTAAAAAAATATGTCAAAATTACCCGATAGGAAAATCACAACATGGCCATTTGGTCGTTGAAAGGCATATTATATTTCAGAACATTTAAATATCCAAAAACGTAAACAAATAGCAAATGTTAATTCCGTTCTAAGCCATGTGAGAGTTCGTAAAGCAGCGCCTGAATGGAGAGTTGATTGCAGAACTTCTTCCACACAATCGTATATGGCGGAGATACGTTATTGTGCCCACATACTGTTTTAAATATTTTAATAAGTAGCTATGATTACTTTTTGATAGTTTTTTGTATGTATCTATAAATAAATAAATATAAAGGCCTTCTATCCTGCTTTAAAATGTTGGGCATTCTGATACGGATTTTCGTTTTTGTTTTAAGCGCTTAGCTTATTGCACGACCTTAACCTCTATTGTTATAGTCCACATCACTCTTGTATGGGAGTAATGACACCCACTGTTCTAAAAATAAAAAATAAAAAAAAACGGGTAGGTAGGTAGGTAGGTACATTATGTTGTGGTTTTGGACATTTTTTCTTGTTGACAGAAATGACTAGATCGTAAAATTATAATATACTTACCTTAGGCTGAATTTTACCAGCTCACGATAGTGCCTTTTAACGTTCGAATAGCTATCGATTCGAAAAAGCAGACATCCTCTCGTTAGGTTTTGTTGTGTCAATAGAATTCGCCTGCTTTGTTTACGTCAAATTTATTTCAACAATTTCAATCTAAAAGTGGAAATAAACGTGAAAAGCCCCTATTTTTTCGGAGAAAGAAGTTGAAATGTTGATTAGACTACATTAGACTACACCAAATGAGTCGCAGGTATGAAAATTATCGTTTTCGCTAACGCACGGAAAATCCACTCGAAAGCTAACGAAACGGTAACGGTGCATGGTGAAAGCCGTTAACATTTTTTACCGATACGATAGCGCTATCGTGTACACGATATTTTTCACGTTAAAGTGGTGAAATCCAGCCTAAGTACCTACGTAGCCAGTTAATTTCTGACGTTAAAAAGAAATTTTATATTTCAAAACGATATCGGTAAAAACATAAACAAATAGCAAATGTACGTATTCCGTCTTAAGAGAAAGGGTGAATTTCTTGAGTTCCTGAAGTCTACGATAGGGTCCTCTAAAGTTCACTATAGCGTTATCCTGAAAACAAAAGTTGATGCCTTTCGCCATCCTGCCGATAGCTCCCTTATCGTACCTACCTATACCGTTAGCTAGAGGACTTTTAACGGCAAGATTAAGATTCGGCTACTTTTCCGGGTAGTAAATTTGCTACCTTTATCTGCAGGGTAAGGAACTGGTCCAGGAGGTGTATTCCCTTTCTCGAACGCCAGCAAACCCACCCAACTAACACCTTCAAAATGTATTGTAAGAAGAACTGTTCTCCGTATATTGCATCATGGCGTGCCTTATCTTCTTACAATAAATTTTGAAGGTGTTAGTTGGGTGGGTTTGCTGGCGTTCGAGAAAGGGAATACACCTGCTGGTTGTATAAATCAATCCAAGGCGCCAAGGGGTGTCCGACGTTAGTCCTGAAAATCCTAGGTTCTAATTCCGGCGTAATCAATATTTTCTGATTATGGCACGGGTTGGAGAAAGAGGATCTCATCCTAACTTGTCGAGATATTTTTTTCCCAGTACCTACTGACTGTTGTTACCAAATTACCACGATTGGATACATTCCCTTTCTCAAACGCCAGCAAACCCACTCAACTAACGCCTTCAAAATTTATTGTAAGAAGAACTGTTCTCCATATATTGCATCGTGGCGTGCCTTATCTTCTTACAATAAATTTTGAAGGTGTTAGTAGAGTGGGTTTGCTGGCGATCGAGAAAGGGAATACACCTTCAGGTGTACAGAGCTCACAAACGGTGGGACATCCTGTTTCCCACCAGGCCCTCGTTGGCCTTCGCTTGTCTCAGCCGCCGGTGCCGGTCCGGTGGTCTCAAGGTCGGGACAACAAAGAGACCCAGTCCAGGTATGCCGGGTCCATAGTCGCAACATAGCCTACCCAATCCAACATCTGCTCGATTTTTTGGGGCCAGGTAGTCCCGATCCCGAGTTCTTCAGTGCAGTGAGACTCCTTATGCAGAAGCCTCAAGTCGCCTTGGATTGCTGAATGATTTCTATCTGCCTATACAAGTATCTATGCGTACCTACCTGTGGATGTCTTACCTACCTACAGACGTTTTAGCTGCCCCCGAAATTCTTCCAGCTGGACAGATTATTTCAACTTCAAGGCGCAAATTGCCATCCTGTGAGTACCTACTTATCAATTTTAATCATTGCTAAGGCCGGAATATTCTCTGTTTGTTTATGGATACCTAGGTATTTAAATGCCCTTTTGAAAGGCCGAAATTAATAGGCTGTGTGCTGTGTTGTGATTTTGGACAAACTTTTTGCACTCGATCGTAAAATGCTAATTTTGGCCGCTATAAAAGGAAATATATCATACCTACTAAGACTCGATTTCACCACTTCTTATAGTACCTATACTAGATAGACTATAGGTAGTGTCTCCTAACGAGAGGATTGAACGAACGGATTTATGGTACGTATGTTTAGCTTATGATAAGAGCGATCACAGAGAAACAATAAGTACAAGCGCAAGGCACTTCTTGTCGTAAGCTAAACATACGATAACATAAATCCTATCCTTAAATCTGTTCGTTAGGAGACACTATAGTGTAGGTACTATAAGTGGTGAAATCCAGCCTAAATAGATAGGTAATGATCTGAAGTCTTCTGATGATACGCAATAATTTCCTCATAAAGTGTGCTGAAAAAACATAAACAAATAGCGAATGCATATTCCGTCTTTAACATTTAAATTCCAGGTAAGTACCTACCTACCTAGTTCATGTTAAAAACCGAATTCCCCCCCCCCCCCCCCCCCCTCCCGAGGGATTACATTGGTAAGTAGGTACACCCTATATACCAAAAAAAATTATACCCTCACTAAGAATTTTGGCAGAGGCCCCCCCCCCGGACAATTTTGAATCCGGTCGGCCTAGGTATACCACGCTATAGGTACCTACTATAAAATAAAACACAATGTTTCTGTTACAACTATGGTAGACTGTATTTAGTAGCTTACAACATGAGTAACAACAATACAAGATACAAGAACAGAAGAGTATTAAGGCTGAATTTCACCACTTTCCGATAGTGTCTTTAACGAGAGGATTTAACGAACCGATTTACGATAAGTATCGTATGTTTAGCTTACGACAAGTGCGTTCGAAGAAGTAGAATAAAACTAAAGCTTCTGGATTAAATTTTGCATTTTCATTCTACATTTAAAAACACGTGCTAAATCCCCATAAGAGAATTACATATAAAATCATGTGTTAAATCCCCATAAGAGGTTCACGTGCTGCCATAAGAGGCGTTCAGCCTACAAGTAATGTGTTTACCTATACATATTGTCTTCAGTCGAGCTGTAGGAGCAAAAACAAATAGATGTAATGATGGCTACCTAGGGATCCCAGCTACATTGGGCACAGTCAAAAGTCTCCCGAGCACGCCACATTAACACGGAAAAATATCCTTCTCACCAGGGGCGCCAGATTTTGAAAATTCAGGGGGGGGGGGCAAGAAGTTGTAAACATTAGATATTCAATTTACTTATCACTCTTATCAGTCTGATAGGTCTCTGTGCCTCTCAGTGACCCAGCGTCCAAGGCATTCGACTTGTGACCTGGATTCGAATCCCGGTGTAAGGAATATTTTCCGCTTAAGGCATGGATGTAATGCCCACTCTTATGCCCACGCCAAATATTTGACATGAAAAAAATAATTCTCCCCCGAATTTCCGGGGGGGGGGGGGGGGGGGGGCAAACTGGACCCTGCCCCCCCCCCAGATGGCGCCCCTGCTTCTCACTACTCTTAGGTACACACACCTACACACACTTTTGGAACTTGTACTGCGCCTACACATTTTCAGCTGCTTTTATACTGGTACTTTTTACTGACTTCTTTGGTCTTTTTAGATTGTCGCCCTCCCTTCCCCAACTTGGAGGTGTATTCCCTTTCTTGAACACCAGCAAACCCACCCAACTAACACCTTCAAAATTTATTGTAAGAAGATGAGGCACGCCAACATGCAATATACGGAAAACAGTTCTTCTTACAATAAATATTGAAGATGTTAGATGTTAGTTGGGTGGGTTTGCTGGCGTTCGAGAAAGGGAATACACCTGCTGGTCCTATATCGATGTATCTACTTTTACAGAGTTTCTCTTGCGCCTCCCCTACTCATCTTGTGGCTGATTTGTTCTTACCTCTTTGTGTCCTAATATTTGCAAGCCAGGACCGTCCGCAGGCCTCTTCTGGCCTTTTTTCTTGGTTCCCCCCTTTGGCCCACACTTGTTTTTATGGGTTACGTCCCTGGTTTTTAAATTGCAGTAACCCCCACTCTTTCTTTTCAGTCTTGCTTCTTGACTACCTTACTTACCTACTTAGCCTGGTTCTTTTATATGTTTTTGTTCTCTATTTTCTACTTATCTTTCGAAGGGTAGGTAAGGATTCACAATATGGTTTTTGTAAATGTCTTTTTCAACGTATATAATGTGGGTATTTTCAGTTTATTTTTCAGTGCCACGGTTTACGAAGACGCGACCTAGTTTGTGGCACTACTTACCCGGTTTTATCGGGTTACATTATAGACACTAAATACGGGAACTCGATAAAGGTTTGTACCTACTTACCTCTAGTTGAGAATTTTGAGAGGGATGTAGGTAGTAGATTTCCTCTGCTCCTTGATAGAATATAGAAGGCAGCAAGAATCTACGGCCAGGAATGCAAGGACACCGGCGGCGGCGGCTACAACGGGCCCCAACCGTGAGTGCAACTGCGAAGAACCAGTCCGCGGTGGCCCACTCTATCGCTCACCTCCGTTCAATTACCCGCCTGCCAGCCCACTCTATCGCACGTACCAAAAGGTAATTTAGTGATAAGTGGATCAGTCTTGAACTTATGTATAGTACGGCCAGCCTGAAATGCCTGGCCCGAGGGCATTCTGTGTAAGGTGAACAGTGCAGAATGCCCTCGGGCCGTACTATAACCATATAATTTTCACACTGCATAGGTAAATTGCACAAAATAACAACCGACTATTTTCAGATCCCAAAGAATTATTGCGGACTAATGGGAAATTCAAAGCAAATGTATTTTTAAAGGTGTAATGTAGGGTTTTAAATAAAGTTGAAATACTTAATTAAATAATAAACTTAAAACCCAGGAAGGAAAAGTTTGTAGTAGTAGCGCAGTAGGTACTTACAAACAATGATCATTTTATTACATCTTTGAACCCAAAACATAGAACTGTATGGCGTTTCTCTGACTCAGGGACTCATGCAGTACTACCAGACACCCGCGTGCGGGTAAAGCTGCTAGCAGAACCTAAAATAGATGTTATATTTTCAGACACAACGAATGCCGTGCAATCCTGCCTCACCTAAACGCTCTAGTCGAGCATTTTGAGAGGGACGTGGTAGACTTCCTATGTTTCTTGGCGGACTATCGAATGATGATGGACCAAGAAACTGCGCCAGGCAATGCGAGGACGCCGGCAGCGGCGGGAGCTAGAACGGGTCCCACCCATGAGTGCGACTGCGAAGAACCAGTCCACGGTGGCCCACTCTACCGCTCACCTCCGTTCAATTACCCGCCTGCCAGTCCATTAGAAACCGAAAGTGGTTTCAACTCGCACTACACCTCAGGCCATATTCCTCCGCTCTCATCACCTATACAGTACCCGCTAGATTTATCAACACCGCGAGCGGCTGATCATCCACATCTATGGCCGTCGTCTAGTCCTACATCTCCGCTTCCACTTAGTTCATCAACAACTCTCATATACACCCCGCCGCTTACACCGTTAAATGATGTCATATTTGTAAAAACTGTTCAAGTAATAAAATTAGAAAAAACTTACCTTTATAACCCCACTTTGACAAATGGAACCTGTACATTGCGCGACAGCACTGTGAGGTAGTATGGTTCAGGGCTGTTCAGGGCCCAAACTCGGTGAAGATTTGGTACATTACTTACGAAGACACAAAATATGAATATAAGATACCGTATTCAATATTTTTTTTATTTCGAATGTTCCTTATTAGAAGTTAGCGAAGCTAGCACAAGTGTTAAACAAACACGTATCCAAAAACACGAAGCTATTGGCGATTGAGATTAACCGTGCGAGGTCTGGTGGGCAAACTATGAACTACTGACTTTGGGAGATCTGCATGGTTGAATACCACGTGAAATGTTAATTATGTGTATTGCAATTCAAAAATTGGACGAGTACCTACAGTGTTTGTTGACAACTAATTTTAAAGGTAAGTGATTCAGCATAGTTTATTGTTTATTTTTCCAGCAAAACATTTAACGTGAACCATTTAGTTACGGGGTGAATTGAGAATAAACCCTTGGTTGGTGGCAGAGTTGGTGGTTTGTTGTTTATATGGAGAAACCTACAAAATATCCATGAGAAGTTGAATAATTACAATGTGTCTGGAAGCTAAGTAGTAAAAGTTAGAAAATCTTGCTGGTACTGACTGTAAGTATAGACCCTCATCAAATTTGTTGGTGTTAATGTAGTGTTCAAAATGGCTGAACAAAAGTCCACAACCCAACAATGGTGTTTTGGAGGAAGTAGGTACCAGCTTTACCCATGTATTTAAATGAAAATTCACCATCATATGTGCTACATTTAACAACCATTACCGTTTAGATAACTTGTGCTGTTATGTTTGTTTTGTAGATGCCGAAATCGAATCAATATTGCTGCGTTTACGGGTGCAAAAGTCTGTACGGCTCTCAGGCCTATTGCAGTCTGCTCTCATCACTGCCCATTCCCCACGAAGGAGCTTTAGATGCCCCGAGATAATGTGAGGGCTTTTATTCAAACCACAGGTTTGAAGGATGAGCGCATTTAAAAAAATAAACTCGTCAGTTGAATTTTGTGACCGCCCGATTGCAACAATGTTGCTTCGCCACACTTCCTCTCCTTCTTTATAGCATCGGCTATTTAAATCACTTTTAGTAAAGTCTAAAATAACAGATAAATTCACCACACCGAGCATTTTAAAAACTGAAAACTGATGTCCTCACTATACGGCCGTAACAGCTTCTCCCAATCAGGCCGCCATATTGGTTTGTGACGTCACACGTTTACAGTTAATCTCAATCGCCAATTGGTTATGCATACGTCATTATAGGTCCCGACAACAAGCCCGTATCTCCTCCAAAAGTGTACACCGGACGTGACGCCGCAAGCAAACTTTTGGAGCAGTTACTTGTTGAAGAACAAAACATTGCCGATCTACTGCAAATAAATTATCCGCTTGTAGTCACACCAGAATTAGAAGCAAGGAAAGAACAAGCCAAACACTGTGAGATTTGTAAACGAAAATTTAGGGCTAATGAAAGAAAAATATTTCACCACCTCCATTTTTTATCTACCAACAATTTTGCTAATATAACATGTAATAAATGTAATTTAAGTCATAAAACGATTTTTATACCAGTTATTGTACACAACGCTACCTATGATTTGTCATTTCTAATTTTCATGGTATTGATTTAAAAGATTGGTAATGTCGATTATTCTTTACTCTATGACATTTTATTTCCGTAATGTGAGATTTGTTTTTATCAAGGGTTTAGAAAAATGTATTTTTATTAGGAATATTTTAGATAAAGGTGTTGGGATTATCGATTTAAATACAGTGCAACCTTAATATAACGTACCTCAATATAACGACTTCCTCGATTTAACAAATTCTTCGTAATCCCCTTGAATTGTCCATAAGAGTCAATATAAAATATACCTTTACATTGCGAACATTCTTTGCGTACAACCTCTTTATAACGAATTTTCAACTATCAAGAAAAAGTATTCATACCTCAAAAAGGGAGGTTTGAGTGACGATGTAGTGAAATCCATCACGAAATTAGATTGCGCTTTGGATGTCATAACTCATACCGGTCCTAAACAGACAACTATCAATGACTTTTTTTCTAATCAATGAACAAAATTGAGATTAAGCTACTATATAACCAAAGAACCACCTAACCACCTATATAACTATTCTTTTACCTCTTTATAACGAATTTTAGACCAATCTAACCTCAACATAACAAACCTCAGTTCAACGAATTACTTGATATTACGAATATTTTCTTGTTCCCCTCCGATTTGTTATATCGAGGTTGCACTGTAGTTTTAAATGTAAACAAATATTAATTATTCATTTTCTTGTCTTTTCCACAGTGATCAATCGAGGTTTCAATGTGCTTTTCGAAACTGTATTTTTTACACATATTGGACAATCGATTTTATGCATTAGGAGAAGGAACGCATGTCTTTTCACGGGCAATTCCTATTGGAGGTGGGGCCTCGAATGCACGGCGCGACTCAGTTGGACGTGAAGCCGTTGGCGCTGTAAGTCACTCTGCTATTACCTTTTTGTTTTCTTTGGTTGGTTGGTTATGCTTCTTTACAGCATTTCGTTGCGTCTGTTTTTCAGATATCTAGAAGAACAAGAGTTACTAAGTGCTACTTTACGGGCAGAACTAATGGTTTCGGCTGACACTGCTCAGACCCCTGGCTCTTCTACCCCACGGTCTGCCGATGTCCAACCTGCTCAGACTCCTGCCTCTTCTACCCCACGGTCTGTCGATGTCCAACCTGCTCAGACTCCCGCCTCTTCTACCCCACGGCCTGACGATACCGTCCCTTCGACTTCTCAGGCTTAGTAGCGGAGCAGTACTTATAGAGAGACACGCAGAGCACAGAGCTCATGGTCGAGAGTCTTCACTCACTTCTGCTGCTGACATGCCCCTGCTATAAGCCATGCTCTTATACTTTCTTTCTCTCCGGTCTACTACTTCCCCTCCTGTGCATGTAACTGTTTTTTAAATTATACAATGATGCAATTTTCACATGTTTTTACTTACGCGTATGCAGGTCAGACTCCGTAACGACACAATTTGCATTATTTATATTTGCTACATTGTTGCAGATTTCGTTGCAGTGGGTTAACCACTTTTTAGTGTTCATACCGTAACGGATTATGTATTGTCTGCCTACTCTTGCGAGAAATCTGCATATGAAATGGTTTATTGCGTTAAATGCATGCACTTGTGGGCTGACCGCCTCTTAGGGGGAACACGGTGTGCGAATGCTATTTTTTCCGCGTGACGTCCTCGTTCGACTGTATAAACACATACTTGCAGGCTGAATGCGAATCTCTTATTGGGATGCTTGTAGATCGAACGCCTCTTGGCCGTGACCCTCTTGGCCTAGGGCGTGAACCTCTTATAAGGATTTAACACGTGTTTTTGAATGCGATTCTCTTATGGGGCTTTAGCACGGGTTTTTAAAACGCGATCGAATATGACAAAATTTATCCCAAAACGTCAGTTTTATTCTACTCACCTCAGTAGTAGAAACTCCTTCTTCAAATTCCTCGTCGAGCATTCGGCCATCTGTCTCGATCAAGTTGATCTCATGACGTAACCCCTCCCTAGACAGAACTGTGAGATGTTTCCCCTCCAACTCAATCACGTTTCCCTCGTTAACTTTTTTACAATATGACTGCGGAAGCCAAAGCTCCCTCGACACATTATCCACACTAATAATTAATTTAACTCGATCCCCATATTTTGTTTTAAGGCATTCAGCCTTCTGAATAAGAAAACTCGAATTTAAAGGCATGTCAACCAATTTGATTTTCGATAGACACAATTCTCTTCCGACATTAGCAAAATCCTGAGAAAGAGACATGACTGAGAGAAGATATATCTCAAACAGTATGCTGCAAATGAAATATCTCTGACTTTATATACCCCCCTGACAGAGAAAGTACCCGTTTGATCGACTGGTATATAAACCGCCGAAAATCTTGAATATGCAACTCAGTACCAGATTGACTGCACTGCATCTCACTTCATTTCTCAAGGTAAGCCATTAACTACTTATACTATATGAAACTTTCACATAATGCGGTTGGACTGTACCCAACATCAAAAAAAGATAATGTGACGTTTGATATTACCAGTGCGCATAATTACACCATTTTACCTCGAGACCGTTGTGTATGTTATACCGATTTACGATTGATAGTAATGGGAGGCCCGTACAATTTAAGAATTGAAGGTCGAACTAGTCTAGCCATCAAGTATGGTATAGACGTCGCGGAAGGAACAATTAAACAAGACTCTACTGATAATATCTACGTCATTTTATTTAATCACAGTGATGAAAGTTTTGAAGTAAAACGAGGGGATCGAATTGCGCACGTAATATGTGAAGAATCTGAAGTAGCCCCTATTTTAGAAGAAATAAAAAAACCACAATTACCGGTTTAGAAAAATTATCATGTACCCGCACTTATTAAAGGTTTCCGAGCGCAGTAAACACCGCTTCAAACTACAAGGTAAGCAATGAACCCTATGCATGTTTTATGCTATATGAAACTTACACCTAATGCAGTTGGCTTACACCCCCCCCCCCCCCCCCCCCGAAATTATTATGATATAGCGGATATAGGTTGCGATATTAGTAGCGCTTACGACTACACAATACTTCCCCGAGATCGTTGTGTCTGCTTAAGCGATTTACGAGTTTGGATCCCCACCCCATGTTATGGTAGAATTGCTGGACGTAGTAGCCTAGCAGCAAATTTTGGGATAGTTGTAGCTGGGGGAGTCATAGATCGTGGATATGCTGGAAACCTAGCAGTGATTTTGTTCAATCATTCCGATTCAATCTATCAGGTTAAACGAGGTGATAGAATAGCACAACTAATATGCGAGTTTGCAGAATATCCGCAATTGCAAATGCGAGTTAATCCTGATCTAGAACAAAGCGTGCAATCGGACAATCCAATCGACCTGAGTAACCTCACTCTAGAACCCTCATTCAGAGGATCGAGTGGTTTTGGCTCGACAGGAAGATAATTTTACCTATAAATAAACGACGAACCATTTTAAAACATCAGTCAGGTACAAGTGAAGTGGGAAAAATGGTGAAATTCGATACTTTTATTAGAAAGCCCTGGAAGAGCGAATGGAATGAATGTAAGAAAACATTAAATGACTATTTCGTAATGTACACCATGAATCTAGAGGGTAACGAGATAGGTATTAATCAACTAATGGAGATTTTAAAAAATCTATTTTTAAATTAATTCAGGAAGAATTATTAAAGAAGACAAATATTAAATTCTATATAACGGTAGAATGTGAAATGGTAGATCAGAAAAACTTTGAAACTAAAATAACCAGTCATTTTTCTAGTAAATGTGCCATAATATTGCAAAATGAGGATTTTGACTCGTCTTTTCAAAAAGCCATTTTAAAAATGGAAGACTCAGTAGAAAAGTTCAATAAGAAAGGATCAGGTTACATAATAGGTTTTATTAAAAAACTTCATGTAAGCATGGCTAAATATATCCCCCTAATGGGTGGATGTAAATTTACTTTACCTAAAAAACTAAGAGATAAAAAATCTATAATCAATATAATTATAACAAAAAAGTGAGAAAATCAATGTTTCGCATATGCAGTTTGTTGTGGATTGACAAAATCGAGTGAAGCTGCATATGCAAAACATTGATTTTGCTTCTCCACTGCCGGCAGTACTCACCTTTTCAGCCTCCTTCCATGGCCGCCAGTGTTCCTGACGCCCCGGGCGATAACTCCTCCAACATCTCTCACACCCTTCACTTCCTCCATGCTTCCCATCTCCTTCACCAAATCTAAACCCCAATAACTCCCCCTGAACGCCATCAGCCGTCCACCAACGTCCCATGGCCCCTCCATTAGCAGAAAGGTGGTCCGGCGGCTTCTGGCGTTCCCACTTCCTAAAGCGCGAATACCCCCTCGGGTCCTGCGCTTATTAAAATAAAAAAAAATTGATTTTGCTCCCTTTTTTTTGTTATAATTATATTGATTATAGATTTTTTATCTCTTAGTTTTTTAGGTAAAGTAAATTTACATCCACCCATTAGGGGGATATATTTAGCCATGCTTACATGAAGTGTTTTAATAAAACCTATTATGTAACCTGATCCTTCCTGATTGAACTTTTCTACTGAGTCTTCCATTTTTAAAATGGCTTTTTGAAAAGACGAGTCAAAATCCTCATTTTGCAATATTATGGCACATTTACTAGAAAAATGACTGGTTATTTTAGTTTCAAAGTTTTTCTGATCTACCATTTCACATTCTACCGTTATATAGAATTTAATATTTGTCTTCTTTAATAATTCTTCCTGAATTAATTTAAAAATAGATTTTTTAAAATCTCCATTAGTTGATTAATACCTATCTCGTTACCCTCTAGATTCATGGTGTACATTACGAAATAGTCATTTAATGTTTTCTTACATTCATTCCATTCGCTATTCCAGGGCTTTCTAATAAAAGTATCGAATTTCACCATTTTTCCCACTTCACTTGTACCTGACTGATGTTTTAAAATGGTTCGTCGTTTATTTATAGGTAAAATTATCTTCCTGTCGAGCCAAAACCACTCGATCCTCTGAATGAGGGTTCTAGAGTGAGGTTACTCAGGTCGATTGGATTGTCCGATTGCACGCTTTGTTCTAGATCAGGATTAACTCGCATTTGCAATTGCGGATATTCTGCAAACTCGCATATTAGTTGTGCTATTCTATCACCTCGTTTAACCTGATAGATTGAATCGGAATGATTGAACAAAATCACTGCTAGGTTTCCAGCATATCCACGATCTATGACTCCCCCAGCTACAACTATCCCAAAATTTGCTGCTAGGCTACTACGTCCAGCAATTCTACCATAACATGGGGTGGGGATCCAAACTCGTAAATCGCTTAAGCAGACACAACGATCTCGGGGAAGTATTGTGTAGTCAAAAGCGCTACTAATATCGCAACCTATATCATAATAATTTCGGGGGGGGGGGGGGGGGGGGTGTAAGCCAACTGCATTAGGTGTAAGTTTCATATAGGATAAAACAAGCATAGGGTTCATTGCTTACCTTGTAGTTTGAGTGGTGTTTAATGCACTCGGAAACCTTTAATAAGTGGGGGTACATAATTATTTTTCTAAACCGGTAATTGTGGTTTTTTTATTTCTTCTAAAATAGGGGCTACTTCAGATTCTTCACATATTACGTGCGCAATTCGATCCCCTCGTTTTACTTCAAAACTTTCATCACTGTGATTAAATAAAATGACGTAGATATTATCAGTAGAGTCTTGTTTAATTGTTCCTTCCGCGACGTCTATACCATACTTGATGGCTAGACTAGTTCGACCTACAATTCTTAAAATGTACGGGCCTCCCATTACTATCAATCGTAAATCGGTATAACATACACAACGGTCTCGAGGTAAAATGGTGTAATTATGCGCACTGGCAATATCAAACGTCACATTATCTTTTTTTGATGTTCGGTACAGTCCAACCGCATTATGTGAAAGTTTCATATAGTATAAGTGGTTCATGGCTTACCTTGAGAAATGAAGTGAGATGCAGTGCAGTCAATCTGGTACTGAGTTGCATATTCAAGATTTTCGGGGGTTTATATACCAGACGATCAAACGGGTACTTTCTCTGTCAGGGGGGTATATAAAGTCAGAGATATTTCATTTGCAGCATACTGTTTGAGATATATCTTCTCTCAGTCATGTCTCTTTCTCAGGATTTTGCTAATGTCGGAAGAGAATTGTGTCTATCAAAAATCAAATTGGTTGACATGCCTTTAAATTCGAGTTTTCTTATTCAGAAGGCTGAATGCCTTAAAACAAAATATTATGGGGATCGAGTTAAATTAATAATTAGTGTGGATAATGTGTCGAGGGAGCTTTGGCTTCCGCAGTCATATTGTAAAAAAGTTAATGAGGGAAACGTGATTGAGTTGGAGGGGAAACATCTCACAGTTCTGTCTTGGGAGGGGATACGTCATGAGATCAACTTGATCGAGACAGATGGCCGAATGCTCGACGAGGAATTTGAAGAAGGAGTTTCTACTACTGAGGTGAGTTTCATTTATTTAATTATTTTTTTGATTATTATTGTTTATGTTTTTTATAACAGTTTATTCTTTTTTTCATTTCAGTGAAAGGAGCCCCCCCTATTTGAAAACTGCAACATTGTATGAATCGTGTTTATTATACGAGATGTTTAAAACTTGTTTGGCTGGTGTCTGGTAAACGGTAGGATCCTCTGTGAAACTTGTTTTACTCTGTGTAGAGTGAGTGTGGGCTTGATAACCCTGAGTCTTGTAAACATTCGGTCGTATGTTTTCATTGTGGCATGATCGTGACTTCGTTGATGCGAAAGGATGATCCGGTTGAGGAGCATTTTCAGTTTTCTCCTTACTGTGCATTTAATCTAAACGTACGTTAATATATCTATCTTTGTATGTATATGGTGTTTTTCTTTTCCGTCCTTATGTAGTGTACTAGGTAGACTGATGACTAGGTCTTTCTCGTTTGTACTTAACTTTTTATAGTTACTCTCACTAATCTTAGGTACAGTAGTGAGAAGGATATTTTTCCGTGTTAATGTGGCGTGCTCGGGAGACTTTTGACTGTGCCCAATATAGCTGGGATCACTACGTAGCCATCATTACATCTATTTGTTTTTGCTCCTACAGCTCGACTGAAGACAATATGTATAAACACATACTTGTAGGCTGAACGCCTCTTATGGCAGCACGTGAACCTCTTATGGGGATTTAACATGATTTTACATGTAATTCTCTTATGGGGATTTAGCACGTGTTTTTAAATGTAGAATGAAAATGCAATATTTAATCCAGAAGCTTTAGTTTTATTCTACTCAAAGAGAAACAACTGCAAGCGCAACGCATTTGTCGTAAGCTAATTATACGATAACGTAAATCTGTTCGTTAAATCCTCCCGTTAAAGACACTATCGGAAAGTGGTGAAATTCAGCCTAAGAGATTTAGTAACAAATTAAACTGTAGTTACATTATCACAATTTACGTACCATGATAATTTTACGACAAGTATGATAAGTCAGTTATCTTGTAGTAATTTTTACAGTTTACGTCCTTAAAAAATAAGTTAATTTAGTGACAAGTGGATCAGTCAGCCATCTTGTAATCATGTAATTTTCAATTATCAGTTTACCCCCCCCCCCCCCCCCCCCCCCCGAGGGATTACATTGGTAAGTAGGTACAGCCTAATCCCAAAAACATTCTACCTCACTAAGAATTTTGGCAGAGGTCCCCCCCTCCCCCCGAATAATTTTGAACCCGGTGGGCCTATACCACGCTATACCTTACTATAAAATAAAACACAATGTTTCTGTAGCTACAACTATGGTAGACTGTATTTAGTAGCTTACAACATGAGTAACAACAATACAAGATACAACAACATAAGAGTATTAAGAGCTTTAGCAACAAATTAAACAGTAGTTGTGTATGACATTTTCACAATTGAAGCACCATGATAATTTTGCGACAAGTGATAAGTCAGCTATCTTGTAGTAAGTAATGTAATTTTCACAGTTTACGTAGGCACTTAAAAATTAATTTAATTTAGTGGCAAGTGGATCAGTCAGCCATCTTGTAATCATGTAATTTTTGGTTTACATACCAAGGTAATTTAGCGACAAATGGGTAAGTCAGCCATCTTGTAACCATATAATTTTCACTTCACGTACCAAAAGGTAATTTAGTGATAAGTGGATCAGTCTTGTACTTATGTATAGTACTGCAGCCTGAATTGCTTGGCCCGAGGGCATTCTGTGTAAGGTGAACAGTGCAGAATGCCCTCGGGCCAGGCATTTCAGGCTGGCCGTACTATAACCATAAAATTTTCACACTGCATAGGTAATTAGTAATTACACAAAATAACAACCGACTATTTTCAGATCCCAAAGAATTATTGAATGAAAGGAGGCACATGAAGGCGTGAAGCGGTTACAACAAATGTTGGGAGAACTACTAAATGAAAACCAAGGTTAAGTATAGTTTTTAAATAAGGACTAATGGGAAATTCAAAGTAAGTGCATTTTTAAAGGTATAATGTAGGGTTTTAAATAAAGTTGAAATACTTTTAAAAAATAAACTTAAAACCCAGGAAGGAAAAGTTTGTAAGCGCAGTACTTACAAACGATGATCATTTTACTACCTCTTTGAACCCAAAACATAGAACTGTATGCCGTTTCTCTGACTCAGGGACTCATGCAGTACTACCAGACACCCGCGTGCGGGTAAAGCTGCTAGAGTCATTTGCAGGATTTGTTCGGGGTATTCAGAGGATACGTCACAACTGTCCTGTATAACGTGCCCACCATGTTTGTAAGCGATGATGATTCCAGTCTTGTTCATGAGAACCTAATTTTTGAAAAGGGTTTTCTGGTGAAGATTATGCAGAGGAACTGGATGCTATAAAGAAAGATCAGCGGAAAAGGAAACGAAATGAAAAAAGAATCAGATCCGAAAAAAACAAACACTTTATAGTGATGAGAATCATCACGGCCGTACATAAAAGATCGAAGTATTACGTAGGCGAGGGTCATGGTCGGGGAGGCGGAAGAGTGTGGAGCACGAGTCAAATTTCTCAGGGAAAAAATAGGGAAGGGGAGTACTTCACTTTCCTGGACCAGGTAGATGTAGTGGAGTATGGAAACATTGTGCATAGCACACACAAGTACAGCTGCACTAAACGAGGCCTGTATTTTTTTCCAGACTTGGATGAGATTGTAAACATAAACTCGGTTTATTAAACTTTCTCTGCAAAAAATCCGTGAGTTTGTTTTAAATTTTATAACGATCTTAAGTTCGTCCACCCGGTCGGGTGGTCGAACTTAAGGGACTAGTTCCCTAACTTCGACCAACTGCAGACTTTTAGAAAACTATTGCCCGTGATTCAGTACAGGCCTGGTTCTAGGGCCGAAAGGCGAAAAAAATTTCTACGAGATTAAAGTCGGCTCGGAGAAGGAGCCAGTGCTGATGGGCATGTCTTTCCTCCTCTCGTCGTTTTACCGTTTGAAAGGGTGCCTGCAAAAGTTGCACAGGAGTATAATAATAAGGATTGGGCTTTCGGCAATTCGAAAACAGGATGGATGACATCAGATGTGTTCTTAGGGTTCATTGAGAATTGCTTGTTACCGACACTAAAGGAAAAAGGTGTAAAATTTCCGGTTTAATATTTGATTGATGGCCACAAAAGCCACCTAAGCTATGAAGTGGCGAAATTGTGTGAAGCCAACGGCATTATAATGTACTCATTCCGCCCAAATGCTACACACATCCTACAACCAAAACTATGTTACTACAACTGTTTAGCCACGAACACATAGACCAATCAGTACTTAGGTTACATAGAAGGTTCCAAAATATGGGTGCCCATACGCAGAGCTGCACCTTTGATGCCTGGGCGTAATAGAAGGTACATAGCGTCAAATCGTACCAAATCATTGACTATGGCTAGTGAAATAACGAAGTCCCAAGCTGAATGTATTATACTACTCCAACAGTTCATGACGATGTGTGGCTTGAAATGTGTATATGCAACATATCTTGTGAACAACGAAGTAAAATACGAGACTGGTGAACGCACAGAACAGGAAAAAATAGTTGTTACCCAAATTATGTTGCGAGAAACCATTAATGCAATACTCGAAAGACATCTGCCAGAAATTCCAGACATGCCATACCCCAATCCTATGCACGGGCAAAAGTGGGTGTTATCTATATAGACAGGAGACAGTGCACAGCCTGGCATATTAAGCAACGTGTGTGGTGAATCCTGTCACATTTTATGAGCAGGAATTTTCACAGGACGTAGTTCTATATGCAAATCGCTGCTCACACCGCTTGCACCACTGGCATCCTATGCAAAAAAAAACAAAGAAATAAAAAGCGTTAAAACCCTTAATGTAGATAGGCTTATGGGAACTAATATTTTTAATTTGGTTGAAAAAGTTAAAGAAAATCAGCGCCTGATTGATGAAATGTTTGAAAAATATAGGAAACAAGGGAAAAGGAAAATATCAATGGAACTTGTGGTTGATTACTTACGCAAGGTCCCATGTTAACGTAGTTCTGCAGGAGTGTGTATGTGTGTTGCAGAAGCGTATGGAGCAGCTTTTGGACTTATCACGGAACCCTAACAACGACGAAGGCCCCTTGGACCTGTCCAACCGAAGAATCCAGGTATAGTGTATGATGAAAGACCCGTAGATTTAAGGAGATTTATAGAAACTGTTGAGCTAAGTGATGATTCCAACGAGGTGGAAATCTTAGACAATTCCACACAGCCGGGTTGGCATTGGGTTTTACTGTATATAAATCCTGGTGGGATAAGATATTTTTTTTTATTCTTATGGGCTATTCTCTATACATATGTCGTTTGTAACTTTTCTACAAAAACATTGCTATAATACTTGGTTGTTAATAAACGGTTACAATCTCTTCATTCTGATGTTTGTGGCTTGTACTGTTGTGTTCTAACTCATTTTCTTTCTAATGGCCTCACTGTTGAGACTTTCCTACATTTGTCCCTATACAAATCCAGCCGAGGGCAGCCCGCTCTACCGCTCACCTAATTACCCGGCTGCCACTCCAATCTACCATCCAGCCGAAACTCCATTAGCGCGGTGGAACCCAACGCCAAGTGAAAGTGGTTTCCAGTCGCGCCTGGCCTCGCCAATGGAATGTCCATTAGATCTGTCAATGGCGCGAGTGCCGGATTAACCATGGCCATGTTCTAGTTCCTCGACCACTGTAATATATACTCCACCAATGTTTGATAATGAAGTTATATTTGTAAAAACTGTAAATATAATAAAATTAGAATGAACATACCTTTATAACCCCACTTCGATAAATGGAACCTGTCCATTGCGCGACAGCACTGTGAGGTAGTATGGTTCAGGGCTGTTATTGACTTGCGCACACATTTCAGGAGTCACCCTTGTGAATTCAAAGGACAACGTGTTTCGCAGAAGCAATTACTAATATGACTGTGCAAAAACAAGTCTCAACACGCATTCAAAGACCAGACATAAAAAACCTGTTTTAACATCCGCCTGTTGCATAATTCAAACTTGAGGCACGTTGCTTTAAAAAAAATCAAGGGCAAATGAAAAAATGATGTTTTTAACGAGTTAGAGTGGGGTTTGGGAGTATAAAATGAGCGAGCGTAACCGTAATTATTCAGTCTAAGATGGAGCGTACCTAACAACCAAGTGTCCTGGTGCCCCCCCCCCCCCCCCCCCTTTACTTTCGGCTCTTTGACGACGGAGAAGGATGAGCTGTACGAGCAATCAATGCGAGAGGCCTTTTTGGAGCGACAGCGCCAGCAGCAGCAGCACAAGAGCCTGTTTTGGAGGAGCAACCAACAGCACCTCCAACACGAGAGACCGTTTTAAGGTTTGCAAATCCAGGACATTCGCATTCATTGGTTCCTGTCATCTCACCAACAGAAACCGCACTTCAACAAGAAGGCAGAGGGGAAACGGACCAACAAGAAGTAGGGGAAACGGAGCAACAGGGCGGAGGGGAAACGGAGGAAGAAATTACGGAAGAGGACTCAGTCGAGGGACATTTTACAATTTACACGTTTAAGGTAAGTAAAAAAGAAGATGTTTATGATTTACGACTCGCAATAAGTAGTATAGCTTCTAAAGTAGAAAAAAATAATACAACGCAATTTAGAACAAAAAGGACCTTTAAAATTTTATTTTTCGTCTGAGGTGTCGTATGTTAAATTTATTGACGCTGACAACGAAAGAGTAATGCTTATTTTAACAGTTTCACAGAAAAAATATTTAGAATAAGTGAATCGGCAGGTATAATTGAAAGAGCTACGGGTACTATGGAATCGGCGACAGAGGCATACCAATCGCAAGGATCTGGTTGGATAATTCTAGGTATCGAGAAAATATGCTAAAAAATCGCAAAATATAACCCAATGAGCGGATCTTGCCAAAATTTTGAACTCGATCGAAGAATAAAAAAAAATCGCGGTATATTGAATATTGTAATCACAAAAAGCGGTGATGAAGAAAAATGTTTTTTGTATTCAGTCGCAGCGTCATTACAAGGTTGTGAGGGACTCAATAACGGCCGAGCCAGTAAATATGAGCAAACTGTTGCGAGCTTAAATATTGACGGTATTTCACTACCTATGAAAATTGATCAAATACCAAGATTTGAAAGATTAAATAATCTTTCTATCAATGTAGTGTCTTTTAATGATGGCCAGTTTCAAACGCTTTATCGAACCAAGAAACGCGTCACATCTCGACATGTCATTTTATTATACCAAAGAAATGAAAATGGGCAGGGGCACTTTTGGGTAGTAAAAAATTTAAATAAAATGTTAAACTGTATAAATAAAAAACATTCTAGATATCATTGCACCAACTGTTTTTCACCTTTTTGGAGCCTCGAAAAATACAATGAGCACGAACAAATTTGCGAAAAATTAGAACCGCGAACTGTTAAGATGTCCAAACCCGGTGAAGCTCACATAACATATGAAGACACAAAATATGAATATAAAATACCGTATTCAATCTTTTTTTATTTCGAATGTTCCCTATTAGAAGTTAACGAAGCTAGCAAAAGTGGTAAACAAACACGTATCCAAAAACACGAGGCTATTAGTTATGCATACGTTATTATAGGTCCCGACAACAAACCCGTATCTCCTCCAAAAGTGTACACGGGGCGTGACGCCGCAAGCAAACTTTTGGAGCAGTTACTTGTTGAAGAACAAAACATTGCCGATCTACTGCAAATAAATTATCCGTATGCAACATGTCATTGTATTAAATAATACTAAAAATAATGATGTCATTCCTTTTTGGCGTGAAATTATTGCTAATGAATAAAAAAAAAGTCTTGCTACATGTTTTGATTTTCTTTGTCCTTCTAGGTAGAATTCACTACAGGTTGAAACTTGCAAAACAGGATGCGTCACTACAGGTTAAAACAGAATGGGAGTGCCGAAACATGCTTCAAGGTCATATAAAAACCACTCTAGTTGATTGGAACAAAGCCTGCCTGTAAAATGATGCAATCCAACATAGCTCAATAAAAAATAATTGCTAGTCACGAAAACTTGCAAAACACGTTAAGTTGTTGTTGAATCGCGGAAGAGTGAGGACATGCCTGGGCTAAACAAGATAATGTGTGCAGACTTGTATATTCGTGCGTTGAATACGTTTTATCGTAATGGGGGGTCCCTAATAAATCTTGAAGAACCTAAAATATATGTTATATTTTCAGATACGAAGAATGCCGCGCAGTGCTCCCGCTAATCACTTCTTTAGTAGAGAATTTTGAGAGGGACGCTGTCGATGTGCTTTGCTTTCTCATTGAATACAGAAGGCAAGTAGAAGAATCCGAGCAGCTGAGGAATGCAAGGTCAACGGCGGGCCAGTGTACCTGCGGAGAGCAGGTAGACCGAAGCAATTCACTGTACCGGTCGCCTAATTACTTAGCCGAGGGCAGCCCATTCAATTACTCGCCTGCCACTCCACATGAAGCCGACATCCCATTAGCGAGTTCTATGGAAAGCGAAAGTGGGTTGCGCCTGGCCTCACCGGAGTACCCGCTGGATCTCTCAATGCAGCGAGCGGCGGAGCAAGCATGGCCGCCGTCTAGCCCTCAACTTAGCTCGTCAACCACCTTAATTTATACACCCCCAATTTATGAAGAAGAAGATGTTATATTTGTTAAAACCGTTAATATAATAAAATTAGAATAAACATACCTTTACAATCCCACTTCGATAAATGGAACTTGTCCATTGCGCGACAGCACTGTGAGGTAGTAGGGTTCAGGGCTGTTGTTGACTTGCGCGCCCATCTCCGGAGTCACCCTTAGCGCATAATCCATAGGTAAAAAAATGTCTACGAGGGTGCTGTGATAGGCAATCTTGACCTTTGTTGAAAATCCGACCCTAAAAAGCCAATGTGTTAGAAAATAATATAGCTAGTACCTACATGAGAACAGCAGTAAAGGTACGTACCTTGTTGTTAACTGGCGCATTTCTTTGATTTCATATCGAACGTTTTCGTCTAACTGACGGAGCTTCTTTTACGGAGTAAGGGTATTACGTACGTCACTAAAAACTTTTTCGACATTCATAGTAGGTGCGTTTAGTTGGAAGCTCGAAAACAGACTAACAAAAATTCAAGTGTATCCCCACTTTTAATAGGAACAAACGAGACAAGTACTGTAAAATGAAATAGGCGTCAGTAGTGGTTTTAATAACAAATCAATTCATTTTAGAGTACGAAACAAAGATTAGTACACATAAAGCGGCGGGTCTAACTCATCCGACCACTTTTTGCAAGTCTCAATATAAATCGGCGAGTCGCCGTCTGTTCTTCTTGCGCACGCTCGCACACTTGGATCGGGTGCTACAATGAAATATCACATTAATCGTGTGGATTTACGTTCACATACCATTTCAGCCAATGAGACGAGTGCTAGTCTTGATAACATTTTGATTGGCGAAATTCCCAAGCTAATTGTCGTAGGATTTGTGGATAATCAAGCGTACAGTGGTACTGCTACTACAAATCCGCTTTATTTCAGTCATTTCAACTACAATTACTTTTCGTTGCGTGTCAATGGCGTTCAAATACCTAGCGAAGCCTACACACCCAATTGGGCAGATGATCGTTTTGCCCGTGTCTATCAATCGCTTTTTACGGATACCCATGTAAAACACGGCACACAATCAAATATTATCTCGCCAGAAATGTACAAATCGGGCTATAGCCTTTTGTGTTTTGACTTGACACCAGACGCTAGTGCGACCGAAAGTCACACTAGTTTACCGCGACACGGTTCTATTCGTATCGACGTACGCTTTGCATCGGCACTTGCTAAAGCTGTCAGTGTACTCGTGTACGCATGTTACGATTCAACTATTGAAATTTTGCCGTGCTCTTGTAGGGTAACGACCTTGCAAGTTGAAACCTGCTCAAGATCATCGTTGCGCAACGTCTGGGATTGATGACCTCTTCTTCAAGTTGAAACCTGCATGCGGATGGTGGGGATAGGAGGGGGGAGGAGGAGGAGGCGGCAGCACCTACTAGTTTCATCATGGCGTGTAGCATGTTGGATGTGTCTCCCATTTACTCGAGTGGTCTGCTCGAAGTAACATACTTTCTCAACGGAACCTATAGCAAGTCTGTGCGCGTGGCGTTTGTCTACAACATTCAAACCAACAGTTTTTCACTACAAGTGCGCTTTTTTGGCGGATCCACCTCAATTACGTGAAGTGAAGAATACAACACGCTGCGGGTTCATCAAGCAAGTGTCAGCAAAGTTTTGCGCACGCGCGGACGATCCACCATACGCGTCACTGACAACCTTGTGCTAAACTGCGTGGCACAAAAAGTATATATTCGCGAAAAACGCTCTAAAGTTAACATAAACTTGACGAGTCGAGAGTGGGATAATTTGGACGTATTGACACCGGCGATCCACTACGTTGTTACGTCATATCAAGCCAACGCCGGACTCTACTTGACATATGTTCAAAAGCTGATTGACGAAGGAGTGACTGCTGCTGCAAGCTACATCCATTCGTCCGCAAATACAACCATTCCGCCGGAAATCTGCTGCAGACTCTACTACGAACATGTTTATCATGGCTACAACGTTGCCCTATAAGGTTTGCATTCTTGATGTAATGGCTGTCCTTGATGATTCAAAACGTTATGTAGTTAAAGAACTCAGTGCTTTTCGTATGTCCAGTTGCCAAGTTTGGTTTTTTTCTTTACCCAAGTCATGTGGTGTTGTCACCAACACGGACGCTGTAAAAAGTAATACCTACTTGGAAAGAGTTTTTCACGGTATTCCTCCTGCTTTTGGTTACGTTAGCTACGAATCTCTTAAAGATATCTTGGAAAGTGTCACATGTAACGCTAAATATGTTTTAATGAAGGGCGAAGAGAAATGTCGTTTGTTTCGCGAATTTTTACCCAATTTAACAATTATTGATTTAAATGCATTGTCTTGTGTTAAACACTATAAACCAAGCTATACTTGTCTTTTTCACTTTGATAAATTGGATAAAGAATGTGCCTTTAGAAATTGTTTGTCAAACGCAACTTGGCTTTGTGATTTTGTAAAAGAGGAACAAACTCGTATCGAGTACCTAACAAAGCATTGTCCATTGTCAGTCTTGGAAAATAATGTTGAAACAAAGTTTTTACCTTTTACTCGTACAGAGTATTTTTATAAGTATTATAATAGTGTTGAACGTATGCAAAATGTATTAAATAATACTAAAAATAATGATGTAATTGCTTTTTGGCGAGAAATTATTGCTAATGAATAAAAACACGTCTTGCTACATGTTTTGTTTTTCTTTGTCCGTCTAGGTAGAATACAGGTTACAACTTGCAAAACAGGAGGGGCTTCGAGGTCATAGCTCACCAAAACTTGATTGTCCAGGTAGAATTCAACTTGCAAAACAGGATGGGAGGGGGGCTTCAAGGGCATATGATGCAAAAACTTGATCGTCCAGCTAGAATTCAGGTTTCAACTTGAAAAACAGGATGGGAGGGGGCTTCAAGGACATATGTTGCATATACTAGTCACAGTTTGCAAAACACGTTTAGTTGTTGTTGATTCGCGGTAAAGTGAGGACATGCCTGGGCTAAACAAGAAAATGTGCGATGACTTGTATGTTCGTGTGTTGAATACGTTTTATCGGAATGGGGGATCCCTAAGAAATCTTGATGAACACTATCTGAAATATATTCCTACATCGGTAATGAAGTTGGTGGCTCCAAAAGACATTCCTTACATTTTTTACTTGTTGTCTCCAAATGTTCAATCGGAGCTCGCAAGCTACCAATGGTGCGAGTTTCACGCTCTCAACAATATGGGGGATCAATATGACGGACCTCCGCCAATGAAGAAGGACTGTTCACAGTGCAAGAGAGCGGCAGCAGCGAGTGGAGGGGGAACTAGAGTATAAAAGGAACGGCAACACTCACTCCTCAGTTAGTACTTCTCTAATCATGGACGAGTTTACTGCCACTCAACGTGCCTTTTGCGTAAAGTGTTATTATGAAACTCATTCTATACAACATGTCCGCGCTTGCTACCAAAACCTCTTCAATTCCAAAGTTGCTCCCAGCCAACGTGTTATTCAACAATGGGTGGCTGCTTTTGAAGAATCTGGTGAAACTCTAAAAATCAACCGGAAGCGCTCGAACGAGGAAAATGGAGTGATAAATGAAGACAACAAGGAAAATGTGGATCCCAAGGCGATGACACCCAAAACTTCAGCAGAATTGATCGCTCAAGAGGACGAGAGTCAAGATATTCGTGCCACGCCTCCTGATATGCTTCTCATCGCTGAAACACCAAAAGCACCGAAGAAAAAGAAAACTGTTGTGTAATTTGGTGAGATTTTTAAAATACACCTTTTATTATTTCAATGGTTTCTTTTTTTTTTACGTAGCACCCAATGTCCTTGAAAGGGTTTGTAGGTTTGGTTAGGCTAGGTTAGGTGCGCTGCGCTTACCTACCCTAGCCTAGCCAATTGGAATCGTTGTAGAATCACATAAGTAGGTACATTTGTTCGTCTGGTTAGGCTAGGTTAGGTGCGCTGCGCTTACCTACCCTAGCCTACCCAATTGAATTGGTTTACGAGTATCTTAAGTACCATTATTTACGCCGTAGTTTATAATTCAACCTGTAGTCCTATGGTTAGAAAAGTCGGCCAGTAATCATCTGACTGCAGGTTCGAATTCTGTACTACATAAACTTTTTTATTAAAACACTGAGTTGAAAAATCTGTGACGTCATACTGTTAAATTAGTGACGTCATACGTTAGGTTAGGTTAGGGGCTGAGTTGTTAAATTAGTGACGTCATACGTTAGGATAGGGACTGAGTTGAAAAATTAGTGACGTCATACGTTAGGTTAGGTCAGGGACTGAGTTGTTAGGTTAGGTCAGGGACTGACGTCATCTATGACGTCATACTGAGTCCTAGTCGTTAGTCTATATCTACTAACGCCTCCGGCAGAAACAGCACTTAGACAAGAAGGGGAAATGCAGCAACAAGAACGAGGGGAGACGGAGCGCCAGCAGCAGGAGCCAACAGCACCACAAGAGCCTGTTTTGGAGGAGAAACCAACAGCACCTCCAACACGAGAGACCGTTTTAAGGTTTGCAAATCCAGGACATTCGCACTCACCATCAGAAACCGCACTTCAACAAGAAGGTAGAAGGGAAACGGAGCAACAGGGCGGAGGGGACACGGAGGAGGAGGAAGAAATTACAGAAGAGGACTCGGTCGAGGGACATTTCACAACCTACACGTTTAAGGTAAGTAAAAAACAAGATGTTTATGATTTAAGAGTTGCAATAAGTAGTATAGCTTCTAAAGTAGAAAAAATAATGCAACGTAATTTAGAGCAAAAAGGACCTTTAAAATGTTATTTTTCGGCTGAAGTGTCGTATGTTAAATTTATTGACGCCGACAATGAAAGAGTAATGAATGCGTACTTTAACAGTTTTACAGAAAAAATATATAGAATATATGAGTTGCCAGGTATAATTGAAAGAGCTATTTCTACTATGGAGACGGCAACAGAGTCATACCAATCGCAAGGATCTGGTTGGATAATATTAGGTATAGAAAAAATATGCTTAAAAATTGCAAAATATAATCCAATGAGCGGATCTTGCCAAAATTTTGAACTCGATCGAAGAATAAAAAACAATCGTGGTATATTAAATATTGTAATCACAAAAAGCGGTGATGAAGAAAAATGTTTTTTGTATTCAGTCGCAGCGTCATTACAAGGTTGTGAGGGACTCAATAACGGCCGAGCCAGTAAATATGAGCAAACTGTTGCGAGCTTAAATATTGACGGTATTTCACTACCTATGAAAATTGATCAAATACCAAGATTTGAAAGATTAAATAATCTTTCTATCAATGTAGTGTCTTTTAATGATGGCCAGTTTCAAACGCTTTATCGAACCAAGAAACGCGTCACATCTCGACATGTCATTTTATTATACCAAAGAAATGAAAATGGGCAGGGGCACTTTTGGGTAGTAAAAAATTTAAATAAAATGTTAAACTGTATAAATAAAAAACATTCTAGATATCATTGCACCAACTGTTTTTCACCTTTTTGGAGCCTCGAAAAATACAATGAGCACGAACAAATTTGCGAAAAATTAGAACCGCGAACTGTTAAGATGCCCAAACCCGGTGAAGCTCACATAACATATGAAGACACAAAATATGAATATAAAATACCGTATTCAATCTTTTTTTATTTCGAATGTTCCCTATTAGAAGTTAACGAAGCTAGCAAAAGTGGTAAACAAACACGTATCCAAAAACACGAGGCTATTAGTTATGCATACGTTATTATAGGTCCCGACAACAAACCCGTATCTCCTCCAAAAGTGTACACGGGGCGTGACGCCGCAAGCAAACTTTTGGAGCAGTTACTTGTTGAAGAACAAAACATTGCCGATCTACTGCAAATAAATTATCCGCTTGTAGTCACACCAGAATTAGAAGCAAGAAAATAACAAGCAAAACACTGTGAGATTTGTAAACGAAAATTTAAGCCTAATGAAAAAAAAATATATATTTCACCCTTTGCATTTTTTGCTCACCAACAATTTTGCAAATATAACATGCAATAAATGTAATTTAAGTCATAAAACGATTTTTATACCAGTTATTGCGCACAACGCTACCTATGATTTGTCAGCTTTCCGACTCAACGCCTACAGCACTGGATCTTTCGCCCCCACATAATGTTGAAACAAATGATTCTTGTGAACAAAGCAATAATTTCCTCTTATAACATTTTCATGGTATTGATTTAAAAGATGGGTATGTCGATTATTCTTTACTCTATGACATTTTATTTCAAATAACCCGTAATGTGAGATTTGTTGTTATCAAGGGTTTAGAAAAATGTATTTTTATTAGGAATATTTTAGATAAAGGTTTTGGGTCGATTTAAATAGGTTTAAATGTAAAAAAAATATTAATTATTCATTTTCTTGTCTTTTCCACTGTCATCAATCGAGGTTTCAATGTGCTTTTCGAAACTGTATATTTTACACATATTGGATAATCGATTTTATAAACTATGAGAAGAAACGCATGTCTTTTATTCAAACAAACTGTCCTATAACAGATTTATCAGAGATGAGATTTTCACCTTTCTCACTGAATGAGCAATTAATTCCTTTTAGTAGTACTTTGGATTGTTAATTGTTATTTGTAAAAAAAACCGAGTGTATTTGAGTTAAATTTGACATTATAAATAATTAATATGTAACCGTTTTCTTTATTATTAGGGGAAGAATTCAACGATGCATTTGATGACGAGACAGTGAAAGCTGTCAATGAAGGAAAAAATGGTTTAACCTTCTACTACGAGGGAATGTTTTCGGTTGATTATTTAGTGTTTTCTTCGCCTTATGAGATGTCTTCAATCTTTGATGTGTTTGCCGATGTGGGTCAAACCCGCAACACCAAAACGAGAAAGACTGATGACCTTCCCTGTTATATCGGGTTTCATATAACATAAAAAATTTGGTGACTATAAAAGTTTGTACCTGTTTCTTAACTACTTTTTTAAAGTACTTTTCTGTTTCTTATTATTTATTTAATAAGTTTAAAATTAATACCCCCCATTCAGAGGATCGAGTGGTTTTGGCTCGACAGGAAAATAATTTACCCTATACATATACGATAAACCATTTTTAAAACATCAGTCAGTTACAAGTGAAGTGGGAAAAATGGTAAAATTCGATACTTTTATTAGAAAGCCCTGGAAGAGTGAATGGAATGAATGCAAGAAAACACTAAATGATTATTTTGTAATGTACACCTTGAATCTAGAGGGTAACGAGATAGGTATAAAACAACCAATGGAGATTTAAAAAAAATCTATTTTTAAATTAATTAAAGACAAACTTTTAAAAAAAGACAAATATTAAATTCTACATAACGGTAGAATGTGAAATGGTAGAAAATGTAAATCTAGCAAGGACGGCCAATTTTGCCGTGCTCTTGTAGGGTAACGACTTTAATTGCTGCAAGTTGAAACCTGCAAACATTTGTGGAGTGCCTGTCTTGGTGGGGATAGGAGGAGGAGGAGATAACAACTACTAGTTTCATCATGGCGTGTAGCATGTTGGATGTGTCTCCCATTTACTCGAGTGGTCTGCTCGAAGTAACATACTTTCTCAAATGAACCTATACCAAGTCTGTACGCGTGGCGTTCGTCTACAACATTCAAACAAACAGTTTCTCGCTACAAGTGCGTTTTTTCGGTGGATCTACCTCAATTATGTTGAACACTGAAGAATACAACACGCTGCGGGTTCACCAAGCAAGTATCAGCGAAGTTTTGCGGACACGCGGACGATCCAACATACGCGTGACTGACAACCTTGTGATAAACTGTGTGGGGCAAAAAGTATATATTCGCGAAAAACAATCTAAATATAACATAAACTTGACGAGTCGAGAGTGGGATAAATTAGAAGTTTTGACACCTGCAATCCACTACGTTGTTACGTCATATCACGCCAATGCTGGAGTCTACTTGACATATGTTCAAAAGCTGATTGATGAAGGAGTGAGTGCTGCTGCAAGCTATATACATTCACCCTCAAATCCAAACATTCCACCGAAAATCTGCTGCAGACTCTACTACGAACTTGTTTATTATGGTTACAATGTTGCCCTATAATGTTTGCATTCTTGATGTAATGGCTGTCCTTGATGATTCAAAACGTTATGTAGTTAAAGAACAAAGTGCTTTTCGTATGTCCAGTTGTCAAGTTTGGTTTTTTGATTTACCTAAATCATGCAGTGTTGTCATCAACTCAGACGCTGTAAAATGTAATACCTACTTGGAAAGAGTTTTTCATGGTATTCCTCCCGCATTTGGTTATGTTAGTTACGGGAATCTCAAAGATGTGTTGGAAAGTGTCACATGTAACGCTAAATATGTTTTAATGAAGGGTGAAGAGAAATGTCGTTTGTTACGTGAATTTTTACCCAATTTGACAATTATTGATTTAAAAGCATTGCCTTGTGTTAAACACTATAAACCAAGCTATACTTGTCTTATTCATTTTGATAAATTGGATAAAGAATGTACTTTTCGAAATTGTTTGTCAAACGCAACTTGGCTTTGCGAATTTTTAAAAGAAGAACAAAATTGTATCGAGTACCTAAAAAAGCATTGTTCATTGTCATGCTTGGAAAATAATGTCGAAACAACGTATTTACCTTTTACTCGTACAGAGTATTTTTATAAGTATTATATTGGGTTGAACGTATTCAACATGAGTAGGGAGAAAAATTGTTTCCGGTCGAGGCTAATTAGGCAACGGCTAATAAGAGCACATCTACGCGACGTTTAGATAAGGGCGCTTACCTGCCCACCCATATATGTTGGTTTTGCAGTTTTGGATATAAGTAAACATAAAATGAACGAGTTCCATTATGGCTTTATTAAAGAAAAATATGGTGAAAAATCTCAGCTGTGTATGTCAGATACGGATTCCGCAATGTACCTTATCGAAACAGAAAACATTTACAAAGATTTATTACCCCACAAAAACCTGTTTGACTGCTCGGCGTATGACAAATCCCACATACTCCATGACGAAACCAATAAAAAAGTAGTAGGTACATTTAAGGACGAAGTTCCAAATGACTTTATTGATCAGTTTTGTGGCCTTAGGAGTAAAATGTATTCATTTAAACTAGCTGGTGGTGGTGACAAAAAAGTTGGAAAAGGAATCGTTCGAGCCACAATGAAAAAAAGTATAACACATGGAAATGATGTAAAATGTTTATTTGATCATCAACTAAAGCACGCCAGCATGTATTCAATAAGGAGTAAAAATCACAACATCCACACCATTCACCAAAGGAAGCTTGGTCTTTGTCCAATAGATACAAAAAGATTTGTTGTAGATGGAATTAAAACTCTAGCGTTTGGTCATTGTAACATACCTACTACTAGTAAAAAAATTAAAATTATTGTGACGCCTGCTAAAGTCTCCATCATCCTTCACATTAACGATATCAGACAACGGTTGAGGCCCCCGCACCTGCGAACATAATTATGATCGGCGTTCCTATGAACGTAGACACGATCATGATCGGCGTTTCCTCTGCCCTAATTACGTTTATTTATTTATTTCAGATGTCCTTGGTATGCCTCTAGCCCCCGCACGGGAGCTGCATATTGAGAAAATAAAACTGCTGGGAGACGGGACTGAAGGTGACGACCTTCACGCCTACCTTCTCCCTGCATGTAGCATCATGTCGACACAGCAATAGCTTGCAAAAACCATGGTAAGTTATATCCTATATTTCTTATCTATTGTTTTACGCACGGTAGACATTGCTGATCGGTCTAGTAACTTTTTCGTTCTGTTCTTTTGCAGGTGCAGACTCAATTCTAGGAAAACTAAACGAAGATAGGAATATAGGAAGATAGGATAGGAGTGTTCCTTGAAGTTAATGAGCTTACACCCCGCCATTCATACGTCATCACTGACTGGAAAATAGAGCCCGCGCCGTGGGGGAAAATAATCAAAATTTACGGGAAGGACGACAAGCGACGACAGCAGGCTAATGTTTTAGACTAGGATCGATCAAAAATATGGTAAAATTTTCGATGGTAAAGCCGAGGAATTACTCAAACAGATGAACCAGTGTTTCTACATAACATATTTTGAAACAATAAAATCGAAGGATATCTATGCAATCACCAGTATCAAATATGAAGAGGAGGATGGAGGTGAGGAGGCGAGGCGAGAAGAGGGGAAGCAAGGAGAAACAGACGGAGAAGAAACGGAAGTAGAAGAGGAAGAAGTTTCAGTGCAGACCGTGGTCCCCTCGAGGCCCCTGCCGCCACTACCTGCCCCGCTCATGATTTGCAAGCCTACAGCTAAAAGAAAACTCGCGTATCCACATGAAACTCCTTTAGCTTTGTTATGTAGTTAAAGAACTGAGTGCTTTTCGTATGTCCAGTTGTCAAGTTTGGTTTTTTGCTTTACCTAAATCATGCAGTGTTGTCATCAACTCAGACGCTGTAAAATGTAATACCTACTTGGAAAGAGTTTTTCATGGTATTCCTCCCCCATTTGCGAAAAATTAGAACCGCGAACTGTTAAGATGCCCAAACCCGGTGAAGATTTTATTAGTTACCAAGATACAAAATATGAATACAAGATACCGTATTCAATATTTTTTGATTTTGAATGTTCCCTAGTACAAGTTAACGAAGCTAGCAAAAGTGGTAAACAAACACGTATCCAAAAGCACGAGGCTATTGGTTAACGCATACGTCATTATAGGTCCCGACAACAAGCCCGAATCTCCTCCAAAAGTGTACACGGGGCGTGACGCCAAGAGCAAACTTTTGGAGCGATTACTTGAAGAAGAAAAAATGATTGCCGAACTATTGCAAATAAATTATCCGCTTGTAGTAACACCGGAATTAGAAGTAAGAAAAGAACAAGCAAAACACTGCGAGATTTGCAAAAGAAAATTTAAGCCTAATGAAAGAAAAATATTTCACCACTTGCATTTTTTACCCACCAACAATTTTGCAAATATAACATGAATAGATGTAATTTAAGTCATAGAACAATTTTTATACCAGTTATTGCGCACAACGCGACCTATGATTTGTCGTTTCTATTGCGAGCTATGACGCACAACGTAAAAAAGAAAATGACAATTTTAGCGAGAAACCAAGAAACAATTATAAGTTTAAAAATAGGAATGTTGCAATTTATAGACAGTTTGCAATTTTTGCAGGCTTCACTTGATAAATTAGTAACTACTTTAAAATCGGGCGGTAACGATAAATTTAAGGTATTGCAAACTCAGTTCCCCAACGTAAACGAGTTTGAGTTACTATTACATTTTCGAGTTTCATTACGATTTTATTAAAAAAGAATTTACAGGTTCTAAGGCTAAGCTCTTACTCAAAGATACCAACAGTTTACTGTATGAATTAGTCTTAGATGACCTTAACTCTTGGTTAGCTAAACATAGTGACCGATTTGATTTTAGTTCGTATCCGATCAATCACCCCTTGTATAGTCTAAAGAACAAAGGAGTGCCTGGAAAGTTTAAGGACGAGATGTCTGGGAACTATCTGCTTGTATTCGTTAGTTTACGGGCCAAAGCGTATTCTCTACTTACTGTAAACAACCACAATAAGAAAACACTAAAAGGATCTCTAAAAGTGTCGTTTCCCGCGAAATTACTCATGAAATGTATAAAAAATGTCTTTTTGAGGAATCTCTTGCTAGTCACACAAATATGTCTATTCGGAGCTTTAATCAGCAATATTATACTATTAGTCTATCAAAAACAAGTTTAAACAGCTTTGACGACAAACGTTGGATTCAGCCTGATCATTCATCTCTAGCGTATGGACACAAAAACATTCCCACATTGACAGACAGTGATGAGTCATCAACGCCGCAAGGTGAGTCATTGTAGAGCTCTTACTGCAATCGATGTGTGGCGATATGACGCAAAAAACAATTTAATCGTAAAAATGATCCGTTCATCATAAGACTAGCAACAACATCAAATGACAAGAGTGCTAGTGACGGGGCGCCGCACGCGCGTGCGCAAGTCAGACAAAAACCCCTTCAGCAGCAGCAACAACAACAACAATGTAAAATTTTGCAAGAAGAAGAATATTTTTCGGGAGTAGGTATAAATGTTGGACGAATAACGTATTGCTCACCGTCACGCCGAATGAATCCGATGGAATTACCGACAGTTAGCGAATCCATGAAATTGGAGTTGATGATGAACGAAGGAAAGTATGCTCCAGAAACAAAATATTCTGATTTAATGTGGGAATTGCAAAAATTTTGTCATAGCTTTCAAGGGTTTGCGGGACCTTCTGAATCGGGTAAAAGTGTGTATGTATGTCGTTTTATTGAAAATCTTCTAAAATGGACCAATAACACTTGTTTTTGTGTTTTGTGGTGTCTACCTGAAGACACACCCATTTCCAAAGGAGTACCTAAAAATTTTATAATTATTCGCGGTATACCAACATTTGATGAGGTTTTGCAACATCAATCACCTCACGTACATGTTTTAGTTGTCCTTGATGATCTAATGCGTGAATCAGAAAAAAGTGATGACGTTGTAGATTTTTTCTCTCGTGGTTCGCATCATATGGGTCTTTCAGTAATTCTTATATCTCAAAACATTTTTCATAGTCGCGATATCTCACTTAATGCAAACTACATGACTGTGTTACGCAACACTAGAGATCCATCTCAATTTTTTCATCTTTGTCGCCAAATCTATCCGTCCAACGTAAAAGCTTTACATACCGTATACAAGCAATGCATGAAAGAAAAATATGGTCATCTTTTTATGGATTTTACTCAAGAGTGTTCAGACTCGTTACGTTTTATAAAATTAGTGTACTAATTAATGCAACTTTTTCAGAATCAAACAGTACTCTACAATTGTACGATACCTAGAGAGAGAAGTAGACACATTTCCCCAACCACGCAATGATGTACTTGGAAGAAACGGACGACTACCTGCGGACGTTCAGCTGAGGAGTGAGTTGTTAAGTAGATTGTATCTACTGACCCGTGATTTGTATAAGTACAGGTAATCGAAAAATGATTCACAATGCCTCAAATTCATTTAATTATGAAGAATACATTGCGGTTCTACGAACTCATGGTGGGACCAGACAACTACGATGTTTTAATTGATACAATTGAGTACAGGACCACTCTGCGGAGAACCGTTGGGACGGAGAGGCACACGTGGTGACCCACAAGGATCGAATCCTTAGAGGGGATAATTGAAGCCCGTGGCGAAGACGTAACGAGCACGGTACTGCTTCGAGATCGGGAAGCAAAGCTCCGTTCACACGGGCAATAGTACACAGGGGCTGTGTAATAACTACGACCTCATCATCGCAGACAAAATTTCATACACTTTTCAAAATTTTAAGGACGGGTTAAAGGCTCTCTTTGAAATTTTGTGGGCACTGAACCTCTCTTACTAGGTACTAACCCTTTTACTTACTAAGAAACATGGCGGAAAAAAGTGCCTATAAAAGCAGCTTCTCATCATATGTGCATCAGAATTAACCAGTGTGTGTTTTGTAAAGTGCTTCAACTACTTTGTCACTATGAGTATCCTTCATTTTCATACTGTCCCTTTGAAACTTATACTGCACCTTTAAAAAATTCAACTTAACTACTTTTACCAATTGAATTGTTTCATTTACAAGTCCCACTAAAAATCCACTTGCAACTGGTTTTACCAAGTGCATCTTCTTTTCCTTTAAGATGCCATTCAATGCTAAAATACATCCGACCAATGGGGCAAGGCCTCCGAAGCCCATCTCTATTAAAGAACTGGAGGGAAAAAAGACTTACCAGGTCAAAGGAGCAAGGAAAATTGATAATGAGTACGGGATTCAGGTCATGCTGAAATTGAAGTTGCCCACTTCTTCCAGGACATACAATATCCGCTTCGGTAAGTGAAATTTGAAGGTTCTGTTATGATCCCCACCAATTTAAATTTTCAGGGCTAACTGAAAATTGTATTATTAGGGGAAGAATTCAACGATGCATTTGATGACGAGACAGTGAAAGCTGTCAATGAAGGAAAAAATGGTTTAACCTTCTACTACGAGGGAATGTTTTCGGTTGATTATTTAGTGTTTTCTTCACCTTATGAGATGTCTTCAATCTTTGATGTGTTTGCCGATGTGGGTCAAACCCGCAACACCAAAACGAGAAAGATCGATGACCTTCCCTGTTATATCGGGATTCATATAACATAAAAAATTTGGTGACTATAAAGGTTGTGTACCTGTTTCTAAACTACTTTTTTAAAGTACTTTTCTGTTTCTTATCATTTATTTATCAAGTTTAAAATTAATACCCCCATTCAGAGGATCGAGTGGATTTGGCTCGACAGGAAAATAATTTACCCTATACATATACGATAAACCATTTTTAAAACATCAGTCAGTTACAAGTGAAGTGGGAAAAATGGTAAAATTCGATACTTTTATTAGAAAGCCCTGGAAGAGTAAATGGAATGAATGTAAGAAAACACTAAATGATTATTTCGTAATGTACACCATGAATCTAGAGGGTAACGAGATAGGTATTAAACAACTAATGGAGATTTTAAAAAAATCTATTTTTAAATTAATAAAAGAAGAACTTTTAAAAAAGACAAATATTAAATTCTACATAACGGTCGAACTAGTCTAGCCATCAAGTATGGTATAGACGTCGCGGAAGAAACAATTAAACAAGACTCTACTGATAATATCTACGTCATTTTATTTAATCACAGTGATGAAAGTTTTGATGTAAAACGAGGGGATCGAATTGCGCACGTAATATGTGAAGAATCTGAAGTAGCCCCTATTTTAGAAGAAATAAAAAATCCACAATTACCGGTTTAGAAAAATAATCATGTACCCCCACTTATTAAAGGTTTCCGAGCGCAGTAAACACCGCTTCAAACTACAAGGTAAGCAATGAACCCTATGGTTGTTTTATCCTATATGAAACTTACACCTAATTACACCCCCCCCCCCCCCCCCAAAAAATTATTATGATAAAGGTTGCGATATTAGTAGCGCTTATGACTACACAATACTTCCCCGATATCGTTGTGTCTGCTTAAGCGATTTACGAGTTTGGATCCCCACCCCATGTTATGGTAGAATTGCTGGACGTAGTAGCCTAGCAGCAAATTTTGGGATAGTTGTAGCTGGGGGAGTCATAGATCGTGGATATGCTGGAAACCTAGCAGTGATTTTGTTCAATCATTCCGATTCAATCTATCAGGTTAAACGAGGTGATAGAATAGCACAACTAATATGCGAGTTTGCAGAATATCCGCAATTGCAAATGCGAGGTAATCCTGATCTAGAACAAAGCGTGCAATCGGACAATCCAATCGACCTGAGTAACCTCACTCTAGAACCCTCATTCAGAGGATCGAGTGGTTTTGGCTCGACAGGAAGATAATTTAACCTATATATAAACGACGAAACATTTTAAAACATCAGTCAGGTACAAGTGAAGTGGGAAAAATGGTGAAATTCGATACTTTTATTAGAAAGCCCTGGAAGAGTAAATGGAATGAATGTAAGAAAACACTAAATGATTATTTCGTAATGTACACCATGAATCTAGAGGGTAACGAGATAGGTATTAAACAACTAATGGAGATTTTAAAAAAATCTATTTTTAAATTAATTAAAGAAGAACTTTTAAAAAAAGGCAAATATTAAATTCTACATATCGGTAGAATGTGAAATGGTAGAAAATGTAAATCTAGCAAGGACGGCCTATTTTCCGTGCTCTTGTAGGGTAACGACCTTAATTGCTGCAAGTGTAAACCTTCAAACATTTGTGGAGTGCCTGTCTTGGTGGGGATAGGAGGAGGAGATAACAACTACTAGTTTCATCATGGCGTATAGCATGTTGGATGTGTCTCCCATTTACTCGAGTGGTCTGCTCGAAGTAACATACTTTCTCAACGGAACCTATACCAAGTCTGTACGCGTGGCGTTCGTCTACAACATTCAAACAAACAGTTTCTCGCTACAAGTGCGTTTTTTCGGTGGATCTACCTCAATTATGTTGAACACTGAAGAATACAACACGCTGCGGGTTCACCAAGCAAGTATCAGCGAAGTTTTGCGGACACGCGGACGATCCAACATACGCGTGACTGACAACCTTGTGATAAACTGTGTGGGGCAAAAAGTATATATTCGCGAAAAACAATCTAAATATAACATAAACTTGACGAGTCGAGAGTGGGATAAATTAGAAGTTTTGACACCTGCAATCCACTACGTTGTTACGTCATATCACGCCAATGCTGGAGTCTACTTGACATATGTTCAAAAGCTGATTGATGAAGGAGTGAGTGCTGCTGCAAGCTATATACATTCACCCTCAAATCCAAACATTCCACCGAAAATCTGCTGCAGACTCTACTACGAACTTGTTTATTATGGTTACAATGTTGCCCTAAGGTTTGCATAAGAATTGATTGCTTTTCGTATGTCCAGTTGTCAAGTTTGGTTTTTTGCTTTACCTAAATCATGCAATGTTGTCATCAACTCAGACGCTGTAAAATTTAATACCTACTTGGAAAGAGTTTTTCATGGTATTCCTCCCACATTTGGTTATGTTAGCTACGGGAATCTCAAAGATGTGTTGGGAAGTGTTACATGTAACGCTAAATATGTTTTAATGAAGGGTGAAGAGAAATGTCGTTTGTTACGTGAATTTTTACCCAATTTGACAATTATTGATTTAAAAGCATTGCCTTGTGTTAAACACTATAAACCAAGCTATACTTGTCTTATTCATTTTGATAAATTGGATAAAGAATGTACTTTTCGAAATTGTTTTTCAAACGCAACTTGGCTTTGCGATTTTTTAAAAGTAGAACAAAATCGTATCGAGTACCTAAAAAAGCATTGTCCATTGTCATGCTTGGAAAATAATGTCGAAACAACGTATTTACCTTTTACTTGTACAGAGTATTTTTATAAGTATTATAATAGTGTTGAACGTATGCAACATAAGTAGGGAGAAAAATTGCTTCCGGTCGAGGCTAATTAGGCAACGGCTAATAAGGGCACATCTAGGCGACGTTTAGCGAAGAAGGCAACAGATAAGGGCGCTTATCTGCCCACCCATATATGTTGGTTTTGCAGTTTTGGATATAAGTAAACATAAAATAACCGAGTTCCATTATGGCTTTATTAAAGAATAATATGGTGAAAAAGCTCAGCTGTGTATGTCAGATACGGATTCCGCAATGTACCTTATCGAAACAGAACACATTTACAAAGATTTATTACCCCACAAAAGCCTGTTTGACTGCTCGGCGTATGACAAATCCCACATGCTCTATGACGAAACCAATAAAAAAGTGGTAGGTAATTTTGAGGACGAAATTCCAAATGACATTATTGATCAGTTTTGTGGCAATAGGAGCAAAATGTATTCATTGAAACTAGCTGGTGGTGGTGTCAAAAAAGTTGGAAAAGGAATCGTTCGAGCCACAATGAAGAAAAGTATAACACATGAAAATTATGTAAAATGTTTATTTGATCAACTAAAGCACGCCAGCATGTATTCAATAAGGAGTAAAAATCACAACATCCACACCATTCACCAAAGGAAGCTTGGTCTTTGTCCAATAGATACAAAAAGATTCGTTGTAGATGGAATTAAATGGAAAATGTTAATATTGAATATTGTGAATAAGTTCCACTATCATAGTGATAGTCAAGTTTGAGTATGTCAGGTCGCTGCCACCTTGATACACAGAGTTCCTCATGTCCTTCCCCTACTTCTCTTGCGACTGCTTTATTCATACCTCATTTCCGTATAATATTTATAAGCCAGGACCGTCCGCAGGCCTCTTCTTGGTCCTCCCCTTTGTTCCACACTTGTTTTTGTGGGTTACGTCCCTGGTTTCTATAATCCCCACTCTTGCTTTTTAGTTCTGCTTCTTGACTGCCATACTTAGCATAGTTCTTTTATATGTTTTTGTTCTCTTTTCCATACATATCTTTTGAGGGGTGAGGACTCACATATGTTTTTGTTTGTGCAGTTTTCATCGTATATAAGGTGGGTCTTTTCCATTTATTTTTCAGTGTTTTCTTTGCTCTCTGGAAACAATGACTTCTGTGTGTGATGTGTTTTCCGAAGTGGGCCAGACCCGTTTTACCAAGACGAGAAAGGTCGCTGACCTTATTCCTGGCTCTACTTACCCGATTTATCGGGATACATCATCAAGACAAAATACGGGGACTCGATAAAGGTTTGTACCTCTTTCTTTACTCCTTTATTTTGGTGTTCTTTATGTTTCTTATTTTTCGTTTTTGTGTGTAGCTTATACTCCTGGACTCGAGCGATAACACTCCTTTTGATATATTTCTCCCGCAGGCATATACAGTCAAACTGAAAGAGTCACACTTGCGAGAGATAAATGACGGCCAATTCCTTTTTGAGGTGGGGCCTCGAATGCACGGGGCGACTCAGTTGGACGTGAAGCCGTTGTCGCTGTAAGTCACTCTGCTATTACCTTTTTGTTTTCTTTTCCATTTATTCTTCAGTGTTTTCTTCGCTCTCTGGAAAAAATGTCTTCTGTTTGTGATGTGTTTTCCGAGGTGGGCCAGACCCGATTCACGAAGACGAGAAAGGTCGCTGACCTTATATCTGGCTCTACTTACCCGGTTTTATCGGGATATATCATCAACACTAAGTACGGGGACTCGATAAAGGTTTGTACCTCTTTCTTTCCTCCTTTATATTGGTGCTCTTTATGTTTCATATTTTTTGTTTTTGTGTGTAGCTTATACTCCTGGACTCGAACGATAACACGCCCTTTGATATATTTCTCCCGAGAGCATATACTGTAAAATTGAAGGAGTCACACATGCGGGAGATAAATGACGGGCAATTCCTATTGGAGGTGGGGCCTCGAATGCACGGCGCGACTCAGTTGGACGTGCAACCGTTGTCCATACATATCTTTCGAGGGGTGGGGACTCACATATGTTTTTGTTTGTGTCGTTTTCATCGTATATAACGTGGGTCTTTTCCATTTATTCGTCAGTGTTTTCTTTGCTCTCTGAACACAATGTCTAATTCAGTGTGTGATGTGTTTACCGAAGTGGGCCAGACCCGCTTTACAAAAACGAGAAAGGTCGCTGACCTTTCTCCTGGCACTACTTACCGATTTTATCGGGGTTTATCATCAGGACAAGATACGGGGACTCGATAAAGGTTTGTACCTCTTTTTTTACTCCTTTATTTTGGTGCTCTTTATGTTTCTTATTTTTTGTTTTTGTGTGTAGCTTATACTTTTGGACTCGGCCGACAACACGCCTTTCGACATATTTCTACCGAGGGCGTATACAGTAAAACTGAAAGAGCCCCATTTACGAGAGATCAATGACGGTCAATTTTTATTGGAGGTGGGGCCTCGCATGCACGGGGCGACTCAGCTAGATGTGAAACCGTTGTCGCTGTAAGTTACTCTGCTATTACCTTTTTGTTTTCTTTGGTTGGTTGGTTTTGCTTTTTTACGTCATTTCGTTGCATCTGTTTTTCAGATATCTAGAAGAACAGGACTTATTAAACGCCACTTTACGGGCAGAACTAATGGACACTGCTCAGACCCCTGGCTCTGCCGATGTCCAACCTGCTCAGACTCCTGCCTCTTCTACCCCACGGTCTGTCGATGTCCAACCTGCTAAGACTCCCGCCTCTTCTACCCTACGGCCTGACGATGCCGTCCCTTCGACTTCTCAGGCTTAGTAGCGGAGCAGAACTTATAGAGAGACACGCACAGCACAGAGCTCATGGTCTAGAGTGTTTACTCACTTCTGCTGCTGACATGCCCCTGCTATAAGCCATGCTCTTCTCCTTTCTTTCTCTCCGGTCTACTACCTCCCCTCCTGTGCATGTAACTGTTTTTTACATTATACAATGATGCAATTTTCACATGTTTTTACTTACGCGTATGCAGGTGAGACTCCGTAACGACACAATTTGCATTATTTATATTTGCTACATTGTTGCAGTTTTCGTTGCAGTGGGTTAACCACTTTTTAGTGTTCATACCGTAACGGATTATGTATTGTCTGACTACTCTTGCGAGAAATCTGCATATGAAATGGTTTATTGCGTTAAATGCATGCACTTGTGGGCTGACCGCCTCTTAGGGGGAACACGGTGTGCGAATGCTATTTTTTCCGCGTGACGTCCTCGTTCGACTGTATAAACACATACTTGTAGGCTGAATGCGAATCTCTTATTGGGTTGCTTGTAGATCGAACGCCTCTTGGGCGTGACCCTCTTGGCCTAGGGCGTGAACCTCTTATGGGGATTTAACACGTGTTTTTGAATGCGATTCTCTTATGGGGCTTTAGCACGGGATTTTAAAACGCGATCGAATATGACAAAATTTATCCCAAAACGTCAGTTTTATTCTACTCTTCTGGGATCGACTCAGGAGGAAGAAATATAAGAGTACTAACACCGAGGCCAGGACCCCATTTGCACAGGACATGTGGTCAGATAACATTATCAACTCAGCCAAAATGTTTTCAGATGTGTCTATTATTGAGTTTCAAGCTCTGAGAAATACTACAGGCGAATTTGTGACTAAGGAACTGTGTATTGCGACACCTCATGATGCAGGAAAGATTGTACAATACTTTTTCTGCCCCCTTTTGAAGAAAGTTTATTAAGTGATAAGGCACGTAGAAGCAATGAGTATTGCTCAAATAATATTCACAGTCTCTATTGGAATGATGGGAATGAAGATTATAGCCTGCTTACAGCTTTTTTTATCATCCATAATCGTAACAGCAAACTACTTACGAGGTATTGATCGATTTAATTCTCCCGCTTAATTCCGAAATATAATCGAACTATTTTTCAAACTTGTAAACTTTCATTAAGGTAAGTACGAGCTAGCTGGCAGGTAGGTAGGTAGGTAATGCGGGGAGGTAAACGTAACTTAACTGAACTTATTATACTTTCTCCATTGGACCCCCCGGCCGTTACAATATTCGTGCGTTGAATACGTTTTATCGTAATGGGGGGTCCCTAAGAAATCTTGATGAAAAGTATCTAAAATATATTCCTTCTTCGGTAATGATGTTGGTGGCTCCGAGGGATATTCCTTACATTTTTTACATGTTGCCCCCAAATGTTCAATTAGAGCTGGCGAACTATCAATGGTGTACATTTCACGCTTTAAACAATGGTGGGGATCAATATGACGGACCTCCGCCAATGAAAAAGGACTCTTAACAATGCAAAGCAGAAGTGAGTGGAGGGGGAACTAGTGTATAAAACGGAACGCAACACTCACTCCTCAGTTAGTTCTTCCCTAATCATGGACGAGTTTACTGCCACTCAACGTGCCTTTTGCGTAAAGTGATATTATGAGACTCATTCTATTCAACATGTGCGCGCTTGCTACCAAAACCTCTTCAATTCCAAAGTTGCTCCCAGCCAACGTGTTATTCAACAATGGGTGGCTGCTTTTGAAGAAACTGGTGAAACACTAAAAATCAACCGTAAGCGCACGAACGAGGAAAATGGTGTGAAAAATGAAGACAACAAGGAAAATATTGATCCCAAGACGATGAAAACCCGTTTGTAATTCTCTCGACTCATGAAAACTCAACCATGGGTATAGAAATTATGGACGCAACCCTTTACGTGACTCTGGGTTTGAACGTTTCTTGATCTACATTTCGGGTTGTTTCGATCTGTTCAACAATAGCTTGAACTGTGCGTTCTGCCATTCTTTGGTCGCGGGTGGTCGTTACTGCGTGGTTGTGATATTGGTTAGATATCGGGTTTAGGAATTGTTTCCGTGGCATTATCAAACAAATTCCTCTTTAATCCCAAAACAACACCTAAACCCGATATCTAACCAATATCACAACAACGCAGTAACGACCACCCGCGACCAAAGAATGGCAGAACGCACAGTTCAAGCTATTGTTGAACAGATCGAAACAACCCGAAATGTAGATCAAGAAACGTTCAAACCCAGAGTCACCAAAGAGAAGCCTACGGCTGTCAAGTTTAAGGACAACCCCGACGACCGGAAAACCAAAAAGAAGACTGAGAGCCAACCAGCAATGCTGACGATCCTCACCCCTTACTTAAGGAAACCCTTGTCTGGCATCCCCTACCCAGCTACCTCTTCGTACGTCCCATCCTCCCACATGATGTTCCACATCGTGCATATAATGGACGACATTCTCAGGAAGAACACCTACTTTCGCCGTCAAGAAGATGCATGGCATCCATTTGTCACACGTATTTATACAGGCATCCTATTCATCATTCAAAGCCTTCGGGCCGAAATCGCATTAGGCACCGCCTCTCCCTCAAAAAGGAAAGTCTTTAAGAGATTTACTCAAGACTACCCATTGGAGACCCTTCCTGTCCCTGGTCCACTAGTCCCTCTATTCGAGTCACTTGGAGAAGGTACCTCTACTCTAAAGAAACTACGGTTCCATCACCCCCTCCATCCCTGACCTCATAGGACCCGCCCGCGCAAGTAATCTCATCAGAAACGATGAAGATTCTATTCATGAGCTGTTAATCCCTAACATCCCCATGCTCCTTGCCTTCGCACACCGCATCATCAACGCTCAACCTAACGCCATCTTCAACTTTAACCATCAGAACCAAGTAAGGAAAATCTCCCTATCCTGAAAACTGCTTTAATTGTTGCACATACAAGAGTGCTACGCTGGGGGAATGGCTTCATATCCATTGGATAGAGTTGAAATAAAAACTCACACTATTCCGGCCAATAAACGAAGCTGTACAATTGATAATATGATACTAGGTACCTTACCTAAAACGATTGTTTTTAATGTATTAAAGGTTTGTGCCTCTTTACTACTTTGTTCTAGTGCTTTTTCTGTTTCTTATTATTTTTTTTTGAAAAAAAAAAAAAAAAAAAAAAAACAATGTCTTCTGTTTGTGATGTGTTTTCCGAGGTGGGCCAGACCCGTTTCACGAAGACGAGAAAGGTCGCTGACCTTATATCTGGCTCTACTTACCCGGTTTTATCGGGATATATCATCAACACTAAGTACGGGGACTCGATAAAGGTTTGTACCTCTTTTTTTACTCCTTTATTTTGGTGCTCTTTATGTTTCTTATTTTTTGTTTTTGTGTGTAGCTTATACTCCTGGACTCGAACGATAACACGCCTTTTGATATATTTCTCCCGAGAGCATATACTGTCAAATTGAAGGAGTCACACATGCGGGAGATAAATGACGGCCAATTCCTATTGGAGGTGGGGCCTCGAATGCACGGCGCGACTCAGTTGGACGTGAAGCCGTTGTCGCTGTAAGTCACTCTGCTATTACCTTTTTGTTTTCTTTGGTTGGTTGGTTATGCTTCTTTATGGCATTTCGTTGCATCTGTTTTTCAGATATCTAGAAGAACAAGAGTTACTAAGCGCTACTTTACGGGCAGAACTATTGGTTTCGACTGACACTGCTCAGACCCCTGGCTCTTCTACCCCACGGTCTGACGGTGTCCAACCTGCTCAGACTCCTGCCTCTTCAACCCCACGGTCTGCCGATGTCCAACCTGCTCAGACTCCCGCCTCTTCTACCCCACGGCCTGACTCATGGCTCATGGGTGGTTACTTGCGATTCTTGTCTAAATGTCAACCGTGACTTCTGATCGACTTACAACAGGATCCTTTCGAGGGTATTCACGAATCCCTCTAGACGATATCTTAGACCAAATCGAATTGCAAGTGTTTCCATCTGTGGAGCTCCATCATCCTCGGCTACAGGATGAGCGCTCCACCGACGGAACAGAGAGCGAACGTCGCCTTGTCGGCGATAACATCTCGCCAAGCGTACGCAGCACTGGGCGGATGGTGGCGTACGCCCCTGTCGATGGTTGGCACGTCGGTTCACCCCTTGACTGCCTGCGACATACAAGGCGACGTATCCAAGAGCGCATTCGCCGGGCGTACGGTCTACACAACATGGGCTTGCTTCTCGCGTTCGCACTTGCTTGGTGTGTCGCATCTGCAATCGGATGTCTCTGCTATAAAGCCAGCCGCGGACCAAGACAAATCAGACCCGTTGTCATCGGACGACGCCCCAGACAACATCGTGAAGACGTGGAACGCGGCACAGCAGCGCGCGTACCGGTTGGGGACACTAGTATACAAAGTGAAGTACGGACTGAAGACCAAGTCTCAGCTGAGGAAGTTAATATTGGCGGAGGCAGCCCTAGCGTCACAAGTTTCCTCGTCGACGTAACCAGTCCAACCCGCGACAACGCCGAAATCTCGAGCGGGTCGTTCCATCTTGGAGGAACCAACGGACGAGGACATCAAGGAATGGGCGGCACGAGCCGAACACCTCCAACAGACAGCTGCGAGAATCGATTCTTTTACCCCACGCAACCCGTTCGCTGGTCTGGAAACAGTGTATACGGACCGTGGTGAAAGTGCGTGGGAAACAGAGCTCGACAAAGCGGTGGCGATAGCCCTCGAGGATGACACAAACCTGACCACGTTGTTGGCGTCATTTGATTCGGAGTATCGAACAGTGGTGGGGAGTAGCGAAGAGGATTTAGCTGCTCTAAGACAGCAGCGTAGTGCCGTCGAAACAATGCAAGCACGGCGAAAAGGAATCTTACATCAACTAGAACGTAGTACATCCGCGAGGAAGACAGCCGAGCCCAAAGACAAGGCGCGTTACAAAGATGAAATTGACAACTTACGGCGACGGCTGTCATCAGTCAACGACGAGATCGAGCGGGAGCAGCGACGCGAGCGCATCTTCGCCACCCTGGTGCGTAACTCGCTCAAAGAACAGGACGCGGTCGACCCCAATCCGAGACCAAGAACCGCAGCGGGAGGAAGCCCTCCGAGTAATCCCACACCGTCTCCATCTAGAAAGAGGCCTCCACTACTCCCAACCCCAGAGTCATTGGTGATGGACTCCGAGACTAAGACAAAAGTAGGGGACACCGCCGACGGGAGCTTGGTAGTACTGGAGAAGGCGCTCTGTCTAGGGAGGGGATACGTCATGAGATCAACTTGATCGAGACAGATGGCCGAATGCTCGACGAGGAATTTGAAGGAGTTTCAAGTCCCAAGGTGAATGTATTATACTACTCCAACAGTTCATGACGATTTGTGGCTTGAAATGTGTACGTATATGCAACATATCTTGTGAACAACGAGGTAAAATACGAGACCGGTGATAATGTGGGTATTTTCAGATTATTCTTCAGTGTTTTCTTCACTCTACGCACATAATGTCTTCTGTTTGCGATGTGTTCAGCGAGGAGGGCCAAACACGATTTACGAAGACGCGAAAGGTCGCTGACCTTGTTTGTGGCACAACTTACCCGGTTTTATCGGGTTACATTATCCACACTAAATACGGGGACTCGATAAAGGTTTGTAAATGGTCTAAAGATGTGTAACTCCCCAAATAAATACTGCTTTCGTGTGTTTTTTAAAATTGAACTAACATCCCCATTTTGCTAAGTGCATCTGCTTTCCCTTCTTACATTATAGCAGATCCACCCCCCCCCCCCCCCCCCCCCGAGGTAAACCGCAGCTGATAGTGAAGGATGAAAGCCCACGTTGAGACGGAAGCCCCGTGCGGCCCCGCGGCTTCCAGGATCAGCGAATTCTGATAGTGTAGACTGAAATTCCATCCGGCCTCATGGCTGTATGATTCCCCCCCGTGCCCTCCATGAGCTATGAATTCTGATAGTGCAGAGCGAATCTGCACGTGGAGGCCTCATGCGACCCCCCCCCCCGTAATCGTGCGCCCTGCATGCCCTCCAGTATCAGTGAATTCTGATAGTACAGGCTGAAGCTGCGCGTGGGGACCCCATGCGTCCTTGTGGGTCCATGCCCTCCAGACGAGGCGAGTGCCGCATTTTTAAATATCAGTCACGGGAGGCCCAATGAATCTATAAACTGACGTATGGATCAGCGATTGATATGCTTAGTATTTAGGTTTGCACTTTTTTCTACTATATTTCACAATCATAATGAGGCTAAAAATAAAAGTATTGCATTGATAAGCGTAGGGCTCTAGTTCATATGTCAGGGAGTACATGGCCATGTGCAGTATGCACTTGGTCGGAAATGCAAGCTCGCGCTTTTTCTACTATATAAAATAGTGCACTGGGCTAACAGCTCCATCAGTCACCATGGCGAACTCCACTTTCATCCTCATGTGCGTTCTCCTCGCTACAGCGATTTTTCATGGTGAGCATTTCTTTTCCTGATTCTACTGATATTATGGCTCTACATCGTAGCTTAATCATGATTGGCGATCCCATAATCCCATGATTGACGATCCCACTAACATGATCATTGTATTCTAATTTGGATTGGCATCATTTCGATCGTGGGTGTAATCATCATTGACGCACCTGCGAACATAGGCGCAATCGCAACATAATTATGAACGGCGTTCCTGTGAACGTAGACACGATCATGATCGGCGTTTCCTCTGCCCTAATTACGTTCATTCATTTATTTCAGATGTCCTTGGTATGCCTCTAGCTCCCGCACGGGAGCTGCATATTGAGAAAATAAAACTGCTGGGAGACGGGACCGTCATGTTCGAATTCAGTCTTTCTGCGAATCAAGCCCCCTCCCTATCGTACTCTGAAATTCAGAAGGATGATGCTACAGCAGGATATAAGCGTAAACGTACTGGCGCCTTAGACACCTATGAGGATAGCTACGACGACGAAGAGTCTTCCGGCGAAGCCAGACATAGAGTAAAGCACTACTCCATATACAGAAGTAATGGTAAGAAGCGTCGAGCATACAACCTGGATAGGAAGGTCAAAAATCATAAGGGTACATCATAAAAGTGTTTTAATCCAATAAATCTGATTTTTTTATGAATTCTGGTTTTTCGAATCCGAGCCATTGAACATACAATTGGTCACCTTTCTTTCATAATATTTTTTCAACTAAATAAACGTCGGGGTAACTTGTTCTTTGCAACTCAGGCTCGTACAACGTTCCCATTATAGGGTTATCAATGAGGTCATGGAGAACGTAAGATATGGGATTAGTAAGCCTAACTTGATGAATTTTAAAGATTTCTGTTCCCCAGTTGGGTAAATAGCCCTTCTCAAAAACAACCTTATGCCTACTCACTCGAACCATGTCGCCGAACCTAAATTTTGGCTTCCTCTTTGGCGCAGTGCGCTTGTAAGCGGTGGCAAGCAGTCGCTTCTCAGCCTCAGCGCCAGTTACTTCGTTAGGTCTCATCTTTATTGTTCTGTGAATTCTATTATTGTACCGGTCGATTAGTAACGGTAGGATATTTAGCCATCGGTACGAGCCCTGCAAGCTAAACTCTTGGTAGAGCCAGTTTAAAATTGTACGATTGAGGCGCTCAACAATACTTGCTTTCAATTTACTATAAGTATGATAATGTTTGATTCCATATTTCTTTATAAGCTGTGCGAATATGCTTCCGAAAAATTCACCCCCCTGGTCACTTTGCACGTAGCTAGGCAAGTTTGGTAAGTTATATCCTATATTTATTATCTATTGTTTTACGCACGGTAGACACTGCTGATCGATCTCTTAACTTTTTCGTTCTGTCCTTTTGCAGGTTGCAGTACACTCAATTCTAGGAAAACTAAACGAAGATAACAATAGAGTGTTTCTTAAAGTTAATGAGCTCACACCCCGCCATTCATACGTCATCACTGACTGGAAAATAGAGCCCGCGCCGTGGGGGAAAATAATCAAAATTTACGGGAAAGAAGACGACAGCAGGCTAATGTTTGAGACTAGGATCGATCAAAAATATGGTAAAATTTTCGGTGGTAAAGCCGGGGAGTTACTCAAACAGATGAACCAGTGTTTCTACATAACATATTTTGAAACAATAAAATCGAAGGATATTTATGCAATCACCAGTATCAAATATGAAGAGGAGGATGGAGGTGAGGAGGCGAGGCGAGAAGAGGGGAAGCAAGGAGAAACAGACGGAGAAGAAACGGAAGTAGAAGAGGAAGAAGTTTCAGTGCTGACCGTGGTCCCCTCGAGGCCCCTGCCGCCACTACCTGCCCCGCTCATGATTCGCAAGCCTCCAGCTAAAAGAAGACTCGCGTATCCACATGAAACTCCTTTAACAGCACGCAAACCCAGAACTCTAATCTTAGAGCCAGAGCCTGAGCCTGAGCCTCCCATCCCTGCAACACAGATGGACACACTAATGACGGGAGATGACGGCGATGATTTGATTTTATCGCAACTGCAATGCACCGAGGCATTTCCATGAAAGTGAGCTGTTTTTCATATTTGCATAAACATGATTAATGACACCAGTAATTTCCCGGTGGGGCACCAGTTATTTAGCCTGAAAAATGCAAAGAAAGTCAACTACATGAAGTTAGAATACGGAAATAGAGTTCTCCAGCAGTGGATTGGATTGAAGCCCAAGCTTTATTCTATTTTATTTGCTGATAACACTGCAAAAAAAGCAGGGAAAGGTATCGCACGGGGCGCACTGAAGACCATTTCATATGGTAAATATCTTGATGTACTACTAAATCGTAAGAAGACCTACTTAAATATGAATGGAATACGTAGTTTTAAGCATATGCTCTATTCTATAGTCGACCTTAAGCTATCTTTCACTCCTTTTGATTCTAAGAGATATACGTTGCCTGATGGTATCAACACACTCGCATACGGTCACTATAAAATAAAAGAATTGGAGGCGGGACCGGAGAGTAAGCTGTCACCTTCGCCCCCATAATTAGTTTATGTGGATAACCTTTAGCGCAATAGCTTGTAGTTTACTATACTCATTATATAAAATAACCTTCAGTCACACGCTGTGTCTGTGTACGTGGGCTTTACTACTCTCTCGGTGAGGGGCTCCATGTAGTTGCGGGTCTTAAGCTAACTACAGTGTATTTTTGGAATCAATATGAAACTATAGTGCTCACAAAACACGTCGCCAGATTGTTATCAAATCGAAGGCGACATACAATACAATCAGACTTTCGTATGAACATTTTAATAGACTATGCGAAATAACTGAATTACTGAACTCTCATGTAAGTTTCCTGAAAACTCGTGTTCGAACAGCCAATCTGCACTTGAGTGAAATATTGAAAGAAGGCGCAAAGAAAGGCTCCAAAGAAAATATTTCCAACTTCTTACTAACACGCTCCATTAGTGACCCAATGGAACGAGAAATCATATTAGTTTATAAAAATGAACTGATTACCATTCTGGGATCGAGTGAGAATATTGCACATAATTGAAATTGCAACAACTTCTCTCTCTATCTTCTTAGTCTCTGAATTTCATGAAAGTCCTCTTGCCTGCCGCTTTAGCATTCCAATGTGAGACAAATAAAAATAAACTGATTGGACCTTCTGGGATCGACTCAGGAGGAAGAAATATAAGAGTACCGAGGCCAGGACCCCATTTGCACAGGACATGTGGTCAGATAACATTATCAACTCAGCCACGAGCTCAGCCAAAATGTTTTCAGATGTGTCTATTATTGAGTTTCAAGCTCTGAATTTGTTTTATACCTAGGTGCATGACACTTATAAAGTTAATCTCCACAATGAAAGTATTTCAGCTGTCACCGATGTTTGATAAATGAAGGAATATATGACCTTGATGCGCACCGCCTGCATGCTGCTCCCTGTCGGTGGATGGGAAGGGGAGGGGGGTGGAGGGCGTCCATGCAAGCATATATAGAAACGTAATGGGCCAGCATATGTGAAATTTTGAATGAGGAATTGGTAAGTTATAGTGACGGTTTTTGTTTGTTTAGACAGCGGATTCGTCGAGACGAGACGCACACGTGGCGACCCACAAGGTCCGAATCCTTGGAGGGGATCGTTGAAGTCCGCGGCGAAGACATCACGAATACGGCACTGCTTCGTGACAGGGAAGCGAAGCTCCGTTCGCACGGGCTGGCAGTGTCACCTTACCTTAGGGGCAATAGTACTGGCAATGATAGGGGCCTGTGTAATAGCTATGATCTAATAATTGAAAACGAAATTTCGTACACTTTTGAAAATTTCAAGGAAGGGTTAAGGGCCCTTTTTGAAATTCTGTGGACCCTTAACCTGTCATACCCACCACAGTGTATTTTTTACGCGTTGTGTGTGGGTGTGGGTACGGAGAGCAAGATCCGTATCCTGACCTGGATCTTCTTGCTCAGTGGCATGGCATGCGGTTCTGCAGTAACATACATTTTTTTATTTTTACAATCAACGTCCCCCCAGTGATAAATCAACAAAGATGTTCAAATTTAATACAAAGGGGATGAGGAATCGGGTTTATGATATCACTCTAAAAAAATGGGAGAATGCACAAGAACTAACAGAGGAAGACTTTGTTTCTGAAATAGCAAAAAGACTTCATCTAAAACAAGAGGGAGTGAAGGCAAAGAGCAATGGTTCCCCAGACTTGATTGACCTATTCTTGTCTGACATGGGTACCAAGATCCCGTACATCAAAACTGTCAACATGTACATTAAGAACAGACTGGCCCCCCCTTATCCACATCCAATATTGCACGCACTTGCAGCTGCTATTCTCCAAGATGACAAGGGGGAAATGGACAAGGAATACATAGGAATAGTTATTCATCGATTCAGAGAGGCTGAATCTTCCACGATGATGTGTAAGAAGCTTGAGCAACTGACTATCTGCGCCGCTGAACCAGAAAAGAAAAAGAAGAATTTAAATGGAATGTGGGCGCATCTCCTCCATATATCAACTGACCCACAGATGGAGATCCACGATAGGGAGTTATCGAAAGAGGTAGGGTTTAAAACCTGTCAATACATTAAGTTGCCAGCACAGTCATGTGAGATGGCACATTATGAGGCGGAGATTATTAGTCTTCTGACTAAATTTAAGAATAAGGATTGTAGGAACACTCTAATTGAGTTCATGAATAATTCTGTTTAGCACTCTGCGCCATGTGACATCCGTTCATTTTAGTTACATTTCTGATTTCTCATTTTTATCACTCCTCTTGGTATCCCAATATAAGGGGAGTTTTTTTCTTTTTTTCAATAAGCCTTTTTTTGTTTACACATAGAGTGTGACTCCATTTAATAACTATAGCTTTTTACTTTTGAAAGGGTTTTGAATGTTTATTTTTTAAAGGACGTATTCCCCAAGTTTTTTGCACTAAGGTATAGTCCGTCGGTCTCACTGTTATACGGATGAAAAGAAATTTCAGGTATAATTTATGGTTCTGCTCGGGGACTTATACCAATGTTTTGGCGTCGTCGGCGAGATGCATAGCAGAAATCTGTCGTCGTGAAGAGGGTCGCGGCCCTGTCCCACTTGGCACCATATTCGACGTCGTGTACTGTCAATACTGCTGTTATGGAAAATGTTAATATTGAATATTGTGAATAAGTTCCACTATCATAGTGATAGTCAAGTTTGAGTATGTCAGGTCGCTGCCACCTTGATACACATTCGGCTGCCTGCTGATCTGACTAGGATTTGAGCAGCAGCACTCGAGGACTCAGCGGAGGACGTTCAGGAAGGACAGCTGGAGGAGTGCGCCTACCATGAATAATGTAAGTGTACCAAATAAATATTTTAACTCTTCTTTCAACGTTGCTGGGCTTTACCAGATAAAAGGAAAAGGGTAGTTTAATTCCAAGCCCTTCTTTTGGCAGAGGACCTTCAGGATCTGGTAAGTGTCATTTATGTTGCAGATTCGTTTCGTAATTATAAAAACCCTATAGGGTAGTGATGCACAATGCAAGAACAAGAACGAGAAACGGCATTTCTTGTTCTTTCAGGAACTGAACTGAACTGAGCAGTGCTGCACAAAAATACCTATCGGTAATGGCATCGTCCGTCCTGTCTGAGGAGGTGTTTTATATGCAGAAGGTTAAGGGCCAACGCACCTATTGGTGGTTACTGCCCATAACCTTGGCCCGAAGGCACAGATGTTAGTTAAACAAACTGATCGTTGACAAAAGCCAAATGAATATTTAGTGTGACATCCACATCCATGCTACCAACAGAAAACTGCTGGTACCTGGACACAGTTATTTCGAGTCGAACCTCGAAGCTCGTTCGGCCCCAAGTACCGAGTACAGATGGAAATTTAGATACCGCACTGACTGATCCACTTTACCACTTACCTTCAACATTATACAGGTACTACAACAACTTGACACATGACATCACCCAACACCACATGTTGTCACCAAGTGACTACCTACTTGGTTCAAGTCCGTAAGCTGAACATAGCCCGAACATCCAGTAAACTTTTTCTAACGAGTTTTCATTTTTGTCACCATTTTGGAAGTTTTTGTGAAGTGAAAAAATGTGCTGAAAAGTAGGTACAACACCGTACTTAGCTGGGTATCTTCTAAAAGTCTTTCACCATTTCTCAAGGCAAAAATAATTTATATCAGGTAATACTATACCTCATGAAGGCTCGTATCACACAAATATTCTATGCCACATTCGCGACTATGGCATAGAAAAATTCGTGCGTGTTGTATAATTCTCTTTTTCTTCGTATTCTTGCCTTAAGAAAGTATCAAACAGCCTTAAAATCGTGGCACTAGAATGGTTTCTAACGAAATCATCAGTCAAAAGGGAAAAATTATCCGATCGAAGTTCTGATGATGCAAAAAAAAAGCCTAATCGTCATATTTTAGAACAAAAAATATGCAATAGCTCCCCAGAAAGATATCATTTAGAAAATTATGTTAACAGCACTGAATAGCCGCTAGTTACTGACTTATTAGTTGGATCCTACCTTGTGTTGTTCAACGGCAAGTAAGAAACCGCGAAGAGCCGAGAGACGCTGAGAAGATGCGGAGAGAAGATGTGAGAGCAGCAGAAGACGCTGAGAAGATGCGGAGAGAAGATGTGAGAGCAGCAGAAGACGCTGAGAAGATTGTAATCTTGATTTAACGAAGAAAAAATACGAAAGTCCCCGACAGCAATCCGTTGCTCTCTGCAAGAAAATAATAAATTAATAATCAATATGACAACCTCTTGCGTTTGAGTCATGCTTCTAAAATTACTGAACTGTTCGGATAATACTAAAGTTCAGGGAAGACTTTTCTGGTGAAACTGGATATTACTTTGTTCTGAAATATAATAACGTCACAGTTAATTTATGACGTCAGAAACTGGGGGAAGAGCGTCTACGCAGTCGTGTTCGTTTACATTTTTTCTGCACATTTTATGGGGATACTACTGCACATTAAAATGTTTGAAATAATAAGGGTGCGTCCCACCATAGTCGGTTAACGTTAAACTCAAGTTAAATTCCAATTATTGCATGGTAATAATCGAATTTAATTGGAGTTTAACCGTTAACCGAGTATGGTGGGTTAACGGTTAATTTTTAGTTGACAAAAATCTTTCGACCACACAGCCTGTTAATTTCGGCCGATAACAAGACATATTATACTTTAAACTTTAGAATATTTAGATATCCATAGTATCCTCATAAAAAGTGCAAAAAAACGTAAACAAACACGACTGTGTGGTCGCTCTTAAGTATAACTGGGTTTAGCATAGGTATAATTACCTTAAATCAGTCTTATGAATCCATTTCCATGATGATCCAACCTCGACTGTAGCCTTCATCCACGTCCTCTTCAGTAATTTCGGCAATTTCTTCAACTTCATGTCTTCAAACCAGAACTGTTCCTACTAGCCTGCTACGAAATTCGAACTACGCAGTCGGTTTCCACGTACTCGGGTAACTTCAGATCATATTTCTTTTCCAGAGCAGGAGGTACGAACCTCCCTCCAAGAAAGTGGTAGCGCCCTTTAAAAAACTCAGCGCACTTCTTCGGGGCAGTGAGCGAAATGAGGCAGTCGGGTGAGATTGCACCGGAGGGCGCGGGGCCAAGCTCCACGTCCCACCCACTCGGTATATCAATACTAGCTACAACCCCCTTCGTGGCCTGAAGCTTGGCAATAATTTCCTCAAACTCGGGTCGAACAGGTGGCTTGAAACTAAACCCGAAAAGAGCGTCAACTATCACGTCGAAATGATCGATGACTGGAGTTTTGGTTTCGATGGTTATACCCATAGCCTGGCATTGATGTGCTAAGTTCTGGTACAGAGGTTTAGGGGGTTGTTTTGGGTAGAATACGGTGGGGGTAAGGCCAAAAAGGGCAAGGTGTCTTGCGGCGACCAGGCCATCGCCTCCGTTATTGCCAGGTCCACAGCAAACGAGTGCTGACTTAGCATTGGGATACGCGCGTTTGATTGCTGTCGCGCAGCTGAGGCCGGCAAGCTCCATGAGTTGGTCGACGCTGAATTTGTATTCATTGAACAGTTCCAGGTCGATGTTGATCGCTTCTTGCTGACCCAGGTACCGGACCATTTTCGAAAGGTTTTTCATATCTGTAAAGAAGAGAAGAGTTACGTCAAGGGGACATCCTCTGGGTGATGTTTGTTAATGGCACCGTGTACCTGTAATAAACCTACTGATCCAACAAGTGGAGCCTGTTTAGTTGTGCAAACACTATAAAGTAACCAAGTCATTTTAATGATTTATTGCTTAAAAGAACTGATTAAGTACGTTACATGTTTTTACTGCAATAAGGAGGTTAGTTTCTAAATAAACATCAGTCGACCCATTTCATCTCAAGACTGTACACACAATGCTGTTTGTCGAAGTTACTTATATGGAACATGTCAATAGAAAAAGTCCCTTTACATTTGTTTATAACTGAAGAGTAGGTAAGGGCAAAAAAATCGTAATGCATAATATCTAAGTATTTGGGAGAGTCAGAGGCAAAAAAATCCCTTTCGGCAGCCCCGAAAGGCGTAGGTAGATTTCGAAGATTACTTCCATCCACTAAAAGCAGTCTAAAATCATTGAGAAAGACGGTTAAGAAGATTTTCAGTTGACCCAAATGCATTATCTACAATAACAACGGAGGAATTGAGTTTTGAAATTTCACCCCCCCCCCCCCCTCCCCCCTTAACGAGAAAATGATAGTGATTTTACAAAAAACATTTTCAGACAAAAGTCTTAGATATTATTAATAAAAACTCATAGCAAAAAGAATAAACTCAATATCTCACTAAATAAGTGAGTTATGACGTTTTGAAAATTCAACCCCCCACCCCCTGCCTAAACGGTGCGTCGGACGAAAAACTTTTTCAGACAAAAGTTGTAAGTAGGTAATATTGAGGCAAATGCATTACAAAATGAAAGAACTCGATAAAACCCCTAGGACACAAGTTATGATTTTTTTGTGTGCAAACCCCTGTTTTTACACCCTTATTCAACCATTAGGGGTGGGATCAAAAATCGTTACAAAGAAAAGTTGTAGGTAGTACTGTTAGACGACCCTCAGAGAAAACCACGTTTCATTAGTGGCAATATTAAGGGAGTTATGGCCAAAAAACCAGATTTCGAAAAAGTCCCCCCATTTCCCCCCCCTTCGTCCGATTTCCCCCATTAACGAACTCGACCGATATATATATATATATATATATTATATATATATATATATATATATATATAAACTTTTTAACTGACGGTGGATTTGGGATCCAGGGGAAGAACTGTGAAGAAATTTTTCAAAAGTGAGACTACTGGTACGACTACAATAGGTAGATTTTTCTTCGAAATCTACCTAAAAGTCCCTTTACATTTGTTTGAAACTGAAGAGTAGGTAAGGGCAAAAAAATCGTAATGCATAATATCTAAGTATTTGGGAGAGTCAGGGGCAAAAAAAAATCCAAGAGGGCCGTTTTAGAAGACTTACCCAAAATAAGCCGAGCTGGGGACAGGCTACAGTCTACACTCAACATGGCAGACAAAGAGAAACTACCTTCCACATATTCCAGGTCAGTCACCGGACACCGAATATTCTAGAGAAACTGGTCTGTACCAAGGCCAGACAATTCAATGTGCATAGCCCATAGGTAAGCTAAGCAGGGAAAGACCAACAACAAAGCCAGTGCCCGATAGAAGCCACCCGCTAGGCTACTATGCTTAGCTTATACACTACACAGAATCTGGAACTACACTTCGTCCCTTGCTTAGCTTATGAACTGGCAAGAACATTATAATAAGAGGGTCCCTCGGTGTTTTATTTTATACTTATACTTGTCTGGAATTTGCTTCGCTTCAGCAGATAAGAAGCAGCCATTTTGTTTCAATAAACGTTCTTTAACGAAACACGAAGAGCCGGATGGCACCGGTTCCATCCCGATCATATCAAGTTTTTCTGAATAGCAGTCACCTCTGAAATGTTCAGAACTCACCTAAAACTATAGGTCCCCGTCTTTTACCCTTGCATAACGTAGGTAGGTACCTACCATATGGTATCTGTCCAGGCACTAAGACAACACCCTTAACACTTTATTATAGCGCCTAAATATATATAAGTAACAATATACTGGACACCAGCTGCCGAATTTTAAATACAGGAAGAGAAAAATCAAATTTTCAAAAAAACCTAACCTGGTAATCTTTTTGAAACTTACATTTTCGAGTACACAGCAGTCAGCAAAGGAAAGGTGAAGCTCTGAAGTAATGCTGGAGCCCAGAGAAGTCTGGAAAATGAATGGAATCTGGTGACAATGCAGAGAACATCGAGCGAGGACAAAGCCCCAAACTCATTTCCACGATGCCACGATTACAACGCAACTATGGCATCATCAAGCAAAGAGTCAAAAGAAGTTCTTTTGTGACATAGCTAAACTAAAGAATTTCATGAAAAAACTCTTGTTTTGATATTAAAAAATTATTAAATGAGTTTTAATATATTAAATATAAAATAAATTTATTATTTTGTGCAAAATATAGTTCTCCACGACATGTTGATATTTCCGCTGATTTCCACTTATTTATTTTTTATTATTTAAAGACGACAGAAAAATAAATCTTAATAAAAAAATTTTGAATTAGACATTTAACAGTGTAAAATAATTTAGACTTTTATAAAAACTTCTTTTAAAACCAGAAATTTAGAAAATGGCGCCAAAAATCACAAAAATTATTTAAATTATAAAGTCACTCAACGTTTTTCTATGTACCTACACTCAGTCAATGTGCACTGCTCCAGTGCAGTGGAACTGACGTATAGCAGACCACTGTAGTACTGTGGCACTAAAAAACGCACAAATCAGCTGTGACATTTTGTAAACAAATACATCTGCGCCATGTCAAGTTGACTTTTAAAATTTTGTTTTCCACGACGATGAAGCCCGGGGACCGTGTCTTTGTGAAGTCTCCATTTGAAAACGTTCTAAATTTCTTAAACGTGGTGCCGCAAGGCCATGAAAAGGCCCTGAAGCATGCCTTGTACAACGCCGTCGCAACCTTACTTCTTGTCGTAGGCATTGCAGCTGCTTTCGGCCTGTTTTACATTTTAGAACCTTTTGTGAAACCTTTAGTATGGGCCTTACTGGTGGGGTCTGTTCTCCATCCTTTCAAAAGGCTCCTGGAGAAGAAGTTCGAGGCTTGGATGGATCATTTGGATGGATCTTCACAGCCCCTCCTGCTTGCAATTGTGATGATTCCCATACATTTGGTTGATGATGTCTCCGAAGCAATCGGCAGCACTATTCGCAAGTATTTAGAGTGGATTGCTGGCCTCTGCGTTGCTGTTTTGGTGGTTTTTGTTACGTATACTTATATTCCGAACGTATTTCTTTCGACACTCTGCTCCATATGGACGGTCAACTGTAATTTGATCCTGTGGCTGCTGCACAATATTACTACGACAATGGTAAGTAGCTAGTACCTCGGTCAAGGACCAGTTGTAGTAGGAGACCTACAGTTCTCGGTGCGTGAAATACATTACATGTATGCTGTACATACCTACCTATCAGAGGTGAATGCCTGTCAGAAAAAACTTGGGATCGGGATCGAACCGGCGGTAGACTGAATTATTTTCTTTATTTTCAGTTTGCAACACTGGGCACCCTGTATATCGGCTTGCTAGTGTTCGGATGGTCAAGGGAACGCTCTGTATACCTCACAGTCTGCTCGTATGGAGTTTGGCTAGTGACGGCCCTGTTTGTAGCCCGGACCATCGGTTATTTTACCATCCCTCTCTTCGTCGTCTTTACTCTCTGCCTAGTAGTTGGATTTGCGTACGAAGTGGCGTGTATATACGAAAGTTCTGACCATAAATCGTATTTGACAGCCATTGTTGAGGCTGTCCGGGGACCTACCGTTTCTGCGGACATTAGTCCGTCAACAGAGGTATTTAAAGTAAAATCAAAACTAAAATAAGACGAATTAGTAGAGAAGAAATGAGGCTGTTGCAAGGCATCGAATATAGAGAATCTGTATCTCAGCTGCAACAAAGGACTTCTAAGTGGTGTTGTAGAAACCTAAATTTGTTTTAAAGGTCTTCTCCCTTTTGCAGGTACCTATAGCGGGTTGAAGATTTTGACTTCCAATTTCATAGTTGAGACAGCAGAGTAGCTGTGTCCTTGTCAGGCTTTGATATATCGATATCTTTAGTTAATAGTTCCTACAGTTAGTGTACAGTGAGATAGGTAGCAGAAGATGCGGAGCTTAGCAGAAGCAGCCAAAGCTTACGTCACTTTCGGTATTTTGACCTCCTCTACCAACCTAAAATGCGACCACTTTAGAGTGTTTTAACTTTTTATTTAGTGGCCAGATTCCAAAATTCGATAAAATAGAAACCAAGTCAGCCATCAGACTACATAGTCCAATCATTTCCTAAGACAAGATTTTTTCCCATTCACCTGAAATATTTTCTGACTTTTCAGGAGCAGTCTGAGGGAGAGGAGGGTGTGGAGAAGGTTGAACCTGTGCCTGCTGTTGTTGAAGAAGAAAAGCAAAAGCCTTCCGGCAGCGAGGAGGAGCGTACCCCCTTCTTGGAAGCTAAGGAGTGGAAGGCGAGGACCAAGCCGTCCCATATGCCTGGGTAAGATTAATACTTCTAAATGATACTGGTGCGTGCATGGCCGTGACTGCTCCGAAAGCTAAACATAGTGTACTGTTCGAACGAGAACCAAATGACTGCGAATAGGACACTATGTTTAGCTTTTACTGGAGAACAGGAAGAAATGTGTTGACAGTCTTCAACTGCTTTGTTTTTAAAAATACTTTTTGCTGTTTTGTTCAGACTCTTGAGAGCGCGCCCGGATCTTCCCCGGAAGAGTGACCCCGAGGTGTACATCCGGCGGAAGTTCCCCTCTGGTGGGGGGAGGGGGGAGTCCCCTGGCCCTGAGGGAGGGGGGGAGGACGAGGGAACAAAAGAGAGCTCACACTACATATATGCTGTGGTCTGGGCTTGTGGAGTTATCCTGTTGTGGAAGAACATCTGGCTCGTTCATCTGCTGCCAATACCCATAGCCTTCTACCTTACGAAGAGAATAGGTACTCGGTGGTTTTTATAACTTCTTAAAATATAATATAGTGCGATTGTACTTGTCATAAGCTGAACATACGATATCGTAAATCCGTTCGTTAAATACTATAGTATAGGTACTATAAGAAGTGGTGAAATCGTTTAGCATTCACCACTCCAACTTAACAAGAAGATAAAGAGTGTAAATATTCCAAGGCTATGTTCAGCTTATTGCTAGTGTTATCGCAAGATCGAGTCGTAAAATTACAACATAACCAATTAAGTTCGGACGTTAAAAAGACATTATGTTTCAGAACATTTAAAAGATGGTCTTTTCCAGGGTATTACTTTGGTATTTGGTCCGTACTGGAGTTGCAAATAGACCGGATATGGGCCGCCATCTTGGATTGGGTGACCGACCGCGAGCCTGTTTTGTTTCCGGCCCCCATTCAAGGCCTTTTCAAGGTTAGTACCTACTCATTACTATAGAATCTTCAGTACTTGCAATGGGATACAGGGTGCCATAAGGGGTGATTTGATCATAATCACACCCGACAGTCGAGATTTCCCCCTGTCAGGACGAAATCTCGGTCGCCATGGCTCAGTGACTGTCACTGCTGAAATCTTTTACCAGCTTTTGTAGAGGGCTGTACATCTGTGTTACAGTTGGGGCGTGCCTTTAGGGGTAAGATACTGGCGGGGGTGCGTGACTCTATCAGCTCTTTCTCATCTACCCTCGTCATCCTGGCGCTCATCCTGTTCCTGTTCTGTTTTTCAACGTTCATTCTTCTGAAGGTGAGTCCATCCCGATTCAATCAAAGTTTTTCTGAACGGGATTTACCTCTAATGTGTTCAGCGTCTCAAGTGAAATGTATACCTAGCGAGGCTGGGGTGGTTTGGAACCCACCTCAAACTGTAGGTCCCCATACTGGATTTTGCTGAGAGGAAACGACACTCAAAATAATAAACTAGCTACTAAACAGTATTTTTTAATTAATCTAAATCAGTTAAGAGGACGCTATACCTGACGGTGCATTTTTTGCCGCCCATAAGATTAACATTGCGAGCGGCGATTCTTTTTCAAGGTTTACCCTTGGTTGGAAAGACACAAAATTTTGCCTGTACCTAGCCCTAACAATGTTCTAGGGAGTGTTCGAAGCAGATTTCCCAATTTCTCACTGGTTTCTTTTATTGCAACACAAAATTTTGCCTGTACCTAGCCCTAACAATGTTCTAGGGAGTGTTCGAAGCAGACTTCCCAATTTCTCACTGGTTTCTTTTATTGCAGCTGTTTTGCAAATGCTATATAGTATCGCATACCTCAAGAAAAGTGCTGTATCTCGAAAACCAGTAAAAAAAATGGGAAATCTGCTTCGAACACTCCCTAGAACATTGTTAGGGCTAGGTACAGGCAAAATTTTGTGCCTTTCCAACCAAAGGTAAACCTTGAAAAGGAATCGCCGCTCGCAATGTTAATCTTATGGGCGGCAAAAAATGCACCGTCAGGTATAGCGGACCATTAATTTGGCAGAATAGCTCATAAGGGATTGCACGCCAAGTGTTCTCAGTGAAAATTTTTAAATTCCTATATCTCAGTATTTTTTAATTTCATCTTTAAGAGCGGCCACACAATCGTGTTTGTTTGAATTTTTTTCGGCACTCTTTATGAGGAAACTATTGGATATTTAAATGTTCTGAAATATAACATGTCTTTTTAACGTCATAACGGCCTCGATAGCCGAGTGGTCTAAATGGTCGACTTTTGAGGAGCAGAGAGAGCCGGGTCACACCGGTTCGATCCCAATCCTACCAAAAAGTTTTTCTGCTTGGCATTCACCTCTGATATGTTCAGCATGTCAAGTGAAATGTATATCGAGGCTGTGGTGGTTCGGAACCCACCTAAAACTGTAGGTCCCCATCGTTTACTCGATGGCTGGGGAGCTGGTATTTGGTAGTGCTGCCAGCTGAGCACAATGGATAGTTCTTGAAAAACGGTCTAGTTGCTGGGCTTGTCCCCCCCAACCCTCTGCTAACTAACGTCATAAATCATGAGGCTATGTTGTGATCTTTGTCGTAATTAGTGACGTTTAAAAGACATACCTACTATATTTCAGAGCATAAATATCCATTAGTTTCCTCATACAGTGTGCAGGTGTGCATAAAAAACGTAACCAAACACGATTGTGTGGTCACTCTCAAGAAAAACAATCAACTAGGACAACTTCGTGCATAATTTTACTGTAATACTCGTAATGACAATAATTTTGGCCCAGATATATGCCGAAGGCATTCACATGCTCGCCGTGGGCGCAAGCGTCATCAACTCCACCGTCGTCCACAACCCTGAGTTCCTGCAATTGCTACCAGACGGCTGGAGCGATAAAATGGAGTCAGTGCTGAACAATGCTTACGTCTATGGCAGGGAAGGCATCTCTAAGCAGGTATGTAGTTCCTGTAATTGCTGCCAGGTTTTCCGACCAAATATTTTTAATTTACGTTACGTTGTGGGTTCTGAAATATAAAATATCTCTTTAACGTCAGAAATTAATTACTTAGCATATTTTACCACTGAGCAATTTTTGTAAATACAAATTTTTTCCAAGATTATTCAATTGTAAAATCACAACATAAGTAGCCGTTTAATTTTTGACGCTGAAAAGGCGTGTTATATTTTAGAACATTTAAATTTCCAACAGTTTCTGCAAGAAATGGTCGCAGAAAACATTAGAAGATAGCAAATGTACCGGCTTATTTCCAGAACAAATTCAGAAAAATGTCACTAAAAATAACGTCAATATCAAAATCCTTTTGTAACACCATTTTCAAATGTGAAGTTTTATCAAAAGTATGACGTCACCTCAAAATCATGCTTGTATTAAAAACTCATTGCATTTTTGTGAAACACTCGGAAATAACTCGTCGGAGTTAACGGACTATGTACCGTCTAAATAAACTGGCAGTTAGAGAAACCTGAGATTCATCCATAATCTAACACCAAGTTAAACAATACCATTAAAAGATATACATACTAATGGGGAGTTAGGTATTTCGGAACTTTTTTATCCGAAATAAGGTAAACATGGCTGCCACATAGGCTCTGTGAGTTGCAAATATAATTTTGTTGTCATGGCACCTTTGTTTAAGAGGACGCTATACCTGACGATGCATTTTTTGCCGCCCATAAGATTAACATTGCGAGCGGCGATTCATTTTCAAGGTTTACCCTTGGTTGGAAAGACACAGAATTTTGCCTGTACCTAGCCCTAACAATGTTCTAGGTCGTGTTCGAAGCAGATTTCCCAATTTCTCACTGGTTTCTTTTATTGCAACTGTTTTGCAAATGCTAGCATCGCATACCTCATGAAAAGTGCTGTATCTCGAAAACCAGTTAAAAAAATGGGAAATCTGCTTCGAACTCTCCCTAGAACATTGTTAGGGCTAGGTACAGGCAAAATTCTGTGTCTTTCCAACCAAGGGTAAACCTTGAAAATGAATCGCCGCTCGCAATGTTAATCTTATGAGCGGCAAAAAACGCATCGTCGGGTACAGGTACTTACAAACACTTTAGGGTGAAAAAGTTCCAAAATAAATAAACCCACCCTAATGCCAGCTCCCACAAAACAAGTAAAAAATACGTGTTAGATGATTATAAATTTAACGTAGGTATCGTTCAACTGGTAAACCGGTATTTGCACGAAGACATTATACTATCGATAGTATCGTTGTTTATATGGAAGTAAAAAAATATTGCATTTTATAATGCTAAAATCCGGAACTTGCACTTTTTCTTGTGGGAACTGGCCTAATTATATTTATCTACAATGAATTCTTATTGGGTAACACAATTTTCCTCACAATAGGAACTATAGTTAGAGACAATAATTAATAACAGTAGTGGAACTAACATAACATTGGTAAACGCAGCCTTATCATTTATCATGAACATTAACACCATATCAACGGAAAATCGCGATTTCCTTCAGACATAAGACATTTGTCATTGTTGACGTTGTGCAGTGTTGGATATTTAAATGTTCTGAAATATAATTCGTCTTTTTAACACCAGAAATAAACTGGCTTTCTTGTGATTTTACGATCGAGTAATTTTGGACACTTTTTTATTGACAAATAAGTACTTGATCGTTATAAGCACAACATTCTTTTGGGATTTTACATGATATTCTGAAGAAAATCGTATATTCCGAATATGGTGGGATTCAGTGTTAGGCCCTTCCTATTACAGGTACAACAACGTGATTTATTTAAAAAATGAGACTAAAATCCGGTCAGACTATTCAGAGTGAATATTCAAAAAATTATTCACATTTCTTAATCCGCACCTAACCGAGGAAACTGGAGGATTCTTTTTGTTCTGAAATATAGTACTGATGTTAAAAAGATTTCTTATATTTCAGAACAGAAAAGTTCGAACTGTTTCCTTGGAAAATGCGAGCGAAAACTATTCTGGTGCCACGCTGGGTTTTCATCAGTAATCGCGATATTTATATGCTGCAGACAGAACCCTGTTACTGAGGAAAGGTAGGAAAGGACCTTACTAAAGTTACCCTATCGCTATAGGTACACAGTTCTAGGCCCCAGATCTTTCTGGAACAATGTAAATTTGTTCCTGCTATCCCGCCTCCACGTGAATTCCAACTCATTAAAAAACATGGACTCATACGGGAGTTGAATGGCTTTAAACTGTTGCTGCAGCTGGTAAAGTCTTTCTTTTCTACGACCAAGCTCACGAATGATTATCTGAAGCTCTTTCAGGCCTGGAAGTCTCAGCAAAGTCTTGATGTGACCAATCAGAATGTACGGATCTCTCAGGCGAATCACTTGCAGGTACTTTCCGCGTTTTTTGAGTGCCCCTAAAACTTTGTACGCTATACCGCGGGGGTCGACATAGTCGTGCGCCCTTTCCGAGTACTCGATATATCGAACAAAGCTGAAAAGATAAAGATGGCGGACAAAAGTGTTGGCGCGTTCGTTGAGACCGATGGCTTTGTGGGTGACGGCTCCTTCCCAGATGGATGGTGTGTACCGAATTAAGGCAGCCCAGCGGATGCTGACGTGGTAGCACATCTCCAGGTCTTTCCCAGACATGAAGGAGAAGATGTAGATGAGCATCTCGTCCGGGAGGGCGTCCATTTTACGTTTCAGGCACCAGTTCCCGTACCCCCTCATTGTCTCCGTCCTGGAACATGAAAAAAACGTGGCACCAGAATGGTTTATTTGTGATCCGAGGCAACTTGCAATGTGCTTGTTTCATGGTATCGAATTTGGAAAGTCTCTACATCAGCCGCGATAAAGGACTTCTAAGCGGTATTGTAGAACCCTAAATTGATTCGAAAGCTCTTCTTCCTTCGTAGATATAGCGGGTTGAAAATTTTGATTTCCGGTTTCATAGTTGAGACAGTAGAGTACATAGCTGTGTCCTTGTCAGACTTTCATAATACCTTTTGTTGATGGTTCCTACAGTTAGTTTACAGTGAGATAAGTAGCAGAAGATGCGGAGCTTAGCAGAAGTAGCCAAAGCTTACGTCACTTTCGGTACTTTCACCTCCTACACCAGCCTAAAATCCGGCCACTTTAGAGTGTAATAACTTTTTATTTAGTGGTCAGAATCGAAAATGCGATAATACAGAAACAAAGTCAGCCATTGACTACATATAGGTAATCCAGCCATTTGCTGAGGTACTGATTTTTTCCCATAATGCCTACTGCCCGGTTGGCATATTGAAGAAGGTATCCCTTTGAAATTTCGAACCAACATGGAACACATAATCTTGTGCCTAAGCGGGAAGTAGCAGCAGATACCTTTGCTTTGGCAATTATTGTCTGCACTGATTTGCCCCCTTGACCTGATCTTATTATCTTATGTTTACTTGAAGTTACTCACTTGTGGAAGGATACATTTGAGTCTCTTTACGTCTCGGTCAGCAAAACTTTATTGCCTAACATCGAGCGATAAAAATGGAGTGACAATTACCGGTATCAAACAAGTATCGAAAACATTTCCTTAAGTAGTCGTGCATGGGAAAGTAATCAAAAAGCCAGTCTGGAAAGTTCTAAAACCTTCTGACCCAGAAACTCTTCACACAATCCTGTTTGTTGATGTGTTTTGAGGACACTGTAGGATATTTAATTGTTCTGAAATATAATATGAACATGACGTTCTATACTGATGGACACTGGACAGGGTTTAGGTAGGTACATAATGCGAGACGTGCCTTAGTACCTACCAACAAAATTCGCTGGTTATAAGGTACAGAGGTCCTGTTATCGTTTTGCCTGTACCTTAATAATTTCCAAAAACATACCTACCAATCTACCTGACAAGGCTAACTACCTCCCAGCTGATCAGTGTAAAAATTACCTGAATAAAACTCAGTGTAAAGAAGCAACGAGCTAGGCAAATAGGACGGGCGGGGGCACACTGCGCACACACGCACAACGCACTGGCTCTGCACTAACAACGCACCACACACCAGCCTGTTTACCAACTTTGTTCTATTTATAGACGTTTCAGCTGTAATTGCATGATAACCAGGCACCAAAAAATAGGATTGACCGAAAGTTGTACGGGTGGGAAGAAATGCACGGACTGTTTGTAAACAAACATGTCAACAAAACATGAATGGCCTTGGGTTCGAGAAGGGAGGAGAAATCAATATGGCCGACTATGTTTAGCTTATGGCGTCCGGATGTCGCCATTTCCGGGAGAAATGGCGCCAATTTTGATTGAGATTTTTTTCCGTTATAGACTAGTGAAGAAGTAAGTACTTAGGTAATATACGTCTTTTCGGATTTTTTTCTTTAGTTACTTTATTGCTCCGGAAAAATTTGTGAGCGTTAAATCTAGCCTCCCCCTTTTTAAAATCCTGATTACGGCACTGAAAGTAAGTAAAGTTCTGGCCCTTTCCATTATGTTTATTTGTATCTCTTTAAATATTCAAGGTCATTGAGAACGAGATTCACATTCGGATAACTTTAGACTGCAAAGAGGTGGCAGTTAAGTTAGGGCAGGTTTCTATGTTTAGCTTGCGATGCATAAAGTTCTTCTTAAAATGGCGGTTGGTTACTTGTTAGCATTGCTATGAATTATGAATCCTCTGTCATGGATCAGTGACGTATTCAGGAATCGCTGCCGAGATGTGATAAACACCAATCTGTATTCGTTGGAAGAAGCGAAAAGGCTGTATGCATCAAAATTTACTACTGTGTGCTCCCCCTGCTACTCCTCAAAAGGCAGGGTGAGATTTGTTAAGGGGGTCGTTCATCTCGCTGTCATTTTTGAGCTCTGCCGACTGAGCTGTTCCATAGTGTACCGCCCTATGCTGCCGAACACACTGGAGCGGCGCTGCTAGATGAATTAACTCTTTTACTGTTTTCCAGAGCCAGGGTAACACCTGTTCCGGCAGTGGGGAGCCCAGGGTAGACATTTGCCAGAGAGGAGTCAGAAAATTACATTATTATCTATTTGGACTTATTTCTACTATCTACGTTATTTCAACCATTCTTTGAGGACGCTGTTGGGTATTGAAATGTTCTGAAATATAGTATCTTTTTATGGAAAAAAATTAACTGGCCTTGTTGCGATTTCACTATCGAGTGGTTTTTGTCAAGTAAAATCACAACATTGTCCTCAGAAAAATGCGCGAAGAAAGCATAAGATCCTACTCACCACTTGGACGGACCATTTTCCTGATAGACTGAAGTCGTTTTCCTCCTCAACTAACGGCACTTAATGGTGTTGTTGATTGATACTGACACGTGACGTGATAAGCAGAATAATATTCCATCCCTGACTGTGCACACTATGTTGACCTGTGACCGCTTATCAACATACAACCACCTTTGATCACACAACAACAACATATTGTTCTCGTATGTCTCTAGAACTATTGTTACTAAATAAAACCCTCGAAGTATTTCGTGGAGTCTTGGGGTTCCCTACCTGCCTCCAAAGAAGAAGACTCTAAAACATTTGAAGCAAGCACGTGCCTGTTCCCTATAGCCTGTTCCACATGCCATTAGTTCCTCATAGTCCGCCAGGGGGCAGGGAACAGATGGCCCAGTGAAAAATGCCCCCTTCTTTGAATCGGCTGGCTCTGTTTTTGCTATATAAAGCCTGCTGCCCCCGCCTGGCCCTCAGTTGGGGTTTTGCTCCCGACGAGGCAGCACTGCTGTTCGGTCCTCCAAACTCCAGATACCTACTTGTGCACTTGTCCCTACTTTTCCATTTACCTACCTACTCATCTAAAGACATTCATTATCTATAGATAATTCATTCAGATTATCTATCATCTATCGATAATTAAGAGATAAAATTATTTATCTAATATCTATAGATAATTAATAGATAATATTGTTTATTTAATATCTAGAGATATGTGGTAGATAAAATTATCTATAGATTATCTATAGATAATTGGTAGATAATTTTATATATAATTTAGAGATAATTTTTTATCTATGGTAGATAATTATCTTTCAGTTTTGAAGATTATCTAGAGTTAATTTAGATAATTTTGTATCAGATTATTATCTACAGTCTACAGATTATCTATTACAAGAGGCATAATTATTTACAGACTGTAGGTATTACCTAATTATCTACAGATGCTTTATAGGCGCTCAAAAGTGCGTTCAGTCATAACCAGTTTCCTGTAGATAACCTTGATTTACAGTCTTACGTCTTACCTATTTTATATTATAAAAAATATATTGAAAATACAATAAGTATGGCCACGTCTGTTTGCAGCTAAGAAGCATGCTGAAGGACGTGGAGCCATCGAAAGCACTGGAGCTGGAGAAACATGTGCTAGAGTTTTGGGACAGAGTGTACCAGGCCTGGCTGATGTCAGCAGTAGAGACGTCCACTTCTAGTATTGGCCCCAAGGTTCCGTCTGCTGCTGTTTCCTCCAGCTGGCACCAGTTTGTCGAGATTGTACAGAAAACACCGGGTAAGGAAGCTGACTCATGGATTTCTTATAGTTTAGAACAAAAAATCGGGAAAGAACATCTGCAAAAAACTAGACGTTGAAATTAAAATTAAGGCTCCTGTGCACCGGTTTTCCTGATATGTTGAGCATGTCAGATGAGTATATCGAGGCTGTGGTGGTTCGGAACCCCCCTAAAACTGTAGTTCCTCGTCTTGTACTAACTCCATGGATACTTATTCTTGTGTTTACCGTTTGTTTAGGTGTTCTAAACATGAGTCTAGTAACAGAGTTCCTAAAGGACAATCTGGAGACTCTGTTCTCGCTGTTGGAGTCCGTGTGGGCGCTGCTTAAGGGGAACATCAGCCTGGTGTTTCACTTCCTGTTCGCGGCCATCTCTGTGCTGTTGGGGGGAGGAAGCGCCGTCCTTAACTTCCTCCTTAACGGAATCGTCTTCTTCACAGCACTGTTCTACCTACTGAGCTCTAGCGGGGACTTGTATAAACCAGTCGACCTGCTTTCGAACTTTAGCCCCGTCAACGGCAATAAGTAAGTTTGTGTTCCGAAGGAAGAGGACTTAGGATCTAGCCCCGAAATTTTTTCTTTGTGAATCTTGCCCGGATGAGGGAAAACTCGACTGTTTATTCTGCCCTTATCACTTTCCCCAGGGCTGCTGCTAGTGTAGTGTAGTACCTAGATATATAAAATGTATTTGATAGTCACTGTTAATACCGATAATTTTTGTTTGTCTAGAGTGGGCGTGGCCTTCGAAGGGGCCATTAATGGAGTTTTCAAGGCTTCGTTCAAGATGGCTGTGTTCTACGGCCTGTGGACCTGGCTAATCCACAACTTGTTCCAGGTCCGGATTATCTACCTGCCTTCGGGTAAGCTATAAGTATTGTTTCTTATCAAGGTACCTACAAGAAATTGAAAATGGAGGTACCTAGGTACAAAGCTGGTTTTTGCTGCTTATCAAGGGTCACCTGTTTGTTTATATTTTTTCCCTACAATTGTTTGAGGAGAATGTTAGTTTCTGACATTAAAAATACATACCTATAATATTTCAGAACATATTTAATATTCAACAGTGCTCTCATAAAATGGGAAGACACTGGCAAGAATGGCGATAGCTTGGTGGTAAAGCACTTGACCGGCAATCAGAAGGCCATGGGTTTGATTCCACCTGCCGTATTGCCATTTCCGTTTTCTCTCTTACAAAGCTACAATTAGGTACTTTCAAAAATATTTGATCAAATTTCTTTCTTGCCTCTGTAACATGTTTTTTCTCGTTTTTGGTAGTCCTGGCAGCAATACTGGGAGCAGTACCATTCCTCGGCACGTACTGGGCGTCCATACCAGCTGTACTGGAGTTATGGCTCGCACAGCAGCAAGGCATGCTGGCGCTGCTGCTCCTCATTTTCCAGTGCCTCCCCATGTCGTTTGTGGACACCGCTATCTACCTGGAAATACGAGGGTAAGCTGCAATCTAGGAGGGTGAATTGGTCCAATCTCTCCCGATATTTCCCCCATCTGGGTTGGACAAGAAAACTCTTTTGGGCTGCCATCTTTGATTTCTGTTTAAAAGAACCTGTGTAAAGATACAAGTGTACATTAGTAGTCATTCTGGTGCCACGTTTTTTCACTCTTAATATATTCTAACTTGTTTTCTTTAGGGGTGGACACCCTTATATGACGGGGCTGGCTATAGCAGGGGGTGTGTTCTGTATGGGGATTCAGGGCGCCATCTTTGGCCCACTTCTGCTTTGCTGTCTTCTGGTAGCTCTCAACATGTCGTCTACTCTTATGAAGGAATCTCCAACAGACAGCAATCTGTCAGCAATATCAATGCGCCAACTAAGGAGGTAAGTTTTCAACTGTTTGATGAAATAGTAATGATGTCCGTCGTAAGTCAAGTATACGCGAAAAAACGTGACTGCGAATAGCACGCTATGTTTAGCTTTTGGAGCAGCCTAAGAGTGTCCAGTGGCCGTGCAAACACCCTATATACCGATGGGAATTAGGTAGTGTAGTACGCCTAAGATTTAAGAGGGAATTTACATTTGCTATTTTTTTTCGACCTTTTTTGAGAACACTGTTGGACATATTATATTTCAGAACATCTCCATTTCCAACGGTGTCCTCATAAATTGGTCGAAAAAAACGTACCAACTGAAACAAATTGCAAAATAAATGCTATATTCCATCTTAAGAGTGTTGCTAAGTCTACCACCCTAGCATTCATTCCACGTGTGATTTTGTTCACAGATTAGACACAGTAATATAGTCTGCATACCTGCCTGCCTGCACCCATGTACGTACCTAAACCTTTCATCTTTTACCTATCTCCTCCTTTACAAGCTATACAGCTAGCCGCCCAAGGTATTCAGCTTCCCTTTGATTGGCACATAACAGGTTTTGTAGTGTACCCGTAAGCTAAACACTGCCAGTGCCCATACGACTCACATTAAAATTATATTATATTTCAGAACAAATAAATGTCGTACTATTGTCATATACAGACAGCATTATGTATACCAATATATTTTTTATTTTCAGTAATCCTTCGGAAGATTGTGATTGGAGCAGGCCAACAGGTGAAGAAATGTTCTTGGGCCCCCCACCACTTCTGCGCTGACAATAGAAGTTCGTCCTACGATGAAGTGAACAGCGACAGTTGTATTGCGACCCTTGTGGGAAAGTATGCGTGACTCGTGTCGCACGCCGTGCTTTAGTAAAATTCTTTTGTTTAGGAAAGTCACACCCGATATGTTGCTTTTAGGCCAACCACACATTTTTGTTTGTTTATGTTTTTTTGACCATTTTTTAAGGACACTGTTGGATATTTAAATGTTATGTAATATGTTTTTTAGCGTCAGAAATTAACTGGCTATGTTATGATTTTACGATCGAATAATTCAAAAAAATGGTGGAAAAAAATCCCTTTCGGCAGCCCCGAAAGGCGTAGGTAGGTAGATTTCGAAGATTACTTCCATCCACTAAAAGCAGTCTAAAATCATTTAGAAAGACGGTTAAGAAGATTTTCAGTTGACCCAAATGCATCCTCTACAATAACAACGGAGGAATTGAGTTTGGAAATTTCACCCCCCCCCCCCCCCTTAACAAGAAAATGAAAGTGATTTTACAAAAAACTTTTTCAGACAAAAGTTGTAGATATTATTAATAGAAACTCATAGCAAAAAGAATAAACTCAATATCTCACCAAATAATGAGTTATAACGTTTTGAAAATACAACCCCCACCCCCTGCCTAAACTGTGCGTCGGACGAAAAACTTTTTCATACAAAAGTTGTAAGTGATAATGAGGCAAATGCATTGCAAAATGAAAGAACTCGATAACACCCCTAGGACACAAGTTATGAATTTTTTTGTGCGCAAAACCCTGATTTTCCACCCTTATTCAACCATTAAGGGTGGGATCAAAAAACGTTACAAAAAAAAGTTGTAGGTAGTCCTGTTAGACGACCCTCAGACAAAACTTCGTTTCATTAGTTGCAATATTAAGGGAGTTTATGGACAAAAAACCAGATTTCGAAAAAGTCCCCCCATTTTCCCCCCCTTTGTCCGATTTCCCCCATTAACGAACTCGACCGAGATTTTAGTCCCTTATATTTTATTAAATAGTCAAAACCAATTATTTTTAAAAAATACGACTCCTAGCGTGTTCACAAGAAAGTGAAAATGATATATAGATAGATAGATAGATAGATAGATATATATATAAACTTTTTAACTGACGGTGGTTTTGGGATCCAGGGGTCATAAAAAGATGAACTGTGAAGAAATTTTTCAAAAGTGAGACTACTGGTACGACTACAATAGGTAGATTTTTCTTCGAAATCTACCTAAAAACTAAACAGGCAGAATTGTGAGGAGAACCTTAATTATTGATAGTTAAATATTTATTGAATGCACCAATTTATGCGTAAATAATCTTCTCTGTGATAACTGAATGCAAATTATTATTATATTGTTAATAATAATTATAGGTAAGGTGGAATGAGTTCTACGATCACTTTTTTTAGTTGCTGGATAAAACCTCATACGACAGGAAATAATTTTGACTACTCGTGATCGCAGAATCGGGCCCACCTCTAGTGTGACGGAAAGAATGAAAATTCTTATCGGTGGAAAACGTAGGATGCCTAACTCAAAATGGAACAGGTAGGTATACCTTTTGTTATCTATTTGTTTACGTTTTTTTTTTCGAGGACACTGTTGTCTTTTTAACGTCCAGAGTTTATATACTGGCTATCTTGTGATTTTAGTATCGCGTGGTTTTTAGCTGGTTCTTTTCGGACGTTGAAATGACAAAAAACGTGAGCAAATAGAAAATGTTTTTTCCGCCTTACGTAACAGTTGTTTTAATATTATTTAATCTGCTCTCCTATGAGTGGAGTGATAAGGGACCCCTGGCCGTTACATCTCTGTAGCTAGCTAGAGCTATGGCATACTGTATTTAGTATGGTTATTCCACCACCATTTGTGGGGATTCTTTGTCCAGTGAAAGCTAAACATAGTGTCCTGTTCGTAGTCTTGTGATCCCTCGTTTGAATGGCTCACTATGTTTAGCTTTTGGAGCAGCCCTGGCCAGTGGCGGTCTTGCAATTAACAGTCTCTTTTAGAAGCTTCTAGAGCCTTCTAGTCAATTAATGCCTTTTTATTCTATTGCTGATTTGTTTCTATATTTTGTTAACCTGCAATATACCTAGGACTTACTTGCGATTTTTAGTGATGTCATGTTAATGCGGTATCTGGACTTTATCCCTATCCTCTGGATAGTAGAGTGAAGGTGTGAGGGACAAGCCCAGTAGCTAGACCATTTCATGAAGTATCCATTGTCATTGTGCTGGCAGAACTACCAAGTACCAGCTCCGTGTTACTACACGACGGAGACCTACAGTTTTAGGCGGGTTCCGAACCACCACAGTCTTGCCATGCTGAACATTTCAGAGATAAGTAAACGCAGATCAGAAAAACTTCGGTTGGGTCGGGATCGAACCGGTGTGACTCGGTGAAGCCACACTTGCTGTTTGCAAATTTTGCTCCGAGGTCTGAAAAAAAGCGATGTCTCTCCATTTGAGGCTGCTAGAAGTTATCTGATTTTCTAACTTATCTTCAATCAACATGCACGACAGTGCATGCAGCCAAGTTTTAAAGAAAAAGAAAGCGCGACAAAGCCTCGAGCACTGCCAGCATGTTATACAGGAACCAGAGTTGTGCACTTTTCGTGCCTCTCTACAGGAGGCAAGGGGCGTGGCTCGAATAGTGGGTACCCTTCTCCTGTAGTAGGGTCCCACGGGACCTCCAAAATTAAATTTCAAATTTCTACGTCCAACCGTACCTGAGCAGTGACATCCCAAACTTAGCTGTTTTTGAGGGTCACTCACTGACTGACTGACTCACTCACTCACCTATACAAATTATAAGCATGTTCCAGCGGTACGATAGAGCTGAAACTCGGCATACTTGTAGGTACCATCCCCAAAACACCCAGAAAAATCGCAAACCCGAAGTACCTACAGTATTATAGGTTCAGGTTCGATTCAAAGTTCCCATACTAACTTATGGCAGATATTTACAAAACAACTACTGCCTCCTGCTTCTTGTCCTTCCAGGTAATTTGTGTAGATTCGCCAGGCAACTTACTTTCAGGTATGAGTAGGTACATTTCAGGTACGGGATAATAATTTGTGTAGATTTGACAGGGAACTGGTTTTCAGGTACTGGGAGGTACTTTCCAGGTATGGCAAGGTATTTTGACTCCATTCGACAGTCAACTTGTTTTCAGGTACGATTAGGTACATTTCAGGTATGGGAAGGTAATTTGTGGAGATTCGACAGGGAACTCATTTTCAGGTACGAGTAGGTACTTTTCAGGTATTTCAGGTATGAGATTGGTAATTTGTGTATATGGTTGACAGGGAACTGGTTTTCAGGTACTGGTAGGTACTTTCCAGGTATGGCAAGAAAACTTGAGTCCATTCGACAGCCAATTGATGTTTTACCTACTGGTAGAAACTATTGAACCACCTCACAAAAATTATATGATATCCGACCAAAAACACTCCGTGTAAAAAACGCAGCCAAGTTTATAACCCTCCAAAAATTAGCCTAACTCAACAGCCCTTAAAAGGGTTTGATATAAAAAATGTTGGCCAAGTTCTCCACATTCCCGCTATCACTCAACCCCCAAAATTAGTGATATCACTTATTACAGGGCCAAGTCTTTGGCGCGAATCACAAGGATGTTGGCGACATAGTTTGTCATATACCTGCTTTCCAATACCCCCGGACCGCAGCCCCCATCCAACCTTAGTCTGTGTCTATGACCGGCTGTGACGCTTACGTGATTTGCGCCAAGGACTTGGCCCTGTAATAAGTGATATCACTAATTTTGGGGGTTGAGTGATAGCGGGAATGTGGAGAACTTGGCCAACATTTTTTATTTCAAACCCTTTTAAGGGCTGTTGAGTTAGGCTAATTTTTGGAGGGTTATAAACTTGGCTGCGTTTTTTACACGGAGTGTTTTTGGTCGGATTATGATTACTTGAGAAGAAACGCAAAGGAGTAGCTTCTCTATCGCCATACAAATATCTCACAAGCTCCACCTCACCCTAGAGACGAGTAAATATAAGAAAGATGACCCGTAAAAAAACAAAAAACACATGTAATAAAACAACTGAAAAAAAATGAATGTTTTTTTGACCCCACCCAGCCACCAGAATGATAAGAGACGTCGTGACGTCAAAGTTTGTTTACTCTGCCCTCCCGCGAAGCTCTCGGTGACGTCACAACTTGCACCCGACGAGTCATTGTCCAAGCTTAGCCCGGAGGTTCTCTGCCAACTTGTCCATGAACTCGAAGGTATTCAGGTAATCCTTCCGGGTGACGCCGTTCATTCCCTTGATGCAAATGGCCAAGTCCTTGGTCATGAAGCCAGCTTCGATAGTTTCGATGCAGACCGCTTCCAAAGCCTCGGCAAACTTGGTGAGGGGCGCGTTGTTGTCGAGCTTGGCTCTGTGAAGAAGACCGCGCGTCCAAGCGAAGATACTCGCGATGGGATTGGTCGAAGTTTCTTTTCCTTGCTGGTGGAACCGGAAGTGACGTGTTACGGTTCCGTGTGCTGCTTCCGCTTCGACGGTTTTTCCGTCCGGGCAGATGAGGACTGACGTCATCAGGCCCAGGGAGCCGTAACCTGAAAATACAACAACCTTGGTCACCTCTGGAGTGAATTTCTGTTTTTTTTTTTATCGTACCACCTACCTCTGAATATTTGACCGACTACAGTCATCACTCTAACCTTGGCTCTGGAATGTCCCCATTAGCAAACATCTTAGCGTGCGGACCACCCGAAGCTAAGACATTTGCTAAGGGGTACATTCCAGGGCCAATGCTAAATCTGACTATAAAGCCGATTATTAGATGACCTTGCAAAGTTGTAAGTTAATAGCAATACCTACCAGGAGCTACCTATCAGAGCTCTTATCTCCACGACGGTGCTTCAAATATATCAATTCATTCTGATAGTTTGCTATGTTAGAACTCTGTGGCGCTACAGCTCTAGCAGAGCCAGGACCAAGTGGCATAGAGGGTGCGTCAGAGCGTCATATCCATTGTTTTCACTCACCCTGTGCCACCGAGTCGGACTGCACATCCCCGTCGTAGTTCTTGCAGGCCCAGACGAAGCCTCCCTCCGATTTCATGGCATACGCCACCATATCGTCAATCAGCCGATGCTCGTACCATATTCCCGCTGCTTCAAACTTGGACTTGTACTGCGAGTCATAGATTTCTTGGAAGATGTCCTAGAGGCAGACATACAAATTAAAGGGGGCGGCAAAACAAAAACACTCGACAAATCGGAGATCCCTTTGCTTCATTCTTACCTTGAAGCGGCCGTCGTAGGCTTTGAGAATGGTGTTCTTTGTGCTGAGGTAGAGAGGGTACTTCCTGCCAAGGGCGTACTGGAATGATGAGTGGGCGAAATCCACGATGGAGTCGTCAGTGTTGTACATAGCTAGGGCAACGCCGGCACCCTTGTACTCATGCACAGTCCTCTGGATCTTCGTGCCGTCCGTGCCGGTGAACACGAGCTCGAGTTTCCCTGCGCCGGGAACGACGTAGTCGGTAGCCTGAAATTGTAGTAATGAAGTCCAAGGATGGTTTTCTTTTGAGGAACACAGGGGCACACCGGTTCGATCCCGATCCTACTCAAAGTTTTTACCCACCTTGTATTGGTCAGCATGTGCGTGGCGTCCAATTATAATCGGCTTCTCCCATCCAGTGACAAGCCTTGGAATGTTTTTGCAGATGATCGCCTCTCGGAACACCGTACCGCCCAGAATATTTCGAATCGTCCCGTTCGGCGATTTCCACATTTGCTTGAGCTTGAATTCTTCTACCCTCTTCTCGTCAGGCGTGATGGTAGCGCACTTAATACCAACGTTGTACTTCTTGATGGCCTCGGCACAGTCGATGGTAACCTTGTCGTCCGTCTTGTCGCGGTACTCCATCCCCAAGTCATAGGTATGAAGTTCAATGTCCAGGAATGGGAGAATCAGTTTATTTTTAATTTCGTCCCAGATAATCCGGGTCATTTCGTCCCCCAGCATATCTACAACAGGCCCAACCTTAATTTTTGCTGCCATTATAAATAAATACGTGCACTAGCGCGAAAAACTAGCTTGAAAATGAACGAGAAAGTGGTTTTATGCTTATCACGGTAGCTTCGGTAGCTTTGTGACGTCAGCTAGCAGACGACGCGGTTTTACAAGATGGCGGTGGTCACGTGGTAATATTTACAAATGGCGCCTATTATGGTTTAAATTTGTCAGAGATACTTTATTTAAAACAAAAATGCGGCGTTATAGAAAGTATTTTTCAGCTACTACTGCTACCATGGCAATTGCAGTAGTATATTTTATGAAAGAAAAAGATTTTAAGGACCGTATAAATGTGATTTCTAGCAAAACTTTGGAAAAATGTTTGGCTATCAGTTCAAGTCAGCCTGTCATTGCTAAGAACGGATATGAGCAGTGTATTTCAAAGTCCAGTGAAGCTTTGCGACGCGTTAAAGATGAATTGGGGCTGCCAGGGGTTGTTATTGGAGTCAGCGTTAATGGAGAAACTGTGTGGGCAGAAGGTAAAAGGATTAAAAAAATACTTTACCTAGGAAGGCTCTAGCACTGCGTTAAGACTTCTCCTGATGAATTTGCTGGGATACCTGTTATTCACGGGCTGAGGGAAAATAATTCGACTGTTGCGCGTGGTACTTCCCAAATCACGAAAGGTTGGCATCCTCTGTGTCCCGCTAGTCCCTGGTCGTTCTTGGGCTTTACCCTTTCTGTAGCATCAACTAAGTAATGATTTAATTATCTTTTCCAGGATTCGGGATGGCTAACGTTGAAACCCAGACGCCATGTCACTCAAAAACAAAAATGCGGATCGCGAGTATCAGTAAACCCATAACTGTCTCCTTACTGGGAAAACTGAAGGAACTTGGCGTAGTTGACCTAGACAGGCCCGTGCAAACCTATGTCCCGTACTTTCCAGACAAAAAGTTCAAAGGCCAGGCCGTGATTCTGACCGCTAGGCATCTAGCATGCCACAAAGGCGGAATCAGGCACTACAAGGAGATGAACGGTTCTGACGGTGACGGTGGCCCTGAATTTTACTTGAAAGAAAAGTGTGCGTCTGTTGAAAACTCTTTGCAAATGTTCAAAGATGATGACCTGCTGTTTGCTCCTGGTACGTAGGTACCAAAAACTCGCAATGGGCTATGGCGTAAGAGAACACAGGTTCTAGCCTAGATTTCTCGAAATTTTTCTTGGAGAATCTTGACCTACCCAGCTCTTCACCGGCTGGGAGAAAACTGGAATATCGGGCGTGATTTTTACGAAATCACCCCTTTGTGCCCAGTGGTCCAGAAAGATGGCACCTGTATCTGTCTGTTTATTAAAACTGTTTCTGTTGTTTCCTTTAGGTGATAATTTCGAGTATACGACTCACGGGTATACGCTTCTAAGTGCGGTGATAGAGGGGGCAGGGAAAGTTCCTTTCGCGAAACAACTTCGGGACCATCTGCTAGCTCTGGGGATGAAAAACACTCATCTAGACGAAATATCTACCCTCATATACGATAGAGCGAGGTAACACCTTCTATAGATGTCCGTCTGGTTTGCATGTGAACAAAAGTATTCCGGTGACGTCATTCCCTGTGAGGTGTTTCTAGTTTTCATGTGGTGAAGGGTATCACGATGACGTCATATCACACTGACTCAGGGAAAGTGCTTAAGAGGCATGTGTGGTTTAAAACCATCGTTTTCTAACTAATTTCAAAAAACTAGGGGTCACTGGTTTGCTTTTAGCATTGTTTACGAGTATAAAGCCACTATTTATGAAACTAGTTTTTCACAAAAAAAAAAAAAAAAAGACACAGCACTGTGTCTAAAGCTATAATATGATACATTTCTTTCTTGTTCTGAATATCTAACCTATTTCATGGTATTTTCAACGCCAGAAACTAAATTGCTTTCACCAATAGTAGCCGACAACTTTATCTTGCAGTCAATAGTCCACTAGTTGATGGTAGGATGGTGAAAGGCACCTACTTTTCTTTCCTGAATGATAACGCTAGAGTAAACTTTTAGGGGACACTATAGTAGAGCTAAGGTAATGGAGAAATCCATCCTAAGTTAGGATCTAAGAGGTGACTTGTATTTTCCTTTTTCAGTTATTATGGAAGAAAAAACAGTGGAAAACTACTCAACGCGGAGCTAACAGACAATTCGTATAAATGGGCGGGAGGCGGGCTGGTTTCGAACGTGGAAGACTTGCTGCTGTTTGCTAACGTCATGCTCTACAGCTATCAACAGGAAGGACGTGGCAGCAGACCAGGCTACATGAGCTCCAACACTGTCCGAGAGATGTGGACCCCTGTCCCAGGCACACGGACGTCTTGGGGAAAGGGCGGAGGGTAAGAGTATGATATCTACTTGCTGGGCAATGTTTATAAACAAACCCATACAATATCCAATACAACACTCACTCGTTCAGAAAAGCCAAAGGTGTGACCATTGAAAAATACAGAGGTTACCTACTACCATGGTCTAAATGTTTGGCTAGTGACAGAAGTTTCGAGGTTCGAACACCGGCAGTCTGGGTTGGGGTATGGCTAAGAGGACGCTATACCTGACGGTGCATTTTTTGCCGCCCATAAGATTAACATTGCGAGCGGCGATTCATTTTCAAGGTTTACCCTTGGTTGGAAAGACACAAAATTTTGCCTGTACCTAGCCCTAACAATGTTCTAGGGAGTGTTCGAAGCAGATTTCCCAATGTCTCACTGGTTTCTTTTATTGCAACTGTTTTGCAAATGCTAGCATCGCATACCTCAAGAAAAGTGCTGTATCTCGAAAACCAGTAAAAAAAAATGGGAAATCTGCTTCGTACAGGTATAGCGGACCCTTAACTTACATGAACTCGTCGGTAGCTGGAGTTGGCTCCAAATTGAATTCAGCAACAGGGACTCCTCTCTGAGCCAACTGTGGTGCAAACATGGCGGCCGGATATACCACGGAGGAAGTGCCCACTAGAAGACACAGGTCGCACCGCTCCAGTGCAGACTCTGCAACGAGAACCAATCAAATAAAGGACCCGACAATGGTCCCACTTCACGTTCTCGCATTTTCCAATCTTTCAAATCGGTCAGTTCTGATATTTAGCTATTTTGTAGAAAAATGTTGGTTCTATCCAACATGAGTACCTATCAGTGCATGATAAGTATTGATAAGGTTCCAATCCTCATGGGCCAAGACTTTTTTTCGCCCCTTTTTGGTCAGTAAATTCCGATGATTTTGTCAAGTTATTTTGAGACTACAGGCGAATTATTCAATTACTACAAATTCGGATGTAGCCATTTTGTAGGAAAAAGATTGACTTATCAAAACATAGTTGCCATTTTGGTTGGGTTTGAATCCTGACGTGACAGAAATTTTCACTAACTTACCAGCAGCTTGTAAGACCGGTTTCTCCAAGTTCTCGCCAAACCAGACAATGTGCGGTCTGAGAAGACCTCTGCAGGAGTTATTCTCACAGTGCGGCAAATCTTCTTCTCTTACATAGTCCGAAGCGGAATCCAACTCAGGTGCCCTGTAACGTCATTAACATTCACTCCAACGTTTAGCGTTGGCCGTTCTAGAACGGCCAGAGCCTAGTATACACAAGAAGTATTGCTGAGTTGTGAAAAATCTATTTTGAGAACATAGATTAGGTATCATTATGGCACGTACCCTCGACCACGCAAGGCCTCGCAGATGGGACTGTGGTGGTTTTCACGGACCTCCCTGCATTTCGTGCACCGCGTTTTGAACAGGGAGCCATGGAGCTCTATCACGCCCCGTGATCCCGCACGCTGGTGAAGCTCGTCAATATTCTGCGTGATGACGGTCACAGTTCGGCCTTCCCTCTCAAGTAGAGTCTGCAGCTCCGCAATGGCTAGATGTCCCTGAGAAGCAACACAAGACGTCATTTTAAAACTTTTCTATCATTTGTATAAATTGTCATGATAAAATTGGTGTCAGAAGGAGTGAATGCTGTGGTTTCAATATGATTTAGCTGTTTCTGTGGACAATCTGAAATTGTACAGTCCCTTGACACACCCTGACACATTTTAAAATCTTCCCTATAACGAGCAAATTTACAGTAGTCTCTCTGTAGCGACCGTCAACGGACCACGTAAATTAGCTCGCTATAAGGAGCGTTCACTCGTTCTAGAGAGTGTCGTTACAGAGAGGGACAACCGTATATATGATCCTATCAGGAAGGGTGATATAACAAAATATGAGTGCCTGATTGGGGGCTAAGGGCGGATTTCACCCCTTCTTTAAAGTACACTATAGTGTCGCCAATCGAACAGATATCTCACCGTGTGATAAGTGTTATCGCAAGGAACTTGTCATAAGCTGAACACGATAAGCTAAATCTGTCCGATAGCACTACAGTACAGTACACACTTAGCCACAAACTCACCTTATTGGGTAGTTTAGTCAAGGCCACCTCACGGCGGTAATGGTAGAATTCCCATACGAGGCTCGGATTGGCTCTGAAGGCTTGAGGGGTGGCCAGCGATTGGGCGGGATAGCGACGCCACAGCCCTCCTGCACCCCTAAACGTAGGGATCCCGGATTCTGCTGACACGCCGGCCCCCGTTAGAACCACGACCCGTTGTGCTGCAGCCAGAGTGCGGCGAAACGCGGCCATGTTTGATGAAGGGCCCGCCATTGTGCACTGCGGCGGAAAGCCAAGGCTACACACTTTGTTTAATTAACTATTCATGACTAATCGGTCACCACGGTTTATAGCAATCGTACAATTGTATATGTAGAATTACGATTTCTCGATTGATTGGCACAACCATTGGCGGCCATCTTGAAACAAGTGAAAGGTGTTGCCACGTGCTGGGCAATGTTCATCAACATACCCATATAACAATCCAATGCAACATTCACTTGTTCAATAGCCAAACACCATTGAAGGTGCGACGAAATAGGGAAAGACAGCGGTAACCATGGAAACCAGAGACCGGAGACATCATAGGTAGAATTAGGTAGGTTAAATATTATAGATCAGTGTGACCATTGTCGGAACCTTAATTAACTCTATTAACATTAAGAACATCTATTACCTATTTAGGTTTTCACTATCGAGCGATTTTTATCAGAAAATTAATTTGACTCTGGGGTTTTAAAAAGACATTTAGGTACCTTGGTAGGTACAGTACCTAACGTACCTATTACATTTAAAAAAAAACACATCGGTTTCCTCACAAAGACATCAAGAATTTGATGAGACGATGAGAGTACCTGTTAAGAATGCTGACGTTTTGAGTGTCCAGAGAATAAGTGAAAAAATTAATAAGTTAAGTGAAAAAATTAATAAGTTCTGTCAGTCCACACCTGGCTAGTTAAAACGACTGCACATAAGTCCTTATTAAGTTAAAACAGTTCAGTAACTTAAACGACACTAGCGCGCGGGCATAACAAACAATCTCTGCAAATCGGCCAGCGTGACAGTTCTGTTGGACCAAGAATCTTTGGCTTCACTCACAACCGCGAATATTTTTTCTTCGACAGTTCCTTTGATGATGAACCGATGGACGACCGTCGGACGAGTCTGTCCAATGCGATGCACACGCCCGATAGCCTGAAGCTCTACTGCCGGGTTCAGAATCGGTTCCACGAGGAAAACATGGCTCGCTTCCACCAAGTTGAGGCCCTTCGAACCCCAGGCCAGAGGCAAAAGAAGAACAGACACCCCGCTCTCAGAATCCCGGAATTTTTGTAGAATAATTTGGTGCTTTCCACTGGGCAGCGCCAACGAAGACACGGCATTGGCTGTTAGGGCCTCAGTCAAAATTTTCAACACTTCAGGCCACGTCGAGAAAATCAAGATCTTGACCGCGGAGTCTTGTCGCAGTAGTCGCAGTACTTCCCGCACAATATTGTCCACTTTCGTGGAAAAGTCGCCGGTGACGGGGATGTCGTTGACTTGGCCAGTACCTCTGGTGTCGACGAACCCGACGTCAGACACGTCAGTCAGTTCTCGACAGACTGGGCATTTGACTCGTTTCGCAAGGCCTGCGTTAATTTGTTTGAGACAGTCGATACAGTAGCAGTGCCCGCAAAGCAGGACGCACCACTGCTGCTCTAGCGGGTTTTTGCAGACAGGGCACGGGTCAGGTGTAAGGTTGCGATCCTTCCCTAGATTATTCAGGTACAGCATTCGTCCCATTTTTTTCCGGAAATCGGCCAGAGACACGTCGCGGTCCGCGGTGAGTTCGGTCACCATGATGGGGAGTTCGCCAACCGGTACGAGACGGACGGTCTCCGACTTGTAATCTGGGGTGGACAGCGCGAGGATGCTGGGCCGGTGTATGGTCTCCCACGGCTCCGATAGCCGGAGTCTGAGTTTCGCCATTGTGATCTCATCTTCAGCGTGAACACGGTGATTGAGAGCTGTCCATGACGCTCGCACGTGTTTGAATTCCTTCTTCATGGCTTCCAGCAGACGCCCATGTAGTTTTCCGTCATGTACGCACCTGTGGGGTGTCAAAATGGGTGATGAAAAAAACGCAGAAAAAATATGTATTGTATATGTATGTATGTAATTATGTATTTCCAATTAAGGGAAAACTTACACAATCATATCTTGATTGATACCGACACGACAGTTTGCTTGGTAAGTAACCATTCCGGTGCCACGATTTTCCCCACGAACATCACTTTCCTTCGTTTTGATTGATAGGACTATCCAGGAGCCCTATTATGGATCTTTTTATCACGTGTGATCACGCAGTTATCACGAAAACATAGGGAAAATAGCATTACAAATGTTTATCACGCGGTTATCACGCGTGATAACCGCGTGATAAACATTTGTAATGCTATACCAATACATATATACATACCAAGACTCTAAGGAGCAGCGACTCCGCGCGAAGCTGAACAGCGTCATAAGGGTCCTTTCCGCCCGGTGAGCCTTCCACGAGCCTTTCGTCTCAGCACCGTCGATGACCTTTCGAAAAAAAAAAAAACATTAAAAATCAGAACCTAATACGTCGTACAACGCCTATCACTTTAAAAAGCTATAAGCTATAGGAGACCACGACCTTCTGATTGCAACTAGGAGGGCTAGAGCCTGAATGGGAAACAGGCTCCCACCTTCCGTGACCTCAGTATACAAGGGGGTGATTTGGCGACTATCACCCCCGACCGACGAGTTTTCCCTCGGGCCAGGTACCCACTAGACCTTGCAAGGTTCAACAGAGAAAATTTCGACACGTCGGGACTAGATCCTGGATCCTCTTGCTTCCCAACACAAAAAAGAAAAGAAATAAACTTACTGTAACTAAGCATACCTTCTCGCGGCGTCTCAGGTTTTTGCGCGTTGTCGCAAACAGCTCGCACTCCAAATCTTGCAGAGACCGCTCCACGAGGCACAGCTGGCACTTTCCTTTATGTTTGGTACGCTGGTCAGTAGCCCGCAAGTGGCAGGCCAAAGCATCATCCACTAGCTCAGAGCAGGAAGTGTCCACCAGCGCCGCCATGGCGCGAGTCGCAGCTTTGTGATGTTTTTCGAGTGCTGCCCACCATTGTCGCACCTAGACATAGGAAACAACAGGCTGTAGATATCCAGATAAGTACGGACTATATACCACTAAACGTGACAATAGACGACCGCTCGACTGCATGCTGTATGACACCAGGCCTACAAGCTTCTCCAACCAGCGCGCAAGGTATTTGAGCTTTTACAGAGACAATTACGTTAAGGAGGACTATGCACCTTCTACCATTTTTTGAAGTAGCTGATGTTTAAATGTTTTGAAATATAATGTGTCTTATTAACGTCAGAAATTAATGCTGAATAAACATTCGCTATTTTTTTACGTATGGACTTCAAACTTTGTGAGAAAACTATTGGATATTTAAATATTCTGAAATATAATAATTTCTTTTTAACGTCACTACTCATGAGGCTATGTTGTGATTTCACGATCGGTTAATTTTGGACAATTTTTTTTGGTGACAAATGACCACAACGTTACCGTTATTTCAATGCCGCGAAGGGTGGTGATAGTCCCGAGGAAATACTTGGTTGCTTCCTTTTCGTTCGGGTCATTGGAATTTAACTCTTCCGTAATTTTGTCCACCAACTCGTCTTGGAAGTCTTTCAGGGACAGCGTAACAGGCAGCCACCACGCGTCAGGGGATGATTCGAAGCCCTTACGAAGTGACGCTACTTCTTTGCTTGACGCTTCAGCGAGAGCACGGCTCGCAGTGAAGGCTTCTTCTGGTTTCGAAAGGTACTTTTTCGCAAGGTCCTGAGCATCGGCCAGTAAACGGTCATCACGTAGGGTGGGTGGAGCGCACGCAGGATTCTGCTGGAGAACCAGCGCCGCGTTGGTCAGGGCGTGGATTCTTTGGAGAGTGTCCACCTTAAGAGGGAATACACGTGGCATTAGAATGATTTTTAATGGCGTCTTCCTGAGTGGTCAAACAAAGGAGTTTTAATCGGAGGGTCACGGGTTCGAATCCCGGTACCATGAGATTTTCTGTGGGAGCATGGATGTCAGAGAGACTGAGTAACCGTCAGTGGTTATTATGTTTTTAAAAGACCCGAAACTTGATTCTTTCTCAAACAAAGTGTCTGTCTTGACTCTAGTATTGGATAGATGAAGGCATTATCGATAATAATATCGATAATCGAACCTTAACGCCCCCATGGTCCTCCTCAGCAAGCCTCAGCACGGCGCGATACATCTCAACGGCCTCTCCCCACAGCAGCAACAGACAGTAGATCCCCGCCAACCCGTTCATAGCAGCTACATGTCTCCTCAACGCTTCCTCGCACTCCTGCTTCGCCTTCTTGCACAAATACTGCAGAAGCTCGGCCAGATTTGAAGCACCAGACGCCGAACTGATACTGATACCGCTCACCACCTGCGGATGTGAATGAGAGGAATCAGTCAAATCGAAAATTGATTCCAAACAAATAAATCGTTTGGGCGAAAATCTAGCGTCGAAATATTGACAAGACTTCACGCATCTTACATTCGCTATTTGTTTACGTTTTTTCTGCACACTTTATGAGGAAACTATTGGATATTTAAATGTTCTCAAATATAATATGACTCTATAATATGTCGGCCGAAAGTAACAGGGATTTTTATCCAAAATTAACCGAACACATAGCCAGTTAATTTCGTCCGTTAAAAATACTTCAGAACATTTATGTCCAATAGTATCCTCATAAACTGTGCAGAGAAAAACGTAAACAAACACGACTGCCTTGATGCCCTTTAGCAACCAATTCGACTTCGATAAATCGATATCTACTTTTACTTCGATCATCATACGTAATAGATTTTGTTCCCCCAAATTGAATCAACTGTTTTTGAAGTTCCCACCTGAGCATGGGTGCAGGCTTGCCGCAAATTCAGCAGCGGCAGCAGAAGACGATTGAGTGTCGACTTGTCGAGTGAGTCGAGAGCTCGCCAGATGGCTATCCCGGACTTGTGCAGACCTTCTGCGAACTTGCTGGCGCTCAGTCCGTGCTGCTGCGAGTAAAACGTGTCTTCAACCGCGCTGAACTTGAGAACATGATGGAGGAATGTCTGATCAGGAAGACCCAGCTGCTCACCCACTTCTTCTTTGGTAGATCGCCAGAATACCTGTCCCAAAAACACGAGATTACTTCTCGACGTTTTCTACCCACACACTTTTTATGCACACTTTATGAGGAAACTATTAGATATTTAAATGTTCTTAAATATGATATGTATTTTTACCGGCTATGTTGTTATTTTATGATCGAGTGATTTTTGTCTACAAAAAATTTGTCCGAAATTAACCGATCGTAAAATTACAACATAGCCTGTTACGCTATGTCGTTAAAAATCCATATTACCTATATTTCAGAACATTTAAATATATACAATTCTTTCCTCATAAAGTGTGTATAAAAAATCGTAAACAAACACGTTTGTGTGGTTGCCTTAAATTTTGGGGTTTTCTTTTTCTTATTTTTTTGCCGTTCAGGTTTATTTGGCTTACCTGGCTGAGGACAGAAAGCAGCGGTTTTTTGCAGCCAGCAAGGTATGGCTTCAGCAAGAAGTCAGTCCACACATTTTTGTCATCGAAAGCACCCAGGCCCATGAAGGAGGTTAGATAGAAAAGGTCGGCGACGCCACGCTGGATCGGAGTCCCCGTCACGCACCAACGATGCTCCGCCATTAGACGCCCCGTCATGAGACGCACCTGAAAGATAATCATTATTATCTCAGCTAAAGATAACGTCGCGAAAATATATCTTGTGGGGTATCAAGATTCTCAGGAAGATTCTCGCGCTTACCTGCGATACATCAGACTCCACCATCTGTGCTTCGTCACACACAACGCGCCACCAGCCAACACGCTGGAGAGCGCTACTCGTCCGAAGGTAGCGACCTTCATGGCGAAGACTCCGTGAAGGCGTCTCAGCTCCATACTGTGTCTCTGCACGTAGTACAGAGTACGTCGTGACGACCACATCGAACTCCGCGAGGTACGACGGCTGGACGAAGTTTTCACGAACACCTTTAAGGAGAGATCAACCAATTATGTTTGAATAGACTGCTTACCGGCGGCCATTTTGCGTACCAATCTGAAGGTCACCATACTGGTCCTTTTTGAAATTCCGAACCACAGAAGCAAGTGCCTAAGTGGGAAGTAGCAGCATGTCTGGACAGCTGTGCACGTACCCAGTATCAATCGAGATATCGAAGTTAAAATGAACAAAAGAAAAATGGCGTACCTGTGTAGCAAAGCACGGTGAGGGAAGGTGCATGGCACTCCACCTCACTTTCCCACTGCTGGAAAATGGCCGGCGGGACAATGACGAGCGTGGCACCGGACGGGACGGGGGACTGATCTCGCCAGCAGGACGGACAGACGTACGGGAGGTGCGACTTGCGGCCCCCGCAGGCGGAGTGCTGCCGCAGCCCGCAGCTGCTACACGCTACCGCAGCCTCATCTTCATCATTTGTACATATACACTTGAACGAGCGACGCCTGGTGCGAACGCTTGGACGCCTCACTCGCATCTCCGCCAACTTGCTTTCGTACCACGCAACCAGCTTGCTGCGTAAAATTCCTCGCCCTGGTCTGGACGGTACCAACTGCAGTCGCTCGGTGGCATCGAGACATCCTTCTTGATTTAGTTCGCGTGGAGATACCCCGGACTCTTCGTCTTCGTCATCATCATCGAAGGCTTCTTGTGGTTTTACAACTACTTGCCATGCGTACTCGTCAAGGTCTGTTCGTTTGTGGTTTAGAACCAGGGCGAGCGTGATGACCGTTTTGCCGAGGCCCATTTCATCGGCGAGGATGCCTCCACTGCAAGTCGGTGTGGGTCCAATGTTGGAGTAAAGGGCTTGTGCGTATTTGTTGTAGAGCAGGTCCTGTCCATCGCGGGAGGCAATAGAATCAGCCACATCCGGAAGCCAGGAAAGCTGCAGCTCTCCGGGGGTGAGCTCCCTGTCCATCATCCACCCTACAGCCGCCGCTTGGTACCCCCTCAAGGTGGGCCGCAAATCCGCGTGCTGAAACTCCCCGGTGCTTCCTCGACGTGACCTCTGAATTTCCTCCAGCTCTTTAAAAAACTGAACCCATGCCGTATCCACCACGTCCTCGTCTTCTTGATACATTGAGTAGTCATGACCATAAACTGTCTCAACCAGAGGTCGAGCATTGATTAACGGCAGACCTTTCACTCCAATGTCCAAGCGGAGCTCCTTGGCTGTTGAACTGTTGTAGACAATCAGCAACTGCTGAGGGTTTCTTCGAAGAACCTCTGTAGCATTTTGAGAAGCGACTAGAGGGACTTCATCAGCGGTCACCTGGAGCTCTTCGGTTTCGTCTTGAGTCAGCAGTAGCTTGGTGGGAGGTCCAAAACCTTCTGGAACACTCCAGGCCAAGGACACCGGTCCCAACAGGGCGACGTTATTTGGCGCCGTTGCCCAAATCTTGCGACGGACCACTCCTCCTTGGCTCCTTCTTTTGCGGCGTTTTGCTGGGGATTCGGTCCCGCTGCTGCCTTCGCCAGCAGGACGTTTCTGGGGGGTTGCAGCCTTCTTTCGAGCCATGGCCCTCCCTTTTTAAATTACCACTTTATCATCTAAAATGAGCAAATTGTGTGATTTTAACGGGTACACTCAGTGCCCGAAACATTTATCAACTTGTACTGAAAGGTACCTACAGTTCAGTGAAGTACAGCTTCGCTAGCCAAATGGTCTAGGTCTAGACCTTTTGAAGAACACTGAGAGAGCCTGGTCACATTGGTTCAACACTGGTCTAATTGATGCCCCCCTCCCCCTTCTCCCCACCACTCTACTACACACCAACTTACACTGAAAAGAATATTATTAAATTTACAGAAATGCACTACAAGGGGGGAGGGGGATGTAGAATGTGGATAACAATCAGGAAAAGGAATCTCACTTTGATTCCCATTGAAGAGTCACAATTACAGATTACAGAGGCAAAACAAGCAGTGTCAAGGAAAGCAAGTAGGTACTAAGTAGGTACTAGGTAAGGCCTCTAACTGTCGCAATATAGGTAATGAACTTCCATGAATATTTTTTGTTCTGAAATATTTTAGGTACACAAATTAAAAAAAATGTTATTTTATAATCAAGCTATTTTTGACGAAAATAACGCGACTGTAAAATCACAACATAGGTAATTCAACTAGTTGGTAAAATGGCCATTATATTTCAGAAGAAAAAACGATAGGTACTGAGCACTTATTCCTTCCAAATCTTTTAAAAACCAGCAGTTTTCTGGATCGCCTATTTCCTTAACTCCTTATCTCTGCAAGGCACAATATACTGTGACTGTTTTTGAAATATTTTGTCTATATTGAGGATAAACACAGGAAATATGTGAAAAATAAAGAAAAAGTTCTTTCTTCAAGCAAACAAACTCACGACCTATCAACAAATTGGACTGCTAGTCGGAGGAGTGCTTTCACGACCTGTCGACAGACCGGACAGTTAGTCTTGACTTTCCCTCCCGGCTACGCGACACCTCGACATAGCTATCGACAGGATTAACACTAATCAGCTCATTAAGAAACTCCTTGTCGTGGGTAATAACAATCAGCTGGAAATTCGTTTTGGACATGCTCTGTTTCGTTTCAATGAGTTCGTTGAGCGTGTTGGCCAAGTTACGGATGTTCTTCCGATCAAGATTGGTAGTCGGTTCATCCAGAGTGAGGATACCACAGTTGGCGCTGAAGACTTCTGCGAGAGCCATCCGGATGATGAGCGAAGCGAGCATTTTCTGCCCAGCACTGCAGCGGCCTCGCATCTCCAGGCGCACATCCGCTTTCACCTGAATCAGCTTGTAGTTGTAGTTCCGTCGGACATCCGAAACGCCTTCCACTTGATCTGCCTGCACTTCAATGTAGTCGATGTCGTTCCCGCGGTAGATTTTGCGCCAGTACTCACGGACGATGCCGTTGACCCGTTTCATTTGCTGGTGGTGGTAACCGTTCATCGCATACTCCATGGCACTGGCGTAGCGACGGAGGTCTGCTACCTCTTTCTCCATTACTTTCATCTGGCCCAGCTCCCTTTTGAATTTGAGGTCAATGTCGCGGTACATGTTTGACTGGAGCTCTTTCTCCAGAGCCAACATCTGGCCCTGAGTGCCGCCTTTTTGACCACCAAGCTGCGCCTTCTTCTGCCCGATTTTTTCGTCTTCGTCTCGGAGTCTCTTTTTCTCTTTCAGAAGTGCTTCGTAGCCCATGCTACCGAACTTGGTCTCCAGTTCTTTCAATCTGTTTTGAAGTCGCTCAATTTCTCGGTGCTTGTCTCGCAATGCTTTGTTATCATCCAGCTCTCGACGCCGTACAATGGATTTGGACTTCTCGCCCAACTTGGCATTGGTGTTTTCGATCTGTATTTTGACTGCTTTGATGGCTTCTTCTTTTTGTTTGATGGCATCGGTGAGGTCCACCAGCTCCTGCTGCTCCCCCTTGCGCTCAAATTCAAGAATTTCTCGCTGGAGACGGCGAATCTCTTTCAGCTGTTCATACAAGCCGTCCAGCTCTCTTTGTTTTTCTTTGATAGTGAGCTTCTGGGTGTCTTTAAGTTGCCTGAGCTCCTGCAGACACTGGAGACTGGCCTGCTCGAGGGGTGGAATGGCAGAGCGCGCTGTCTGTAACTCGGTCAGCATGGAGGCTTCAGCGGCTCTCAGGGCCACCAAGCGGTCTTCCTGCTGCCTCCTCTGGCCACCGCTCCCGCGCAGCTTCAACTCCTCCTCCGCCAGACTATGTTTTCGGTTTTGCAGCGTTGTCAGCTTGGCGGTGTACTCATTCAGTTTCCGCTGAACATCGTCCCGCTCGGTTTGTTTCCGCTTGCGGAGGGACCTGACCTCATTGCGTCGCTCCTCCGCTTCACGAAGATTGTCCGCTGTCCAGCCTCCGGGAAGCCTCTTTTCGAGCTGTTCAATTTCCAACTGGATCTTGCTGAGATCGTCTATGAGGTGGTCCAGCAGCCCCAAATCTGCCAGCATGCTCGTGCACGCTTCCCGATCTTTTTCAGCGCGCGTGAGGAGTCGCTCCACGCCATCCAACTCATTGACCACTTGATTCACTTTGACCCTCGCATCTTCCTGCTTTTTGACAAGAGCTGGAATTTCCACATCCTTGAGATGAGTCATTTTCTCGTTCTGTGCTTGGAGCGGTAACAATAAGCGAAGCTTGTTTTGTTCTTCTTGCAGCTCGTGGGTAACACGCTCCAATCGATGGGGAACTTCCCGTTTCTTGAAGTTCAACTCATCAATAAGCTTCTTAGCTTCTTCGTCGGCCGTGAAGTCTCTGGCACACAGGGGGCAGCAGGGATTGGTCCGCTGTAGTGTACGAATGTAGCGGTCGTACATGAACTGGGACGAAGCTAAAGCTCCTTTTTCGTCCTGAAGATCGTTACACTTCTCCTCAGTTTTCCTAACAGCGTCTTCTAAATCCCAATCACCAGTCACCTCACTCACACTGGCAGTAAAGGCCTCCACTTCCGCCTTGTGCTTGGTCAGCACTTCACCCAGAGCCTTCCCGCTACTTTTCAGATTGTTAACATCCCTTTCTTTAGCAGCTTTCTTGTCCCGAAGCTCGCGCAGGTTGACACTTAAATGTTCAGCTCGCTTCTCCACAGCGCGCTTGTAGCCTGACTCAGGTAGTTGCTCCAGTACGTCGATGAGGGTCTCGCGGTGGAGATTACGGAGCCGCGTCATATCCGCTGTCTTGCGTTTGTGGTCAGCTCGCAGCTGCGTCACTCTGTTGCCCGTATCCGCGTGTTCCTGCAAGCGCCTTACAGACTCTTCGAGAGTGGTGAGCTCCTCTTCTGAGGCCTGTAGCTCACTGTTGTAGAGCTCCAGCTGAGAAGTGAGCTCAGCAGCGTTGCCACGTTGCTGGTGTTCAGCGAGCGCTTTCTCAGCTACACGGAGCTCTGCACTGACGCGCTCTCTGCGGGTCTGTGACGCCTCCTCGTCCTCCAACTCGCGTTTAATCTCCCTCACCTCCCTCGCATTCTCCTCCAAAGCCTCATTCAACCGCTTCACGTCATAACTCTTGGCTTTGACATCATCGCGGGCTTTTTCCAGTTTAGCCTGCGCAGCCTCCTCCACTTTCTCATGCTCAGCAAGCAACTGATTAAAATCATTTTTCTTTGCATCAATTCGGCGCTGAAGGCCGTCCTCGGAGAGATGGGTGCTTGTTATTCCACACTCCGTAGCTAGCATTCTCATCTTTTGCTCCTTTTCGACCTGCTTCTGCTTGTGAATTTCAATGGTCTTGGTGAGCTGGCCCATCCGGCCCCTGGCCTCTCCGAGTTCTTCGACCATCATGGCCTCGCTGCGTTTGTGGCGCGCGAGCTCCGCGTTGAGCTCGTTAACATTGCGAGCCTGCACGTCGCAGTCGAGCAGAGCCACCTCTAGCTCTTCATCGGTTCCCACAAATTCGCAGTTGGCAATTCGAATTTTGGCCTCCAAATCTTCAGCAGTCTTTTTCACCCCCTTCAGTTCGGTCTTGGTCGTCTCGCACGTTGTGTAGATTTTTGAAAACTCCCTCTCCTGTTCATTGACGGTCTTTAACTTTTCCCGGACAGGTAGCGAAGCTGCCTCCAGCCGCTCCATCTCCTCATCCAAAGCCTTCACGTCATTTTGCAGCTCCTTCAACTCCACCCGCTTCTTCACAGCAATGTCTTTCCTTTCTTTGAGATGCTTGAGCTCCACCTCGCTTGCCAGCCTTTTCCCTGCCAGAACTTTCCTTCGGTCTCGCACTTTCTTCACACACTTATTATATTTTTCAGAGTCGAAAATTTGGTCAAATTTCTCCTTCAGTTTCTGGTCGGTGTCCAGCGGCCAGTGCGCGTCCTCTTGGGAGCAGAAAATGACGTTCTCCAGAATGGCCTTGGAGATGCCCAACATTCGCAAAATCTCTGGAATGACGTCGGCGCAGCGGTTGCTGATGCTCACAAGCTTCCCTTTGTCAGCATCATAACGGGAAATAGTGGAGTCTAAATTTTTCGTGGAGACGGACTTGGCGGTGCGGGTAGCTTGGAGTGATTTGGTCAGATGGACGGTCTCTCCTTTGGCATCATTGATGCGGAGCTTGATGAAAGCCTTGACGGTGGCGCAGGCCGTTAGGTTAGGGTCGTGGACAAACACTCCTTTGCCCGTAGGTTCCTTCTGGGTGGTGATGTACCTCAGGCACTCGATAATGGTCGACTTCCCGCATCCGTTGTCACCGAGGATCAGAGTCAAAGGTTTTCCAAAGGAAATGTTCTGCTTGTCTTCTGCCTCACATCCAAAGCTCCGTATTCCGCAAACAGAAAGCTTTTGGAGGGCCGCCATGTTTTCTGGATAAGGAGAAACCAAGAAGGAACTATCACTCGAGGTAGGTATGCGGAAATGAGTCTCTTACTAACTGTCGACAATCGGAAATCTATAAGTGAGTTAAATGTCTTTCTAATCATTGATCGGTTCAGGGTACAGCAATATGCAGGGGAAATTTTTCAGCAGTCGGGATTTAAACCTGGGTTACCTCCCTAACCACCCTAATCTAGAGGCTAAGTACCTACCTAACTTTTTAATTCGTTGACAAATATATTTATTGTCGAATGAACCAATTAATGGCCACTTTGAAGGGAGGCGTTCCGAGAAAAGTTCCCCTTCGTGCAGCAGTCTAGCCAATGGAAGGCTTATGAAAACCGTAGCTCTTCCGAAGGTGGTGGAAATTACCTAGCGGCCATTGTGGCCATTAATTCGTTCCTTCGACACTAATTAGTTCCACAAGGCCATTACAATATACCACTTTCTTTGGCACAAACTAACCGCAAGGGCAAAGCACCAGCAATTAGGATATTCACGAAGGGCATAGTTAAACTATGAAGGCTTTTTATCCCCAACACTCAAAATATTGGAAATTTGGAATTATTCCATAGTTGGACGCGTATGTTTTATGAGTAATATTCAAGTTTTCTGACAAGTCTACCCTAACCTCAACTATCAAAATATAACCAGGCAGGAGCAAACAATACAAGAATTTGAGGCACATATCACAAGCGGTTTGAATCTAAATTGGTTAAAGGCTTACCTGACCGAGTTATTTAGGTGAAACAATGTAATAAATGGAAATAAAGTGTTAAAATAGTATACTGCAACAAAGAAACAAAGCGCAAACATTAAACACACAATAATTTGGAGCGTTAAGTTGGTATTTCCGTAAACCGGATATAGTGTCGCACTTTTAAAAATATTGGCGCCAGATTTGAAAATCAATTCTGAACCGAAAAGCACATCAATACCCGTAATCAATACCAATCAATACTAACCTACTTTCTACCTTATGACAATGTCTTAGGGTGCGTCCCACCATGCCCAGTTAAAATTTAACTGGAGATTTACCATGTTAAATTTAACATGGTAAACATAGGACAAAATCTCCAGTTAAATTTTAACTGGGCATGGTGGGATTGGTGGGACGCACCCTTAGTAAATTGGTACGCTACTATACTACGGCTATATACCAGTGCTCTTCTGGGACCTACAGTTTTAGACAGGTTCCCAACCCTCACAGCCCAGATTTCACTTCACACATGCTGAACTATCACAGGTAAATGGCGATTAGAAAAAACTTTGTTAGGACCGAAATCGAACCGATGTGACTCCTATTCTTCGAAGGGTAATGAACTTCGTTCCTTACCGTGCAGATAAAGATAAGAGATAAGACAAAAATGTATCTTCCTGGAAAAGTAGCCAAAAAAACCTTATCGTGCCGTTAGAAGTCCACTAGCTAACAGTACAATAAGGGCGCTATCGACAGCGTGACAATACTGAGGCTGAATTTCACCATTTTCTTATCCGGAGTTGAACTAACGGTACAGCGTCGTCTGCTACACACGCGCAAAATCCAATATGGCGGTTAGTAGAACTATTGTAGCGTGGCCATATGAATTGTGTTCATATATAGGATAGATTTTTCTGGATTTTTAGTGAATTTTTAGACTTTTTTTTAGACATTTTGCAATATGGCGGAGTTCAATTTGAAATTGAGTGATATTTTAAAAGTGTTTTCGTCAGAAAACAACCGCAGTTTCTGCGAAGGAGAAAAAATAATCGAAGCCAACCACATTGTTCTTTGTGGGGTTACAATAAAAACAAAGTGGAAGTGGAGGTTTTCGGGTTGTGCTTACGATCGACACAAATTAAAAACATACCTCACGAAATAAAAATTTCTATAAAATTGTTGAATAATCTGTAAATGAAATAAATGAATACAGTAGCAGCAAGCAACCATAACGTCTGTACGACATCCTACCGATTATGCAATTAACAAAAACTATTAGGGCGGTATATACATTTGTCGCAAGTATCGAATCACATAACCTAGGTACTAACTTACGTTTCATTTACAAAGCGTTATTCCTACGTCCTCTCAAGCAAAGCCATAAATTATAGGGTAGTACCATTAGGTAACTATAGGTGCCTTGGATTGAAGTTTCACTTAAATATTGGTGTGCGCTCTTAAAATTGTAAGTAACTCTTATCATCACGAACAACTAAGTGTCTGCCTACTTACCTGCGTGAGTTTTATTGAAATATACACATACCTGGCAGAATATAATCCTCTCTTTCAAAATGCCGGCTGCAGACCGTCATTCCCATACCCACTGTTTTGCCTATTTTCAAAATATGCACCCACTTCTTCAGTAAAATTTGATTGCCATGAGGAAAATGATGTAAGTGTACACCTTCCCCTCTTTTTTGAAAACACTGAGGCACAGAACAAATTCGTAAATGCTTTTTTTAAATTTTTTCATTGGATTTCTCCATGTTTGGCCGTTGTTGTTACCGTTCTACCGTTAGTTACATTTTCTGCCACTAGAGGCAGGTCAGTCGTATTCAACTCCCAATAGTATCCGATAGTGTCTTTTAACGAGAGGGTTTAACGAACGGATTTACGTTATCGTATGTTTAGCTTACGACAAGTGCCTTGCGCTTGCACTTGTTTCTGTGATCACACTTGTCGTAAGCTAAACGATAACGTAAATCCGTTAATTTCGTTAAATCCTCTCGTTAAAAGACACTATCGGATACTATAAGAAAGTGGTGAAATTCAGCCTAAAGTATTTAGGACACTACGAACATTACGAACAGGAATCAGGTTTGATAATCAAAATCTACAGTTACATTTTCGTGGGCAACCCTTTATTTTTAAACATTTTTACAACAGATAACAAACATTTAAAAATAGAAACTAGCCCAATTTTTAGTTCTTAAAATCGGTTTAGTGTTGTTTTCTCCTAAATGAACATCCTGCAACAGAGAGAAGACAAAGCTGTAGTATAACAATTAAGATGACATGAAAGAGGAGAGAGTTTGAACTAAAACAAAGCACCAGCCTACTATTAAGAACATAAGTAAGCAAAAAATTATTTAAGGGCATATTAGCTACTTCACAGTATTTGAAATATTAAATATCAAGAAACAAACCCAACATTTCGGATCAGAAAGTAGAAAAGAAACTAGGGATTTACAGTACTTCTATTTCAATGAAAAAGTGCTTTGTTTTCGTTCAAATAAACATCACTCCCCATGTCTATGACGGTTGGGTTTGAGATGTATCCATAATGGGGGTGCGCCGTAATGTGAGGGAACTCGGGCTACTGACGTATCCAACAAATGGAAATCCAGCGAAATGTCCCCTCCAACATTAATATCGCCTCGGCCTTGAGTGCTGCTCTCAACAGTGAGAACACAAGGAATGCCTGGCTTATCTCACAGCTATCACACTCGGTCGTGACATTCCTTACCATGTTACAGGAAAGGTGATGTTCATCTAAACCAAAACAAACCACTTTTTCTCAAAAATCATAGAAACAAACCTCCTTAGGCTGAATTTCACCACTTTCCGATAGTATCTTTTAACGAGAGGATTTAACGAACGGATTTAAGTTTTCGTATGTTTAGCTTACGACAAATGCCTTGCGCTTGCACTTGTTTCTCTGCAATCGCACTTGTCGTAAGCTTAACATACAATAACGTAAATCCGTTCGTTAAATCCTCTCGTTATAGAATCTATCGGAAAGTGGTGAAATTCAGCCTTATTGAAATAAAAATAGAAAAGATCCTTAGTGTATTCTTTTAAGAACAAAAAATAAACAAAAATTCATTAAACTGACCTTTGGCTACTTCACAGTGTCTGAATTACCAGACATCAACACACCCATCGATCCAAAATGTGGAGTCTGTTGATGTTTGGTTTTTCAAACACTGTGTAGTACCTAGTAACCAAAAGTCAGTTTAATGAATGTTTTCTTAATTGGCTATGTATATTACATGTTTTTATTGCAATAAGGAGGTTAGTTACTATGATAATATTGATAATAAGAGAAAAACTGCTGCCTCGTTCAGGTAAACATAAAAATCACCTGTCCTCTTAAGGTTTTAAGTACAGCCTGTAGGTACATACCTTCCGTCAAACGCGCCCGTCCTCCCGTAGGTTTGCACAATACGTTGGAGCAGCTAGCGCATACAACTTCAGTCTGGGCGTGGCTAAACACTGTTGTTATTTTGTAGCAACCTTAAAATCATAAAAATACAGGTTAGCACACTGGCTATGAAGCAAGAGGACCAAGGATCTAGTCCAGTCGTGTCGAAAATTATTCCGGTGAACCCCCTTCTGGACCAAGTTCACAAAAGGTGGACCCATATATCCCACTAGACACTGCTTGGATAAAAGTTTACTGGCATACTGTATTTAGCACGGTAATGACACGAAAATAATTCTAAGTCCCGACAAAAATTTTGAAAACTCAAAATTATGCTTTTTGGAATCAGGATGGCTGGAAACGTCTAATGAAATCAAAATCTCAAAATAGCCCTTTGACGAATAAACATAGAAAAATTTCACCTGTCCCCTTTCGCGTACCCTAACCGTTTTCAGTTCCAGTGTAAGGTAGTTAGGTTAGGTAAGAGACTTACCAGGGCATTTAACGTCCATAAAGTAAGAGTTGGGATGCTGAACCAAACGCTTCTTCTTATGTTTCCTTTTTTCCTCCACTGGTGACGGATGTAACAAGTCCTTAGCAAGCTGAAACATACGAAATTAACTAATTACACGACGGGGACCTACAGTTTTAGGTGGGTCCCGGATCACCACAGCCTCGATGTCACTTCCCTAGACATGATTAAAATATCAGAGGTGAATAAAGACAAGAAAAATTGTACAGCATCGGTATCGAACCGGTGTGACCCGACTGTCAATTTCCCGCTAAAGACGACCATGGGCTATTGAGGCAGTTAGGCATAACCTAACCTAACCAAAACTACAACATGGTGTAACAATTTAAAGCCCGAATATGCATATTTAAGGCTTAAATTCTCATTTTTAACCTCAAATACGTTGAAATAAACTGTATTTCAACGCAGTAATCGACAATATCATCAAACATCAGCAAATATTGGAATATTTGACCCCACGGTAAACAACGTGGCGGTTTCAAATTTTCACAAAAATTGATGAGTAATTGAATTATTTCCATAATTAGGTGTATAACTGATCTGTTATCTAATTCCGCTACTAATTTGGAGCAATAATTCAATAAGAAAATAGATATGACGGAAAGAAGATACATACAGGCATGATGGCTAAACAGCATGGACGCCTCAAAGGAATATTATCCGGGGTTACAGAACCTCACGGAGGGCCTACTGGTTCTTTATTTATTTATTTATAGGATATTTATAAGCTTTTTTTAACTTCTTAATTTAATTTATATATTTTTTATATTGAAATAATTAATTTTGTTATTTTGTGTCAATTTTATTGTATAATATATTTTATTCTGATGCCACGATTCTCATGACACGTGATGATTTGTGTATCATTCTCGTGCCACGAAAAGTTGTGATCTGACATTCTACTTTGGGTTACATCATTTTTATGTTTTATGTTCTTGCGGAAGGTTTATCTAAATTATGATGAATGCGAAAAAGTTGCCTCTGAATGTTTGCGGGACTGTGATCAAGGGATTTGGCCGGGGCTCGAAAGAATTGGGGATTCCTACAGGTGAGTTGCGACCCTAACCTAATCTGGACTTATCTTACTCAGGAAATAGTTGGGTTTCCCGAGATCCGAACATATTACGTAAGTTACATCCATTTTAATTTCTTATATCTTTGTAGGCGGATATTCCAAGGAACTGTTTCTAGTTTTTTTTTTTTTTTTTTTTTCGTATAAAGTGACCCGTTGTTTATAGCTGTGCCCATGAAGGCAGTAGGAAAGCTTACACCGTTGGGGTTGCCGCGGAGACCCTCATGGTTTGCCAGGGCACTGGGCTATAAAGCAGGAGAACTGGGTATTGTTAAGTTTTTTTCCCTAAAGGAGGCCAATACTCTCTGTATTTTCTTGCAGCAAACTTCCCGGAAGACGTAGTGGAGTCATGCTCCGATGTGCTGGACACTGGAGTGTACTACGGCTGGGCCCGTGTCGACGACGGACCGATTCATAAAATGGTGATGAGCGTGGGCTGGAACCCATTCTACAAAAACAACAAGAAATCGATGGAGACGCACATAATGCACGAGTACCCGGCTGATTTCTACGGTTCGAAGCTTCGGGTTTCTATTCTTGGCTACATTCGACCAGAAATGGACTTTAAGAGTCTGGACGATCTTATACAACGCATCAAAGGCGATATAGCCGAGGCCAATGTTCAATTGGATCAATTAGAAGAGAACAAGTCAAGTGAGTTCTTGACATCCTCAATTCATGCCGTCAATGGAAACAGATAGCGACAGACGACCTTAGTTTAAGGCTGTTGACACAATGCTGTTTGTTGATGTTTTTTAATGACATTTTTCTGATGAAACTGTTAGATATGACAACTATCCAAAGCTACTCGGCTAAGTTGTAATTTTGGTCACTTGGCCAAAAATGACTCGGTCGTAAAATCACAACTTAGGTGACTAGCTTGAGACGTTTAAAAGACTTAAAATATTCTGGAAAGAAAAAACATAAACAAACAGAAAGTCAAAAATCCTCAGTAAACAGCTTGGTATCTTCAGTCTTAATTCGCAGTCGCATCAAATCTAAATGTACTTACGTACTGATCTGGCCGAAAAGAATTCTTGCTATGTTTATTTTTAGATTTGAGATGTACTTAATGTCAACGCTACAACTGTACCTATAGTTGCGATTGTTTTATTTTTGTGCCAGTCTTAGTAATGTCCTTTTGGTGTTAAGTTTGTCATATTTTATTTTCCTTGACTTTGGAATCAAATGCACTTATCTATTTACTTAAATCAGTGTCTGTCTTATCGGTTATCGCTGTTATCAGTTATTTATTACTCCCATTCTGTTTAGACGGCAAAGATAGGTGACATGTAGATTAGTTTTTGACTTCACTTGCCCTTAGACGGACTTTGCTATCTACGTTTTGGCCGAGATTTTTTTTGAGGACACTGTTATGAACGTCAGAAATTAACTGACTCAGTTGTGATTTTACGTTAATTTTAGTCGTTAAAAAACATACAGTCGTCTCTCTATAGCGAAAACCTTCCTTTAACCTCTGTGCTTTAACGAACGAACGCTACGGGCCCTTCACAAACCCTCAATCATCTCCAAAATGCTTTTTTCACCCCTTTATAACGATATAAAAAGATACCTATGCTCTCAGTATATTCAGCGATCGTTTCAAAGCTGAAATATCTCAAAACTGTCGAGGTCATTTGCCTTTGTTAGGTACCAGTTACAGGCTAACTGCCAGGATGACGTAAGGTATATTCTCCTTGACGAACTGACTATTTTGGGATCTCAACTCGCTATACCTGGACCCCATGTAATCAATTTTTTAGAAGAATGACATTATTCACAGAAGTAATGTCAGTAGAATACCATCATCTTCTAAGTTCTAAGATAAGTCATGCTCAAGGGGAAAACTGTCAAACTTTAAATTGGCGGGAAAAGTATATTCTCCTGCCACGGCAAAAGCGTGGCCTTAGAAAATTCTGTAAATACACAACATGGCTAACTATGTTGTAAAATGTAGAAAATGTGGAGAATTTCTTTTCCAAAGCTCTAATTTAGTTATTTTAAATGCGCATCAAGATGCTAGAGATACAAACGATGATTCCCTGTGTCAATCTCTGTTAGATCGCACTTTTATTTATGTGAATGAAAATGAAAAGACGCTTCCTACCTTTATCAGCGAGCAAATACAACAGGTATGTTTGATTGTTTTTCATGTTCCCGATAGTTTCCATCGTGTTCAGCAGTACCTACCCCACACATCGTGTTAGTACCCAATGGGGACCTTACAGCTCTACCTAGGTGGGTTCCAAACCACCACAGCCTCGATATACATTTCAACTGAGATACTGAACATATCAGAAGTGAATGCCAATTAGAAAAACTTCGATAGGATCGAGATCGAACCGGTGTGACTCGGACAGTCGGTAATACCGAACCATTTCTCTTTTTAGGGCAACTGGACGAAGGGAAAAGTAACTTGTCCAAAATGCGGGAACAAGATTGGATCTTTTAATTTTGTATCGTCACCTCCATGCTCCTGTGGGAAAACGCGCTTACCTGCCATACAAATCATTTCGTCAAAAACCGATGTCTTCACTCACTTCACTCAAATTCAAGACCCGGACTCTTGAAAATAAAATTTAAAGGCGTGTGCGCAATCGTGTTTGTTCACTTTTTTTCTGCACCTTCTGTGAGGATACTATTGAATTTTAAATATTTTTAACAGGCTGTGTGATGATCTTCTTGGCTCTTTAATTAATTGATAAATTGGTACTGATATTTCGAGCAATCAGAGACTACTATGTTAGGGGTTGGTCGCACGGGGTGACGTCTTCTGTCCACCCACCCCTCCGCAATGAAGATGATAATGGAGAAGCCGATGGCTGAGGCGAGGAAAGCGAACATTTGAAATACCTCCTCCAGGCGAACTTGCCCCCACAGTTCGGGGGCGGTTGGGGTGACGGGCGGCCAAACGTTCATTGTGATGCGTTCCAGAATGCCCCGTTCGATCATAAGCCCCAGTCTGAAATGTAAAATTTCTGTTAAGGGCGACCTGTTTGTTTATGTCCGACCATTATTTTAGGGCACTGTTGGATATGTAATTGCACCACCAGAGTATTCGTTCTCCAGTGAAAGCTAAACATAGTGTCCTACTCGGAGTCTTTTGTTTCGCGTTCTAATAGCGCACTACGTTTAGCTTATGGAGCAGCCACGGCCATTGTAGTGCAATTGCCTGTCTCATTCAGTACCGTAGCATCATCGGAAGGTAACATATCTTACTGATAGTTGATGAGGGGTTGCAGGGGGTGGTTTTTGGGTAAAGCCATCCCTAGATGAACAGAAGACAAGGGTCGTGTCATCGAGATGATTTGGCATTGCGCTTGGTAAGTCATTCTGCGTGATACAATGGCTTCAATGCCGAACAGCGCGTACTTCGGCTGGTTACAGATGGTTTGGAATGCTTGCCCCATACTTGTCATTACGTGCTGCTGCGGGACTGTCGTAATCAGCCTGTTGTAGGCCTGCGACAGTGTCGCGTCCTTGGTATCCTGTCGACAAAGTACAAAAATATGTTATTCTATCATGTTTTAGATCTTGTCGCATAATCTGCTGGAGGAGGTGAGACAGAATCCAACCTCCTGGTTTTTTTATTGACAGAAACTACTAGATAGCAAAATCACAACACAGCCAGTTAATTTCGGATGTTAAAAAGACCTCGTAGGTACCTAGGTACTTACTATACAGGGTGTTTCCGGATGACGGGGCAAAAAAAATATGGCGGGTAGGTACACCCCCATAGACCATTTTTGGCTAATACATGTGGGGTCGCAGGTCCTTCCTAACTGAGATACAGGGCCGGAACCAGTCAATTTGACAAAGGGTTTTTTGCCCTTTTCTCGCTAACGACTTATAATAGCGAAAAAATAAGTGCAGTTTGGGTACCATTTTTAAGGGTGCCGCATCGAATGGTGGTATCAGTTTTTCAAAATTCAGTTTCAAAATGGCTGATTCAAGATGGCGGCTTTCATTTGTTTCTCCGATCTCAATGAAAATTGGTGGTTAGGGGATTTCAGGCATGCTGAAAATGACTCTGAAAAAAGTTTTTGAAAATTCGAAAACTTTTGTTTTTCTGCCACTCCTATAATTTCATGAACCTCATTCGATTTGTATGAAATTTACAGTGTAGTAACTGATAGACCTACTTATTGAAAATCTGCAAAAAGTTTTCAAAAAATCGCTCGCGTTTCAAAATGGCGGTGTCCTGAATTTACTCTTAAGGTGAAGTAGACCTTGTCCGATTTTCACAAAATTTGATAATTTAATGTATGTAGGAATTAAAAACAATAATCTGAAATAATTATGTAAAAATTCATGGAAATAAAGTTAGGGTAGGCAATTAGGTGGGTACCTCGTACATGGGTACCTACCTGGATAACGTGAAATAATCAAATTAATCAGAAAGTTGGGTCCGTTACAAAATGTTGTGTGAGAATGTCCAGCAATGTGTTTAATCATGAAATAATAAGAATTTAATAACAATACTCGTCAAATTTCATGTAAATCTGATGAGTCTATGACAACTTTAGGGAAATTTTAGGACGCCGCCATTTTGAAACGAGTGCGACTTTTTGAAAACTTTTTACGAATTTTAAATAAGTAAGTCGACGAATTACTGTGCTATAAATTTCATGCTGATCGGAACCATGAAACGACTATCACGACACCGCCATTTTGAAACGCGTGGGATTTTTTGAAAACTTTTTACAGATTTTCAATAAGTAGGTCTATCAGTTACTACACTGTAAATTTCATACAAATCGAATGAGTTTCATGAAATTATAGGAGTGGCAGAAAAACAAAAGTTTTCGAATTTTCAAAAACTTTTTTCAGATTCATTTTCAGCATGCCTGAAATCCCCTAACCACCAATTTTCATTGAGATCGGAGAAAAAAATGATAGCCGCCATCTTGAATCAACCATTTTGAAACTAAATTTGAAAAACTGATACCACCATTCGATGCGGCATCCTTAAAAATGGTACCCAAACTGCACTTATTTTTTCGCTTTTATAAGTCGTTAGCGAGAAAAGGGCAAAAATCCATTTGTCAAATTGACTGGTTCCGGCCCTGTATCTCAGTTAGGAAGGACCTGCGACCCCACATGTATTAGCCGAAAATGGTCTATGGGGGTGTACCTACCCGCCATATTTTTTTTGCCCCGTCATCCGGAAACACCCTGTATTTCAGAACATTAAAATATCCAACAGTGTTCTCAAAACATTATCTGAAAAAAAACACCAAATGTTTTTCGTCTTGAATCTCAGAAAAGTTCATTGAAAAAAATCTTAAGAACTTACCGCGAAGTAATCATACTCTGCAGTATTATTAGCCACGAGGAGTTTGTAAGTTCCATCATGCAACATCTCGTGGACTGAGTTGAACGGTCTGTAGGGCGTCTTCTGAGTCAGCGAAGAAATGAGGGAGGCAGAGTAGGCTGGAATGACCACGGCGGACACCAGGTAACTGCTGAAGAACAGAATCCTCAGAGCTGAAGACCGTGGGGCGTCCTCGCGACCTGTTCCACACCAGGAGCCCTATTATGGATTTTTTAAACACGCGTGATCACGCAGTTATCATGAAAACATAGGGAAAATAACATTGCAAATGTTTATCACGCGGTTATCACGCGTGATAAAAAGTTCCGTAATAGAGCTCCTGAAACAACTATTAAGGCCGAACATACATTCGCTATTTGTTCACTTATTTCTGCACACTTTATATGGATATTCAAATATTCTGAAAAAAAATATGCAGAAGAAAACGTGAACAAACACGACTGCGTAGACAAGACTTCATTCGAAAGCACTTGGTAGGCATAGGTACCTTGCTGGGATAGACCCTGGATGGTGAAGAACAGAAAGCTGAGGTAGCCATAGGTGGGGTAAGCAGGGTTCGGTCTCTTTTCGAGGTCAAACTTGACGCTGATGAGGAAGGTTAGGTACAGGCCAGCTGAAGACAAGATGGTCCACCAGAGTATAGCCTTCCAGAGGGGCCAGGGAAATGGCTTCAGCACTGCGCCCCAGTCCAGCACGATGCCAGGCTGCTTGAAATAGATCTGGTACCTGAAAAGGACAAAAAAGACTAGGAGATACCTGTGGGAGAATTTTTGGGTTTCTCAATGTGCTGAATCTACAAAGGCATTAAGAAATCATGCCTCACGATTCTATAAACCCCAATCTCGTCATACCTCAAAATGACCCAATCTCTCTTAAACCCTGTTTCAGCTCCTCTTCATTAGCATGCCTCACGTCCTAATTTTCCCCGATCTCCCCCGATCTCTCCCGGTCACACCCAATGCACCCCAATTTCCCTTAAAAACATACTTGGAGGTAAGGAGAGGGTGTGAGAAGTCCAACACATGGGATCGGCGCTCGTTGATGCTCAGCTCCGACACAATCACATCAATTTCTCCTTTTACAGCCATGCCAATCAGTCCGGACCAAGACCCGTCAGCTCGTGGTGAACCTGTCGATGTATACCTGAAAATACGTACATATACCTTAAGATATACGGGGTGCTGAACTGGATACCATTGATAATTGCACGACCGCTCTACAAGCTAAACATATCGTGCTATTCGAACTAGAAAACAAATGCTGCGAATAGGATACTATGTTTAGCTTACACTGGAGAACGAATTCTTCGAAAGATAGAAATGGTGGTGCAATTACTGTACTAAGGCTGAATTTCACCACTTTCCGATAGTGTCTTTTAACGAGAGGATTTAACGAATGGACTTACGTTATCGTATGTTTAGCTTACGACAAATGCCTTGCGCTTGCACTTGTTTCTCTGCGAACGCACTTGTCCTAAGCTAAACAAACGATAACGTAAATCCGTTCGTTAAATTCTCTCGTTAAAGACACTATCGGAAGGTGGTGAAATTCAGCCTAAATACAGTATGCCATAGAATGGGGTAGTTGCTTCTGTTTGCGCATAAGTATTACCTTATGTGTACAGAGGATGAAGAGTTGATAGTCTGCTCGATATAACGCCAGATCCTGAGGAACAAACCGTCCCATTTTACGGTATTCCCAGACTTCACTTGGTATGAAATCGGCCAATTCTGCCAACAAAAGAAAATTTCCACAAGTCGAAATAATTCTGCGATCAAAAAATGAAGCCGAACACCTCCCACCACTAGGTTTTTACGATTTGTAGAGTAAAGTTTTGTAGCACTGAGAGCTGTTCTTGTTCTTAAATACGTATAATATGCCTTTTTAACGTCAGAAAATAGGTAACTACGTTAAGAAGACATGTTCTCCTAAAAAATACTCGAGAAATACGTTAACAAACAGCAAACGTACCTACCTACATGCAGTCTTAACATTTAGATAAGAAAACGACCAGACAAACCTCAATAAGACCGACTCTCAAAGTGATCCCCTCCAGATCGGAACGGCGTTCATATAGAGACCCGTCGACCAGCTGAACGCCCCGTTCGGCCGTCCACACGCCCACAGGACGAACACGAACAGGCCGCGTTGCGTCCACACGCGACACGTCCCAGACGTCCGCGAACGTGTCGTTCACAGAACGAACGGCCAGGAGCTCTAGGGAAAAGGGTAGTTCAGCGCTGCCAACGAAATCGTCTATGGAGGTGTCGATGAATACCACCCACACTGCCTGATGCAGGCTTATCGATTTTGTATACTGTAATCAGATAGTTGTTTCAATTGTTTATTATCTTTATTAAGGGTGACCACACAATCTTGTTTGTTTACGTTTTTTCCGACCATTTTATGAGGATACTGTTGGAGTTTGGACAATTTTTTAATTGACAAAAATCATCCGAAAAAAAGAGAAGAGGAATCTTTCTGCCGCCACGAGTTTCAGGATTGTGTGGACCGTCTTAACAAACTCAAATTCCAATCAATTAATCGAACATAGGAAAAAGTCTGTCGAAAACAGTTGATCCCTTTTCTTGGTCATCTCGAAGAGAAACAAACAAGAAAATTCTAATCACCTGAGCGAAGTCTTGAGAGCTGCTGTGATTGGCCACAACGACATAGAGGCACTGGTACGGTGATTGGTCCATTTCAATTCTGTCCCTAATCGAAGCAACGCCAATGGTCCGCCATGATGAGTCCCTCCGGTCCTTCAGCCAATCAGAAACCACCACCAACCCTTTGGTAGTGGCAGGCCGGTGCATGATCTTCACATGAAATGAGATTATTATTAACGGTGAAAAAGAGCGTGGCATCAGAATGAACTTCCTTTGTTTTACACAAACCTATCCGAAACTCAATCGAGACCAGTAATTGGAACGCCATTTCTAATTGTTTGATAGTATAAGCTAAACATAGTGTGCTATTCACAGTCTATAGTTTCATGATCGCATAGCACACTATGTTTAGCTTTTGTGGAGTCGTATTACCTTAACACAGATCAGGTTGTATTTCTCTGCGACACTATGCGATACTTCGGCGTAAAATGACGCTGTAGTGCAGCTCCATAGGAGACAGCTTAGCAGCACGGTGCTTATTCTGGAATATAATAAATGGTCATTAATGACAAGTTTTTGAAAAAACTGTGGGATATTTTTTTTGTTCTAAAGTATCGAAAAAATCCCTCGATTAAAAAGACATTATAATGCTTACCTTAGCAGTGGAACCAAACCAAAAAATATTAACAAGATACCAACACAGAAAAAAAATCACAAAAATAAAAGTGTAATGCTTTGAAATCGACTACACTTGGTAGACAGTCGTAATAATAGTCAATTTTAATAATACTAGGTAGTAATACTATGCACGATACAATAGTTAGGTGTGGAACAAAAAGTAAATTCACACTAATTTAGGCTGGATTTCATCACTCCTTTAAGAGGACGCTATACCTGACGATGCATTTATTGCCGCCCATAAGATTAACATTGCGAGCGGCGATTCATTTTCAAGGTTTACCCTTGGTTGGAAAGACACAAAATTTTGCCTGTACCTAGCCCTAACAATGTTCTAGGGAGTGTTCGAAGCAGATTTCCCAATTTCTCACTGGTTTCTTTTATTGTAACTGTTTTGCAAATGCTAGCATCGCATACCTCAAGAAAAGTGATGTATCTCGAAAACCAGTAAAAAAAAATGGGAAATCTGCTTCGAACACTCCCTAGAACATTGTTAGGGCTAGGTACAGGCAAAATTTTGTGTCTTTCCAACCAAGGGTAAACCTTGAAAATGAATCGCCGCTCGCAATGTTAATCTTATGGGCGGCAAAAAATGCACCGTCAGGTACCTATAGCGGACCCTTAAAGTATACTTTAGTGTCTCCTATCAAACAGATTTATCTTATCGTATGTTTAGCTTATGACAAGTGCAATTGCACTATAGTGTACTTTAATAAGTGTGAATCCACCCAGTAAGTCAGTCACTACAGAAAATACGGCCAACTCCTGTTCGGCTTCGGCCAAACTCATCCTGAGGGGCTACTTATACCCACCCGGGCAGTCACATCCAATTTTTTTTTAAGAAGTTTTTTTCTTAGCTAGAATCTTTTTTTTCCAGAACCATTTCTTAACAAATACAGAAGGAACTTGTGATATTTGGCTACAGAAAAACTGTCCAGAATTACTCCATTGGAAAATCATAAAATATCAGACCACAAAAAATGGGGTGAAAAATAACTTCAGCAAACAGGCTGCGTGGACAACCTTAACAAATAACATAGGTAATTAATTCAGAACATAAACGTAACAGGAAGACGCTAACTAACGGATTCGCAACAATCTCGAACTTTCAGACTTTTTTTCAAACAGCAGATATTTACGTCAACCACATTTTTGGCGTTCCCTTCACTATCGAGGCTCAGATGATAACGGTACATGCACCACCGTCTTGTAACAATTATCGATCGATAAAATCGGAAGTTTGCTCTATGGTTTCCATGGCAAAAAATGGGTTTCCTATATCGTTGACTTTCGAACTGCCTTAATAAAAAAAATGAATGCAACGATAAGTACTTATTTGGACTAATAGGGACGATTCAGGAAGACGGACTTTATTGTTACACGTCACCTTCATTTGTTTCAGGGTAAAATGGGAGGGGGTCTTCATAACGTCATAAATTAACTGGCTTTGTTGTGATTTTACGATCGAGTGATTTTTAACCATAAAAAATTTGTCCAAAATCATTTACTTGTAGAATCACAACATAGCCAGTTAACTTCTGACGTTAAGAAGAGATATTATACTTCAGAACAACTAGCAAATGTACATTCCGTCTTAAAAAAGAAAATCCCTTTCGGCAGCCCCGAAAGGCGTAGGTAGATTTCGAAGATTACTTCCATCCACTAAAAGCAGTCTAAAATCATTTAGAATGACGGTTAAGAAGATTTTCAGTTGACCCAAATGCATTATCTACAATAACAAACGGAGGAATTGAGATTTGAAATTTCACCCCCCCCCCCCCCCCTTAACAAGAAAATGAAACTGATTTTACAAAAAACTTTTTCAGACAAAAGTTGTAGATATTATTAATAGAAACTCATAGCAAAAAGATAAAACTCAATATCTCACCAAATAAGTGAGTTATGACGTTTTGAAAATTCAACCCCCCACCCCCTGCCTAAACGGTGCGTCGGACGAAAAACTTTTTCAGACAAAAGTTGTAGGTAATATTGAGGCAAATGCATTACAAAACAAAAGAACTCGATAACACCCCTAGGACACAAGTTATGAATTTTTTTGTGCGCAAAACCCTCTTTTTCCACCCCTATTCAACCATTAAGGGTGGGATCAAAAAACGTTACTAAGAAAAGTTGTAGGCAGTACTGTTAGACGACCCTCAGAGAAAACTACGTTTCATTAGTTGCAATATTAAGGGAGTTATGGCCAAAAAGCCAGATTTAGAAAAAGTCCCCCCATTTCCCCCCCCTTGGTCCGATTTCCCCCATTAACGAACTCGACCGAGATTTTAGTCCCTTATATTTTATTAAATAGTCAAAACCAATTATTTTTCAAAAATACGGCTGCTAGCGTGTTCACAAGGAAGTGAAAATGATAGATATATATATATATATAGATATATATATATATATAAACTTTTGAGCTGATGGTGGTTTTGGGATCCAGGGGTCATAAAAAGAAGAACTGTGAAGAAATTTTTCAAAAGTGAGACTACTGGTACGACTACAATAGGTAGATTTTTCTTCGAAATCTACCTAAAAATTTCATACTATTGGTCAATTTCGACAATTATTGTTCGTGTATAAAATTGCAATCTACAATAACAATACATAGCGAGTTTCAGTGAATTTTAAGTTCACAAAGACTTTACTTTACTCACTTTAGGCTGGATTTCACCACTTCTTATAGTAGACTATAGTGTCTCCTAACGAACAAATTTATGTTAACGTATGTTTAGCTTACGCAAGGCACTTGTCGTAAGCTAAACATACGTTAACATAAATCCTATCGTTAAATCTGTTCGTTAGGAGACACTATAACACTATTATGAAAGTGGTGAAATCCAGTCCTATAACGATAAGAGCTAGAGCGACGAATACTAGACATATTTAGACGAAATCGGGTGCTGTACATATTGTCGGTCCGATTAGATATAAAATTATTAAGCTTACTTCACTATGTACAAGAGCGGTGATCAACAAATGAAAATAATTCGTTTACATTTTTTATCACAATAATTATTTATCTCAACTAACCTAGGCATAATAAGTATAAATTTTTAGTAACATGTTTTTTTTTTATTTCTACCATAACTGTCTATTATATTTCAGAAAAAAAAAATCCAGCTGTTTCCGTGAGTATATAAAAATGTAAACCAATTGTTTTCTTAATTTAATCTTACAGGTGAAATAGCCTGCTCTCGCACGGAGAAAACGGTAAAACTGAAGGTATTGTGTCACTGTTCGATCGATAATCAGTTCCCATAATTTCTTCGATTTCCCGTTAGGCTAGGATGAGAAATCCATATTAAAAATTACGAAAATTGGTACCTACACAACCGATTGATAATATCACCTTCGATTTCCCATTGGCTAGCAAGAGCAATCTATTTCAGATCTAAACATTACGATATTCCATCTACGTCTTGCGCTCGGAGGTTTCATACGACGAGCTGCGCTTGATAGGAGGCACCGTTGGGCGTGGTTTGGGGGCGTGGCCACGTGGCAGTCCGGCGTCCGTTGCGAGGTGTCCATGGTGATGAGGGTAGTCATGTCGCAAACTGGCGTCAACCAATTTGACGCACTCGTCCAAAGTCTGCGTGAAGGTGTCGCACGTTAGCGAAAGCAACCCTGTCGCTTCAGTCAGTTTCTGAACGTCCGGTGGCGAGGTGGCGACACTTTCCTTCACCTTAAAAAGGGGAAGATTGAGTGAATGTCGCAAGTATCCTGTAAGCTCTGGGGGTTTATCAGCGATGTTTGTTCCGGTACGGGTAAACCTGGCATTGCAGCTCCAGTGTGTGGGCGCTGAGAGGGGGACCTTTGCAGGTCTCACCGCAATGCATTTCAACACACACTGTGAAGTTTACCGGAGAGGTGCTGGTTTGGTTAATGAGATAGAAAGACACTATTCTAGTTCTGTGTTTAGCTTTCAACATAACGATGATAAGAGCGTTAACAGTGTGTTATAGAATAGCCCCACCAAAGCACCAAAGCTGGTTTTTGTCTGGAAAATGTTGTCCTAGTGTAAGAGAAGGGTCTGATAGGGTCACCTTACGACGGTTAACTTTGTAAGATGGGCCAGTAACAACTGTTTGCTTATACACTCCATCAGTCTTCGTGGTATGTTATTTAGGAAGACAAGAACACTGTTTTTTCTCAAATAAAGTGCCTGTCTTCTTAGGATAATGGAGAAAGATAAGACAGGTCTGAGCTATTGTGCGTCATAAATACATAGGTACCTGGTGTGCTTGCTGCATGAGCAGATCGCAGTAGAGCCTCAGCTCAGCCCGTTTGGAGCGAAGGGTGTCACCTTCTAAAGCTTCGTGCCTTGGTCTGGAAGTGACGCAAGCCTTAGCACTGCCTAAGGCTACCACCCACTGCTGCCTGTCCTGGCTAGTAGCTGCGCGGAGGTACAGGTGCTGCTCTCCAGGTATGGAGATCGTCAGCCGTGTTCCGTCGTGCGGTGGAACTATCAACATAGATAGTGCCAACCCTTTAATGTAGCGATAGTGGCAATTAAGGGTCCGCTATACCTGACGGTGCATTTTTTGCCGCCCATAAGATTAACATTGCGAGCGGCGATTCATTTTCAAGGTTTACCCTTGGTTGGAAAGACACAAAATTTTGCCTGTACCTAGCCCTAACAATGTTTTAGGGAGTGTTCGAAGCAGATTTCCCATTTTTTTTACTGGTTTTCGAGATACATCACTTTTCTTGAGGTTTTCAAAACAGTTGCAATAAAAGAAACCAGTGAGAAATTGGGAAATTCGAACACTCCCTAGAACATTGTTAGGGCTAGGTAGGTACAGGCAAAATTTTGTGTCTTTCCAACCAAGGGTAAACCTTGAAAATGAATCGCCGCTCGCAATGTTAATCTTATGGGCGGCAAAAAATGCACCGTCAGGTATAGCGTCCTCTTAATGTACTGGCGATAATAAATGGGGCAGACAGCGAGGGAGATAACCACGGCAAATAGCTGCCTTCCTGCTTCGCACTATCTTTACACACAACGCTGTTTGCTGACGTATTTTATGATATCGTGGCATATTTATTTGTTCTGAAATATAATAAGACTCAGAAACTAGTTTGACTTCTTACCCTCAATTTCACATGTGGAAACTTTAACAGACCCTTTGCACCCCGAATTAACATCATCCTGACTTTTGTAGTAGGCCAATACTCCGTCTTCCAGCACAAACCACCGCAGTTGCCAGCCTGCAAAACCAGAAAACCACTTTTTCACCTTTCTTCGCAGCTGTGTAGGTACACCACAAAAATACCGTTCGACGATCCTCTGAAATATAACCTATGGTGTATCTATTTTCTCCAGATTTTAACCCCTGATTAGGGGACCTAACAGTTAATGGAGGGTCGTTTATGTTATCTAAATAATAATAACGTTATTGAAATATAAAATAGTTACCGTTCCAGTAGTTGGTCCATTTCCATAGAGCTCCCTCCATCATCAAATTTTGAAAAGAACACACAAACAAACTGCTCTCAACGCTAGCAAATACATTTGCGCAGGATGATGATTGGTGCCCGCAAACTTAACTTCCTAAACTTTTATATTTTATGATAATTTTGATTTTAAATGCTTTTGTTATGTTGTAAATTATGATTATTTATTGTTTCAATTTATTTTTTAAATTTATTTGGAGTAAATTTTGGGGCTGTAAGAAAATACCTAAAAGGATTTTTAAATTAAACCGGAAATTGACTTTAGCGCGCTTTTAAATTGTCGCCATGATGCAAACATTGTCGCTACCCTTCCTGCGGGCGCGCCAAAACAAGAGATAGGTAGTTCTTTTTTGTTGTTACTAGTTTTTAATTTTTAATCCAACATTTGCTTTTTACTTTCTCGCCCGTATGTAATACATGGGCTGAGAAAGTTATGTTATCGTGCGAAATTTTGATTTTGAGATTTTCATTGCAAAAGGCGTTTCAGAGGTCCTAGATACCAAAAAAATGGTTTTTAGGTCATGTCCGTCCGACGTACGTACGTTTGTCTGTAGCGCGGCTAGAGGTCACACCAGTCAACCGATTTGGCTCAAATTTGGAATATAGATGTCTAAAATCAGTTCCAAGATACATTTTTTAATATAATTTTTATTACTCAAAAATTGCGCCCACTATTGTCAAAAAAGTGTCAAAAAAAATTCAAAATCGTGTTTTTGTCTACTCAAGACGCATTTCACGGTACGGTAATAAAGTTTGAACCTTCAAATTTTGCAGCCGTGTTCCCAGATAGATGCTCCAGGATAATTTTTATTGTTTTGGAGATGGGCCAAAAATTTGGGCCAAAATTGGCCCATACGTGAAAATCTTGGCCCATGAACAGTATTAGCCGGAATTTCACAAAAATCCACAAACTTGTGCTTAATAACATTACTTAAAGGCTTGTCGAATAAATATTCAATAAATTCAAAATTGCGGCCAATATATGCAAAATAAAGTGAAAAATAGGAAAAAAAGCAAGAATCTCGTTTTTGTCTACTCAAGACGCATTTCACGGTACAGTAATAAAGTTAGAACCTTCAAATTTTGCAGTCGTGTTCCCAGATAGATGCTCCAGGATCATTTTTATTCTTTTTGACATGGGCCATAAATTTGGGCCAATATTGGCATTATCGTAGGAAAAATTTTCCAAAAATGGAAATCACGTTTTTGATTGGTTAGGTCACATTTGCAACAACACTAATCGACGGATTTTCTTGAAAATTGGTGAAAGTGGTCTCAGATAGATGCTTCAAGGGCATTTTCAATAGATTTTCATTTACTTAAAATTTAAGACGGTGACATGCAAAATAGAAAACATATACTTTGCGCGTCGAACGACACTTCACTGTTTGACGGATATGTTTGAAATTCGGTATGCAGGTGCCTAAAAGTATCGTCCAGTGTGAGGCAAAATACTTTTTAGAAAAAGTTAAAATTCTGACAATTATTCACGTAAAAAAAAAAATCAAATTTTCGATAAAAATTGCGAGAAAGTCAAGTGCGACCATTGTCGAACCCTTTATTTAATGTACTGGACATGAAAATTATTTTATATCAAAACTCTGTGATGATTCTGCAAGTGCCGGGGCCCTCAGTAGACAAGCCCGGCAATCGAGCTTTCCCCACCCTGTGAAGGGCAAATACCCACAGTAGGCCTATTTAGCTAGTACCTAGTGCTGTGGTAGCATCATCACCTCGTTAGAAAATATACCTATTATAACAATAGAGCCCTAACTAAAATTTTTGTGTAAAGTTATTTTCTTTCGATTGAAAAAATCTTTTGAAATACCTAAATGTCAAAGTATCACAAAGTTACGGACCATCAAATAAATCTATTAGAAAATTTAATTTCAACCTTTCCTTCGAAGTTATCCGTGCAAGTAGGTATTCATTGTCTAATATACGTCTCTACAGTCTGCACTATTTTATACCTATGTAGGTACTTATGGAATTAGAAGTATTCTACACGTAAAAAGTCAAGTAGGGAGTGATCAATCACCTGTACTAGCCTGTGGTAATAGCAGAGCATAATGATTAAAAGATTAGCCAGTCGGGTGTTTAGTGACTTTATAGTAGGTACCTACTAATACTACAAATAAGTGACGGAAGTAGTCCAAAAAAGTAGGAACTTAACTTACCTGCTTCCGAACATATTTTCGAAGAAACAAGCAAAGAAACTTCCAGTAACTTCACTAACTCAATATTCTTTCTATTCCGTTCCTTTGTTCCCACTTAGACGCCTTAACTACTTTAGCTGGAAATAATAGAGGGCGAGACCATAACGGGCTTTTCTAATTGACAAAATAATGCAAATCAATCAGAATCAGACAGACAGCTGACGTCTCTCACAAATCACAATGCCATTCCGAATTAACTTAACTTTCTTATCTCGAAATAATATACCTACTTCAACCTTTGCTTCATTTACCAACTGCAAATGGATCTAGCCTTTGCTTATCGAGATTTTTTCCATTGAAGCTGAGGGGAAACTCGAATGTCGAGCGTGATTCTGAACAAATCACACCCATGTGTGTCACTAGGACCTAGGCGTGACAGTGAAAGGGAAGTAGGTGACTTTAGTATGCAGTGAAAAGAAGTTAGGTACAGTAGTGACTAAGTTGTATATTTTCAGTATTACCTATACACTTTGGATTTTGTACACTTTCAAATGTAGTTTACAACACCTCCTCGTACTTATGTGTAGAGAAGGCGAATGTATTTGTAAAGCAGTAACATGGTAACTACGTTTATATAGAGACTAAAAAAGTACAAAACCATTCTGCTGCCACTTTTTAGTCTTAAAAGGAACATCTACCCAATTAGTAAAAATTCAGCGCCAGTTCATGAAAAGCACAAAAATCAGTCAGTGCAAAGGCGCGGTGATCCCTCGAGTTCAACCTGAAAGGTTCCCGTACACAACGAAATATTGCTGCAACGTTTTTGCAACCTTCTAGACCACTGCTAGAATCTCTCACTGCAAATATATCAGCAAGTTTTGTGCTGAACGGGTTATGGCTAGGACTTAGTATTTGCCACCCTGGAATTCAAAGGCGAAGCCGTTGCCAAAAGAGTGGGGGCCAGAGTGGGGGACTTCACTAGCGGCGCTGTAGGCGCCACTGCGATAGCTGCCGTCATCTCCGGTGGCACCGCGGTAGCTGCCGTCATCTCCTCCCCGGTAGTTCTGGTAGTTGCCATGGTCATCACCGCTCTCATCGACGTTGTAGGGCTGCCTGTACGGGGCGGAGTAGGCGGCCGGGGCGGCAGGGCGGTGGGCTACGTCGGCCTGTGCGGCGGCGGCTGCCTGGTACGCGGCGGCGTGCTGGGGTGGAAGAGGCACCGCGCGGGGGATGTGGTCACCCTCGATGACTCGGAAACCGTCGCGGCCGGCGATGTATTTCAGGGAGATGGTCTTACCGCTGGGGTCTACGTAGGAGTAACCGCCCTGTTGGTGGAAAAGGAAGACGTGTCACGCCAAGAAAAAGAAGCTCTAGAAGAACCATTTATCTAGGAGTAGTAATCTGAAGAACCTAGGTTTGAATCCCGGTCACTGAAAACCCCTGTACAGGAACAGGGTACGCCTTTAAATATTATAAATAAATAAATAAATAAATAATACCTGTCTGGAACCATCAGGGTTAATAGACTCTCCTTGCTGGATGCCATTATCAGCGTTGAAGGCATAGTTGAAGGAGCCGTCCGTGCCCAGGGCCTGCTTGTGGTTCAGGATGGCGACCTTGGGCCCGACGTACTGCTGGCTGTTGTAGCCTGCTTGCTGTTGCTGGCCATGGTCGTAGCCCCTGTCGTAGCCCCTGTCGTAACCACCTCCATACTGAGCAAACGCACACCCGAACAGGGCTGCTAGCACTAAACAAGACATCTGAAAAAAATTAAAAGAAAATGAGCTATGGAGCAAAAGGACTTGGGATCTAGTCCCGACTTCTGGAGATTTTTTCCTGACCCCCTTGTAAAAAAGAAGTAAAGAAAGGTGGTACCCTGTACCCCAGTAGGCTCTGACAGACCAAGGACCTATACCTAAGCCGATGACAGCAGATAATGTGTCGTGTGTCAATCTAAATTCCCTATATTCTTTTACTTCCTCACCTTCAAATATGAAAGGAGCTCGAACTATTCCCATGTATCCATAAGTAAAAGGGACCTATTTTTGAAGGACGCAAACGTGTGCTACGTAACAACGTTCGATTGCTATTGTCAAGCGATTAGTCATCGACATGACCAAACCTCATTGGTCCATCCACGGACGCATGACAAATGCAGCGGGTCACTGATTGGCGTTAGCAAAGACAATGGGCTTTAGTAGGGCAACCAGTGGAGCAAAACGAGAGCAAATATTTCTATCATTTGTTTTTTGCTGCGGTTTAATGCATGCAGATATTTCAAGGTGTCGTTGCATGACTGCAGGTCGCATGACCGTGGTCGCACCCGGTCGCAACCGGTCGCGGGTGGTTCCGCTCTTTAGTTTTCCACCCGTGCGCGACTTCCGACGCTTTTCAGATCCGGGGTAACGAGATGCAGATTAGAGAGATTATAAGAACCAAGCGCTGACATAAGATGGGGAAATTTATTGACAGCCAGACAGTCGAATTTTCTCCCAGCCGGTCCCCTTCAGGGGTTCTTTCTTCAAGGGACTCACCAGGAAAAATCTAGCCAAGCCAGGATTAGACTATAGGTATAAGTACCCTGGCGTATACCTGCATAATAGGTAAGTATGCATTTTATGAAGCTAGGTATACCTAACAATCTCGACGTATAGCCACCAATTAAGCAATTTCATTACCATAAATTAAGAATAGGTAAATGGGCATAAAGCATGTAGAGCGTGCATATCAATAGGTACCTATCTACTACCGCTTATGCGTACCTAACTCTAGCAATTACTCCTTCACTGTTACCCAATAAACTTACGTACTCTATACCCGCGCATATCCGGTCTATATAGATGCATAAACCTACTACTACAAATACCTGCTCCCCACCGACGGGGACCTACAGTTTTGGGTGGGTTCCGTACCACGACAGTCTCGATATTTTTGCTCGAGAGAGAGTTTAGAAACGAGTCACAGTTTGTCACCGTATTATTGGTTCATTATAAAGAGGTTTTCGTTATAGAGAGTGTTCGTTATTCAGATCGGAAACTAAGGGTGCGTCCCACTATACTCGGTTAAGAGGACGCTATACCTGACGATGCATTTTTTGCCGCCCATAAGATTAACATTGCGAGCATTCAAGGTTTACCCTTGGTTGGAAAGACACAAAATTTTGCCTGGACCTAGCCCTAACAATGTTCTAGGGAGTGTTCGAAGCAGATTTCCCAATTTCTCACTGGTTTCTTTTATTGCAACTGTTTTGCAAATGCTAGCATCGCATACCTCAAGAAAAGTGCTGTATCTCGAAAACCAGTAAAAAAAATGGGAAATCTGCTTCGAACACTCCCTAGAACATTGATAGGGCTATGGTACAGGCAAAATTTTGTGTCTTTCCAACCAAGGGTAAACCTTGAAAATGAATCGCCGCTCGCAATGTTAATCTTATGGGCGGCAAAAAATGCACCGTCAGGTATAGCGGAGATTAACCGTTAACCGAATATGGTGGGACGCACCCTAAGGGTGCACCCTAAGGGTGCGTCCCACCATGCCCAGTTAAAATTAAACTGGAGATTTACCATGTTAAATTTAACTTAAATTAAACTGGAGATTTACCTACCATGTTAAATTTAACTTTTGAGTTAAATTTAACATGGTAAATCTCCAGTTTAATTTTAACTGGGCATAGTGGGACGCACCCTAAGAGTAGCTTTCGTCGGTTACTAAGGTCTATTATAGTGTTCCCCAAAAGTTCACTATAGCGTTATCCTCCCGGCAAGAAAAAAGTTGGTAGGTACTTTTCACCATCCTGCCAATAAAGTAGCGCCCTAATTTCATGACGTTAACTATAGATAAATTTAAAGTTGCCAAAATTCAAAATCCGAAGAAATAAAAAAAATTCCATTTTCTCTCAAGAAAATTCTCCAAAATTCTAAAGTAAAATAATAAGTTTCTCAGTAGGCAAACTTACTTTGGAATCCATACTTGGGTAGATGATTGACGACAGGTGCACAAGTGTATGGGTTCGATGCCGCCCAGTAGTTTTATATGACTGCAGACGGAGTGGGGAGTAGGTACCCTGGCTACCTACTGCAGTAGAGCTACCTACCAACTCAAGTTAGAGGAATTCCTCTACCTCTTCTCATTCTATGAGGCTCCTGAAAGTTAAAGGTAAGGAGAGCAATATGTGTTGGATTTTTATTAGGAAGACCTCTGTAAATGCCTTAGGGTGGTAGGTAAGTACCTACTTGTTGTTGTAGGTATGTATTGTTCACACAGTGCTGTTAGTTTACGTTTCTTAAGGACCATTAAAAAAAAAAATTTGGATAGTCATTTCCTCTGAAATACCTATTTCCGACAGTGAAAAAGACATAGGTATTATATTTCAGAACGAATATAGATACGTGTATTGTAGTTTGGTACTCAGGAATAGGTCATATACCTTTGCCGGTCTGTTAGGTACTCAAATCCCCGTGAAAGTGTAGGAGTAGGTCTCAAATATTTAGGTATCATTCTACAATATTCCAATACCTTTTTTATTGGGATAGCCCCACTGGTTACAGTGTAGCATAAGCATGCGCCCGGTTGGGTATAAAAAAACACCTGGAGTTTAGAGCGGGAGCCGAAGATACAAGGAAAATATTTCTTACTCCTGGATTCGAACCGAGGACACGAGTCGGACCCCTTGACCACTTAGCTATGTAGGTACTGGGAAATGTAGGCACAAACTGATCGTTGACTTTTTACTTTCTCGCTAGTCAACGTGTCGAGAAAAAATTATTTTCCCAGACATTTTCAGGAGAACCTGATACGTAGGTACTCTCCTCTTTCTCAAACACCACCCAAGCTATTGATATTAGTGGAGATATTTTGGAAAACTACATTTCTCCAGATTATTTTTTTCTCCGTTGAAACCTCAGCTCACACGGTCTAAATTAAGGGGACAGGTACACGATGACTGTCCGCCCGTCAGTCCGTCAGTTCAGTGCCCTAGCGGCCACACCGTTCGAGAGATTTTGATGAAATTTGGTGTGGACCTGCCTGATATAGTATAAGTCAAATTAAACTTTGAAAAAAATTTGAAAAAATTAAAGTTACTGACAAAATAATAAAAATAAATGAGTCAAAAAAAAAAAAACTGATCGATTTCAGAAAAACTCTGTGCACCTTCTAATGTGAGAAAGTTAAATGAGACCATTTATTTTTTAATGTCTATTGTTAGAAGATGTTTTACCGGACCCTAACCAGATTTTAAATCTCGACCGTTATAGCGTGAGATTTCCAGCCGAGCGAGCGCGAGGTGCGGGATATTATGATGATATTACGAATATCGCACACCTTCCTATACCTATTCATCGTGTTAGATACCAATTACTTGTAGGTAGCACCTAGATACCTATAGGACCAAGCTGTCTACCGACCATCCGTTCAGTCAAGGAAATATTCCAGATTTTAGTTATGTCACACTGCATAGGATATGTAAGTAGGTAGGTAGGTACCTGCATTAATAAAATGTTTACAAACGAAGTAAGATGCAAACTATTGCAACAGCTCGATTTATTCTGAAATATAAGTCTTTTAATAACGGTAGATATTAAAAAGACATATCATATTTCAGAACAAACAAAAAGTAGAATTATCAAGAAGTATCCATTTGACATGACATGGTGAACATCAGAGGTGAATGCCAGTCGGAAAAATTTTGATAGGATTGGGATTGAACCTGTGTGACCCGGCTCTCATGCAGTGTTCCTCTTAAGGCAACCAGACCACTTGGCTTTCGAGGCTGTAGACCAAGGTAGGTACTTCATCTTTCCAAAAATAGAGTGGTCGGTCGAAAAGAATAGGTCACAGACAAAGTGGGTACCTAAAATGGTAGTTTAGGTAGGTGAGGGTCAAATCCGGAAGGGATATCCGTGGCAGGTCCAGGAGGTCTAGTGGTTCGAAATGAGGCGTGCTGAAATTTTTTCCTCTTATCATGGAACAGCCCATCTTAAACTGTAGGTCCCCATCAATTCTGTTCCTCTCGGGAGTGCTCCCCATGGCTATAGAACACACACCAGGGATTGAGCTGAATAAATTCTCCCAGGGAGTGATGATGGCCATGCTGTGGAAAAAATGCAGAGGGATTGGTTCTTTGGACAGTATAAGAAAAACATAGACACGTGCAAGAAATGGTTGCCAGGCAACAACCGACGCCGTTACCATGGCAAAACCAAGCACAAAAACAAAAGTTCAGTATCGATTTCGAGAACGCGTGGTGCTGAGTGAGCCCTAAAATGACAGGCTACGACGAAGATATCGATTCAGATGAAGAGGAATATTTTTTGGAATCATTAAACGACAATTACGTCGGTCGCTATGTCATCGACATCAACTATAACCGCCCTCTGAAGAACTTTCCCCTCACTCTAAATAAAATAGACGAAGTTGATGAGACGTCCGTGAAAAGTCCAGAGGTGGAAAGTGAAGAGGTGCAAGACGAGAATGGAAATGAGGTCCGCAGAGTCGCGTGGGATCCGCTCCAGAAGGTCTACCCGATTGAGAGCCCGAAGCCGAGGCCGAAAAGCGCGAGCTGCTTGGGCGAAGGTGGCCGAAGTAAGAAGGAGAAAACGGAGAGCAGGCCGAGAAGTTCCTGTGAGGGGTATCCCAGCAGAATACCGGTCAAAAAGCAAGACCAAAAGGTAAGAAAAATAACCTAGTATCTACCTATGATGAAACCAACTTAAGCGCAGACCTGTTGAAGAAGACAGACACTTCATTTAAGAAAGAGACAGTGTTCCTGCCGTCTTACAGGCTAAAAAGACTGATGGAGTGTATACGCAAACAGTCGTTATTGGGTTATTCTTATACACTAGGATCCTCTTCTGAACCTATTATTTAAAAATACAAGAACATTGTTCCTTTCTCAAATGAAAAACTCCAGAAAAACTGAAGATTTTTTTTTCTTTCAGGGGTTAAAAAGCGACTCAGACTGCTCGAGTAATTTGTCATTAGGAGAAGGAGAGAGATGGGAGACCTGTCCTCGCAAGAAGAATAAGAAGAAGACCAAGCACAAGTCTCTGGAGAATCTGGAATACTTCGGAAATGGTCGAGAGGAGTTCGTCAGTTTTGGAAGGGATTATCCTCAGAGACCGACCAGTGCGTGCTGCATGCGCACAAAAACTCATCATGAACCAAAGTAAGCGTAACGAAGATGAGACCAACTTTAGAGCAGACCTATCTAGCTGTCTCTATCTCCTAAGAAGACAGACACTTTCTTTAAGAAAGAAACAGTGTTCTTGTCTTCTTAAATAACAGGCTAAGAAGGGGGTGAGGGAAGGGTCTGATAGATACCACCATGGTATGTCTAGGTAAGCTGCAAGCTATACCCAGGTACCAAAAGAGACACTACCCATTTAATCGACTTCTTTAGTACAACACAAAAGTAAGGTAAATAGTGGTGGGCGTGGTGAAGTCTGTCGTGTCATATAGATAGCATGATCACGCAAGACTCCAGTGACAAAAACTCGTAGCAGCATCCGACCAATATCACAACCTGTGTTACATTTTCTGTGATAACTGGTTGGCCAACGGAATGTGACATTGCATACCACAACAGTGAGCGGTCACACGTGACTCGCCCGATATTTTCACAAGCCTGATTTCAATACCAATAAAACATTTCAATACCTGAAGGAAGTCGTCCATCGAGCCGCGCCATACTATCGAAAACATGATGGACGACCCTCTTAACTCTTCTCCAATAGGTATGTAAGGCACCACGCTTTATACCCAAGAAGGGTGAAATTCAGGCACCATAGAGAGATGGGGGCCTACAGTTTTAGGAGGGTTCCGTAACCTCGAACTACCTACTATACACGAGGGATGAGAGTTCGAGCCGAAATTTTTCCTCTTTGATTGCAGTAGATATATCTACCCTTAAACTGTAGGTCCCCATCAAAGTCTGGGTTAATAACCATAGCCTGAACACATAGCAGAGATAACTAGTTGGTCTCGGTAGTGCTCCCCATGGCTATACAACACACATCAGGGATTGAGCTGAATAAATTCTCCCAGGGAGTGATGATGTCCATGCTGTGGAAAAACTGCAGGGGGATTGGTTTCTTGGTCAGAAAGTGGGTAAATATTTTACCTAAATAATAAATAATATAATAATAACATAATAATGTAAAAGGTGAATGATACTTGGAGTAACCGAAAGTGTTTATGCATTCTGGGATGATGTAGTCATGGGTGCAAAAACAATTGCATAATCATGAATTTACAATTTTTGTCCTTTATTATTATTAGATATAGGATTTCTAGGTTTTTAGAAACCCTGTTTTAGGTTTTTATAAGGTTTAAAAAATGAATCAACAAAAAATATCCAACAGAAAATTGTACTGCTTCCCGGAGTGCCCGTCGTGAGAGTTCAGTGCTTCCGACTTTTGATGTCTGAGTCACCTGATGACTAAGGATCAAATGGGGATTTAACATTGCAGATTTGTGATGGTTCGTTAGGTAATTAGGTAGGCAAAGTATTGTAATTTAACAGTTTTTTGTGTTGTGACAAATGAGGGATGGCAGCCTTGGTCAATCGACCATTTAGTCATCGATACCTATACCTAGCTATTGTCAGAACCGTAGCCAGGCATTGGATACCTATACCTAGCTATTGTCAGAACCGTAGCCAGGCATTGAATATACAGTGGTCCCTCTCTTAGGTATATAACGAAAGACAACCCCTACCTCCACAATGCTTTTTACACCTCTCTATAACGAAATAAATGGAGATATACCCCATTTCTTTGAAGGGTGACGTTATAGTCTTAGGAACGTCAACATACCCTCATCTTCTAAGGATTTCCACCCCAATCATTCTACGTCTACTATTTCTGCCATCAAAGATTTCCCAACAGTAAGAGAATGCGGTAGTGACCAGTAGAGAGAGATGAAGAGAAGATAGTACAGTAAAACAAACAGCAGAATATTACAGACTTTTCAAAATAAAAATCAAGCCTCACTTTGGAAAGCCTCACTATAATAAATTATAAATTTTCACTGTAATTTTTTTTTTTTTTTTTTTTTTTAGAAAGCATGGACCTAAACGCAGCAACAGCCAGCCCAACATTTTGCGACACCAGGAACCATTGGTGTGCAGCGAGGTCAGCAGGTTTCGAAGAAGTCTTCGCCTTTTAGGGCTGTCCAGCTCTGACTTTGGACTCCCTGACAGCCCCAAGCGGTCTTCCACCCCTCCCAGACCGAAGTCTTCGTATGGGGCAACCCCCACCTTCACTACGAGGGTGCTACAAAGAAGTTACTCACTCGACTGCCTGAGGGAGGCCGTCAGAGAGGCTTCAGTGGATCTCTACTCAGGTTAACATTTCCCAGTTCTTAAAAATCTACTATAGTGTCCTCTTAATCGCTACTAGGTGAGCCAAAAAATCTCGGAACCACTGAGGTAGACCTTCCACCTTCCAGGTTTACCGCAAAGAAGAGTGTTGGCTCAAGCCGCGTATGAAGAGTGGTACTTCAAAAAGACGGAGGAGACGAGCAAAAAGATGCAGGAGGAGAGGGAGAAGAAGATGGAGGCACAGGAAAGACTTGAAGAGGAGAACAGACTGCGAAGAGAGAAGGCTGAGGAACAGTACCAACAGTGGGTACAGGCCAAAAAAGTGCTGAATTCCAAAAAGGGCCAAAAACAGACCAAGTAAGTGTAGCGTCAATTGGGGTACAGGGTGCAAACCTTTCGTGAACTCTGTATACAAGGGGATGATTTGGTTAGAATCTTAGAATTTCCCACAGGCTAAGTTCCTGGGTCATTCATCTTTTCATGTTCAGGGTCAGCTCAAATCTGGACAGCCGTCTGATGAAATCAAAAGAAGAAATCGACAAGGCGTACCTAGAATGGAAAAAACACAAGCAGCAAGATCTGACGAAAAGGAAGAAAAATCAGCTGGCCGAAGCCGAGAAAGCAGAGAGGGAGTCAGCCCAGAAGGAGGAGAAAAAGAAGCAGGCCGAAAAGGTAACTAGGAAACACCAAAACCTGCTAACAGCCCAAACCCTTGGCCCGAAGGCACAGATGTTAATCAAACAAACTGATTGTTGGCCGAAGCCAAGGCGCACCAAATAATGATTAGCAATAGTTCGTCGCTCGCAACCTTCAGGTGGCAGGAATTTATTCACAGCTAAAATGCACGGATTCTTTTTTAGGCGTTTAAAGAATGGAAGAATAAGCTAGAAGAAACAATCAAGCTGCGGCGAGAGAAAGAAAGAGAGTGTCGAGATCGAGTTAAGGCTCAGCTAACAGCGCACAGTAAAGCTGGTAACAGCACCACCTTCCAAGCATGGAAACTAAACAAGGATAAAGAAATCACAGCCAAGTGGAGGAAAGATAGGTACCTACAGTTTTGGGTTCGATATATATTTCACTTGACATGCTCTACAAGGTGAATGCCGATCAAAAAAATTTTTATAGTGTTCCCCTAAAGACAACATCTAGCTAAACCAGAGGCTGTTCCATAGAGAAACAGAACTATGTAGTAGTAGTAGTTGTAGGGGCCAGATGAAGCTGGAAGACTTAGACCCTTTGGTTGGGTCCGTAGAGCATCCCCTTCCCGTCGCTAGCTACTGAAAGTTTATGGCCGTGCAGAACCGGTGTACTGCACGGGGACGAAAGTCTTTTGCAGGTCCGCTGACGGCAAAACCCAGGTTCTCCAATCGTGGCTGCCAGACAGCTGGGCACTCCATCAGCACATGCCACCCCCTTTCTTCCTCCGCACCACAGTATCTGCACATCTCCGTTTCAACGTCCACTCCCAGCTTCACTAAATGAGAGCGGAACGGTCCGTGTCCTGTCAGCAATGCCACCACTTTCCGAGCGCCGTTTCTGCCACAGTTTATAAGGTCTCTGCATCCACCTCTGGAGGGCTTGCAAACGACAGCCTTTGAATGAACCATACCAGGTGCCCTGTGCCATTCTTCAGTCCATCTTTCATTAACATAAGCTTGTAGGTGCCTCCTAATCATGCACACAGACACAGGTATGAATGGTTCCGGACCCACGGGAGATGTTGCGGAACCTTGACGGGCTAGTTTATCTGCTTCTTCATTCCCGTGAATGCCACAGTGGCCTGGAACCCAAGTGACCGTCACCCGATTTTCCCTGCTCAGTTTGTTGAGAGCTGTTTTGCATTGGAGCACTGTTTCTGACGTCACATATGGTTTAGCAAGAGCAGCCAGAGCAGCCCGACTATCTGTGCAGATTCTTACACTTGTCTTTGCAATATTTCTCTCGAGACATACTTCGGTGACTTCCTTTATTGCAAGTACTTCCGACTGAAATACTGTAGCATACTTGCCCAGCGGGATTGAGATGCTCTCCTGCAGTTTCTCACAGAACAGGCCCGCACCAGCCCCTTCATCCATCAGCGACCCATCAGTAAACCACGTAAGGTCATCATTCACGAGCATTGTCTCACAATTTTCCCACTCTTCTCTTTTCGGGACAGTAAACGTGACATTTTCACAAAAAACAATTTTTTTGGATGTTTTGTCCTGAGGCATACACAGGACAGGAATTTCCTCGCTCAGCTTTTCATATAGACTCACATGCGCCTTTTTGTTTGTAGAGTGCACCAGTTTCCCAGATTGAGCGAGTCTGTGCAAAGTCAACAAATTCTGCTGTTCAACGTAAAGATGTAGTGGTGGCCAGTTCAGCAATACTTCCATAGCTGCTGTAGGGGTACTTCGTATCGCCCCCGTGGCCGCAACACACATTAACCGCTGAAGCTTTCTGAGTGCCTGCTTCCCCTGTTCCGTCATCGCTTGCCTCCACCACACTGCACACCCATAAGTGAAGGCTGGCCGTATTATTGCAGTGTAAATCCAGCAGACCGCTTTCGGCTGGAGACCCCAAGAGCAGGAAAAACAACCTCGTAGTGCCCAGAAAATTCCTAACGCTTTTTTCACAGTTTTTTCCAGGTGCACTTTCCACTTGAGTTTGCTTTCGATCCACACACCCAGATATTTCACAGACGCACTAAGTTGAATCGTCGCTCCAGACAGGGACAAATCAGGCAGGTTTGTAGGAGTTTTCTTGTTAGTAACAAGGAGTGCCTGCGTTTTGCCTGCACTGATGCTGAGGTCCTTCTCTTCACACCACCTTACAACATCTTCGAGTACACCAGCCATCAACTCAAAAACGACTGGCACAACAGACCCACGAATGGCAAACACAACATCATCGGCATAGGCTTGGACAAAGATTTGCTTCTCGCTGAGTTGTTCCAAGAGTTCGTCCACGACCACATTCCAGAGAAGAGGAGATAAGACTCCACCTTGAGGACATCCCTTTTTTACAGTGGCCTTGACTACAGCGTCTGACCTGCTGCTGCAGATATTTCGGCTGGCAAGCATTTGCATCGTCCATTCCACCACGCAAGCATTCACCTGTTTTCTCTCAAGGCCATGTCGAATAGCAGGGAATGACACATTATTGAAGGCGCCTTCTATATCCGTGAAAACACATAGAGCAGCTTCCTTCTGGGCCAACGTCTTCTCCATCATTGAGACGAGGTTGTGCAACGCACTGTCTGTAGATCTTCCTGTTTTAAAGGCGTGCTGATTGTCATGGAAATCAATTTGCCCACGTATATGCCAGTCAACCAGACGTTCTAGAGTTTTAAGGAAGAACGAGCTAAGGCTGATCGGTCTCCAAGAAGTAGGTAGTGTGTAATCCGATTTCCCGGGCTTAGGTATGAATGCAACTCGAACTTCTCGCCAGACCTTCGGAATGTATCCAAAGAGAAGCGACGCCGTGAAAATAGTCGTCAAGTAGGGAACCAGCAGGTCAGCTCCATGCTGTAAGAGAGCTGGAAAAACATTGTCAGGACCCGGTGCCTTGAAGGGTGAAAAGGTCCCCAGGGCATGTTCAACCTTCTTAGGAGTCACTATGTCATTTGGTGCCATAAGAACTCCTAGCCGGAGTGGATCAGGCTGCACGAACCCATTTCCGCTGCGTGTGACGTCACAATCAGGGAAGTGGAATCGGATTAGAACTTCAAGTGCTTCCTCTGGAGTTTTAGTAAATAAACCTTGTTCATTTGTCATGGGACCATCCGCAATACGTCTGTCACGGGTGAGGGCCTTCTGAAGGCGAGATAACACAGGGACGCTTTCAACTTCCTGACAGAGTTTCCTCCAGGAGTCTTTTTTGGCTCGTCTGATCTCCTTCTTGTATTCCTTGCGGACACTTAAATACTCGGCAGTAGCCTCACCTGTACACAAACGTCGCGCCCTGTTTGACAGTCTTCTCACGTTCCTCCTCAGCTTCTCAACATTTCCTGTCCACCACGGCGCACGGTTTTTGAACTTTTGGCAGACGAGCGGACAGCTTTCATAATAAGACTCCATAACAGCATCAGTCAGCTTCATAGCAACATCCTCGGCATCCTCAAGGCTGTCCGCCCTTTCCGGGACCAAACTCAGCCTCTGCTTCAGCAGCTCACGAAAAAATACCCAGTCCGTTTTCCGTTTGTTTCTAAAGAACTTGCCAGTTAGATTCACAGGGCCACCAACTTCAAAAAGAATGTGCATGTGATCAGAGAGGCTTTCTTCGTCTGAAACATGCCAGTTTTCTACTTCCCGTTCTAGTGGCTCAGTCACCATCGTCAAATCAATCACTTCCGACCGGAGTGCATTTTTAAAAGTCGGCTTTGATCCTCTGTTGACAACGAGAAGATCCGTTTCAGCAATGAATTCGAGAAGAGCCTGCCCCCTATCATTTACGTCACTGCTGCCCCACAAAATATGGTGGGCGTTTGCATCACATCCCAAAACCAGAGGATATGCATACCGCTTACAGTAGTCCACGAGATCACGCACAGGTTGTGGTGGGGGATCACCTTGTTGATCGTAGGGAAGATACCCAGAAGCAACGACTATTTCTCTGTTTAGCCACCTGGCTGTTGTCACTCTCAATTTAACAGCTACAAGGTCCCGTTTGTTGAAACCCGGCACAATTTCAGCATCAATATCTTGCGTTAGAATGCAAACTCGGGGATAAATTTCTGACGGGCAGGAGAAAACTTTCCCCCGAAAACCACCTATGCCTTTGAGTTTGCCGTCACCTCCAATCCAAGGCTCTTGAATTAGAGCTACACCAACTTTTGTCTCCAACAGTGTGTTCAAAAGGACGGAGGTTGCACCAGCCGCATGTTGCAGATTTCCTTGTAGGAACTTAACCATCGCAGAAATTTTCGAGGTACAGAGACTCCGATTTCTCTGGCGTATTCCTCCCTGTCAGCTTTATTTCCTCCTTCCTCGATCCTGAGGCTGCAGGTCCATCCTTACTAGTGTGTCCAAAATTTTTGTCAGATTTTCTTTCAAGATCTCTTCGCTCTGCCTGTTTGGTGTTCTTAAAACTTTGTGCCATACCTCGTACCAGGTCCCGGAAACTTGGGCATGCCATACTGTCAGCTCTGTGACCAGTGACATCGCACACGTAGCAGTGTGACTCCCTTGAGCAGTCTTTTGCAGTGTGTTCGGTGCCGCAACATTTCCAACAGCGATTGCTGGGCGCTTTCGGGGCTTTGCACTGTACTGCCGTATGTCCAAAGCCTTGACAAGAAAAACACCGAGTAGGCTGATGTTTGGCCCTTATTCTACAGCGAACCCATCCAACCTTTATCACACCCAACTGCACAAGATCTTTGGCACTCTCTGCCGGAAGAACAACTGTCGTGAAGTACCGCCCAGAGTAGCCCTTCCTTAATTCTGTGACTTTACACATCTCCTTTGATACTGAGGTAGCTTCAGTCACGGCGTTCTTGACTTCATCCGGAGATACGGATTCATCTAGGTCCAGGACCATAACCGCGGCCTGCGCCTTCTTCAGTTCCACCGTAGCTGACTCCCTGACCTTTTCCAGGAAACGCTGTCGACCCCCTTCCTGACTTTCTCTCACAATGAGTTTCACGTCTCCCCCCCGAGTTTTTGAGATTTGAGAGACCGTTACACCTTCCTCCTCCGGGTTTAACCTTGTCTTTAAGGATCTCACCATATCCGAATACGTGGCCTCTGACGAGCTTGCCTTCACGATAATAGTGTCGACCTTTTTATCTTTCGTCCACCTCCTCTCTTTTCCTGTCTCTACCCTTTTCTTCTGCTGCACGGCACATATCATAATCTCAGTTGATGACATGCAAAAAACGCATTCTGCCAGCTTCCGCAATCTCTCGAGGTCTATAATTTCCGGCTGGGCAGCAAGAGTGACTTTGGAAAGTTGCAACTTCACCACACTTTCCTTAACTTTCTTCAACACGCTTATAATATTTGCATCCTTCTCATCATCTAAAACAAACCCAACCAGTAGGCGCCTGTTCACTTCGCCTTTGGATTGTCCCCGCTCCGAAAAAGCCGAGTCAACGCCCAAGACAGTTGTTGTCTCCTTGCATTCTGCAAGTGCCACTTTTCCACCACCTGGGTTTTTCTCGTAAACGTCTTTAATCGAAGGGAATTGCGCACTAAGCCGGTCAACTAAGGTCTTGGATGCATCATTGCCCGGCTGCACAAGTACTACCCTATCGCCCGTACAAGTCATGATGTTCTTCCTAGTTGTCTGCGAGCTCCTGAAAGCCCTGCGGGGCCACTCAGTACCAGCAACCGCCATTATATCTTCCGTTTCCATGTTGTCTGAGAGTTTTCCCCAGATTTCCTGCGCTTGACTCCACTCCTTTAGGACCTTCGGTGTTTCCGTCTGTGATGCGGTCGATACCAACACCTTTCCTTGATAATTTCCTTCTCGATCAAGTACCGGATCAGTTTGCGTGCTAGCTGCATATCCGTCAGTTGTTCCAACCTCACCAACCCCTTCCAGATTGGTCAGCGCTACACCTTGTCTCACAATCGCGGAGATATCAGCAATAGCATTTCTGATGTCCCCCTTGGTGTTAGGGCTCGCCCTCACCAGGTTATCAAGCCTACTCGCAGCTTTAACCAGACTCTTCGCAGCACTTGCGTTGTACATCAGTCCTCCCTCCATGCTGTCCCAATCGTCTTTTCGGCGTCGTTTCAAAGCTCGGTCAGCACTCGCCATAAAGGATGACCACGTAGCATCATGAACATCTGTCAGCGATGAACTCCTAGGCCGACCCCTAGGAGGTGACCTTTGAAGGAGAGGCTTCCTTCCAAAAACTTCAATGGCACTAAGTGGCATAAGAGGCCCACCAGGGCCCGGGCCCGTCTCTTCCAACGCACCACCCTGGCTACTGCCCTCAACGTTCAGCTTCTCAGAACTCATCGTACAACTGCGTAAAAAAAAATCGCGTGTAGCAATAGTTGATAACCCGCACTCAACAGTCGTTATAGGCCGCGCGGTGAAGCGTCCCACAGAACGACCTTGGGCGCCCGGCGCATGCGCTACACTTGTCCACACCACTGGTATCGCCGTTTTCACACTGGTAAAAATATGTTTATTTGTCTCCCTGCCCACCGATATTTACTAAACAGAACTATACTGTTCAATACCTGTATCATAATTTCCAAGTTTCCAACTTCATTCTAGGGAGGCAGCTCAGCGTGCAGAAGACGTCCGATCAATGACAGTAACAGAAAGAATGTACGAAGCAGAGCAAGCCTTCGAGGAGTGGTTGGACAAACTGGACACCAGGAACCAGAATGTCAAGAAGAGGGCACCGCCAGTTACTACAGCGCCGTGGGCTCCCTCCTAAGTGGGGACCTACAGTTTAAGAGGGTGGGCCGGAAGCAAGAGGACCAGGTTTTGGCTCTTTCCTTGCGAACTTTGCTCAGCAGTTACATGCATCACTTTCATATCACATCTTTCACAGAGGAGTACACACGTCCAGAAGTGAAATTTTCCGTTAACATCTTTACATGGAAACTGTGTTTAATTTACAAACAAATGACTCAACGAAGACATAGGTACACATTAGGCTGATGAAAAAATAGATGACGTCACACTGTTTTTCACATTAGGTATTATCTGAGCTACTGAAAGTGTAATTAAAAATAATATATTTTTATTGTACCTACCGTATGGGAATAAACTTTTCTAACTTTGTAAACTGGATGTTGTTGTGCTAGGCAGGGGTTTGGGTTTTTGTGGTAGCAACATAAAGCCCTCCCAAAAGTGCGGCGACCGTGAAGCCCTGTGCTCCAATACGCAGCCTCATCATTTTTTGCGAAGTACGCTGGTCACCCGTACGGAAAGCATAGAGGCCGTAGAATAGAGCTGACACTGTTACCAGGCTACCTAGAAACAGAACATAGGTGGTCAGACAGTGAAGGCTAGGCACGTCTACGAACAGTATTGTATCTTGGGGTATGAAATTAAATATACCTAGAACCCTTACCAATAGGAACTAAAGGATTGTCTTTGAACTTGCGGAAGAATTTGTCCTTGCTGGATTCATCGTTACTGGCATGGGGAGCATCCAAATCTGCCTTCAGCTGTACCCAATCAAACGTATCCAGGTCTACACTTGGCTCAGATGACATTATTTCAGATTTTTAACTTCAAACTAGGATTTAAAATATTTGTAAATAAACAAAGCAGACGAGTTAGCAAATGTGCGACACAAAATCTGTCGCCAAAATGTGAGATTAGAAGGCGGTGAGGTCATTGGGAAATTTCAAGGGTGACCAAAATATTTTAACGGCTTTTTTAACTTTAAAGTTGATTTTTTCTATTTTTTCAGGATGTTTTGTTTGTTTTTGATAATTTTTAGGCACTACTATATTTTTACAACTAGTGACAAATGTTTTAATTATTAAAGCATTAGTTTCACTTAAATAATTAATAGATGTGTGAATGACTTATTGATGGTTTTGAATTATCGGCATCCTGGCTGATCGTATAAGTTATTTGGGTACCTAAATTCAGTGAGAGTATTCGTAATGCATATCCATATTAAGTGAATACTATTTAGAACTTAATAATGACTCCAGTTAAAATTACACCTTGTACATTAATTGCTATTTCAGTTTGGTAGGTGATTGACTATGCAATAGTAAGGTAGGTATATAGGTATTTACACGACATTCTTAATCTTCCTACCATCAACAAAAGAAAAGGAAAGTGCAAATATATATAGAATATATATGACAGGTTAGAATTATAATATAAGTGGGGTATGGTTCAAAAACTCAGCAGGAGGGGAGGTGGGGTAGTGTAAAATTGAAAAGCGAACTAATCGCCCTCCCATAAAAAAATAGCTTTGGCACACAACTGCCTAGGTTAGTTCATATAAACATTATGTACCTACTTGCCTAGCATTCGCGAAGCTATAATACGCCATCTGTGCAACCAAAACTAGGCCAAACACACACCGAAGGTACCTCCTCGTGCTACGAATCCTGTCACCAAGAAAGTTGAACGACCTGAGTTGGAAGCAGAGTTGCAGTGAGTAACTACCTACCTACCTACCGGAAGAGGGAAAACTCATTAAAAAATTCAATTACATTTTGATGATTTCAGTCTTATCAACGTAACATGAAGTTCTCCGTTATGAGTGTGCCCATCAATGTCAGTGACATTATAATTAGGAGGCGTTGCTATTAATGATATCATCACTATACGTAGATATTCCTACTCACCGATGAAACTGGTAATATTTAGGTACTTATAGTTAATACACGCCTATTTAGTGTGCAGATCGATGCGATGAAAGTTAGGAGAGCCTGGTTGCACCTATCTGATTTTTTTAACCAGTATTTTTGTGTAATTATATCAGAAGATTGGTTTACCTAAAATGTAAAAAAAACAATAAAAAATAGTTTTGATGAATTTTTCAACATGCGATTGTACTGGAAATCTTGTTCATTTTTTCGTCATTTTTTTGGATGAGTAGGTACCTAAGTCTGTCTCCTTACCTTGTTTCGGTTTTAGGTAAATATAGGTAGGTACCTACATGCAAAGAACTTATAATGGGGTACATAGGTAGGTACATACCTGTTACCTACTTTATCTTCTGCCAGCTGCTGTGGTTTTTGTGAGGGGGAAATCCCCCCAGGTTCCTTATTCTCCAAGAGGCTACCTCTAGCTACCATAGCGAAAAGTGAAAATGTAGTTGGTGCCTAGATACAGGCATACCCTAACTAGGTGGGTACCGAAGCATGAAACGTGCCTCATAGCTGTTGTTTGTCAATTTTGCTGCATTTGCTGTTGAGTGTTGAATTAGCTGCTTATGAATCTTGATAAGACATTTCAACAAAGTGCCATTTATGCAATTTACGCTGCGTCGGTTGTGTCTACTGTGCCCGCCTGCATGCACGTAGGTAGATAGGTAGTGCAGTGCAAAACTTCCCATCAGAAAAATTAGAGAACAGCTGGACGCGATTCTCGTTCCACGCAGTTGTAAAAAATAATTAAATTAATAAATACAGGAAAACCAGTAGGTATTTACCCTTATAAAACGAGAGCTAAGGAAATAGTCGGGCATGTTCTCCTACTCACATTTCTTTTTTAATGAAAAAAGTAAAAGTTCTATTTTTACTGCCCACTTTCAAAAATTAAAATAGGTACCTATGACCCTCTGTAAACTTAAATTTACCCCAAGTGATATTCGTCACAGAAAATCTCTCTTTAAGGGTAGGTATAATGCACGAGTTGCCATTTTTTTTAAAATTCCGATCCTGTATATATTTTGTCCTGAAATGAATGGAACTTTAATTTCTAAATTATAAATTTTCTGCCTAATTTTTCTAATTTTTCTGCCTAAATATATCGTTTGAATGTTCAACCAGGTCATTTCCGTGAAGGATATGTCAGATAAAATCCCAGAGATTTAAGAAAGTAAAATAAAATAATTATTGAAAAATACTTGGATTGGGAAATGGGTGTAATGGGAACGCGCCGTCAAGTGTGATGAAGCGACCGTGACTTTGGCCACCCCTGTCTTTAGTTCCCAATCCGTCCGCACGGGGCGCTGCAGTCTTGTACATCCACCATGTTGGTTGGTGGTGGAATATTTAGTTGTATTTAGTTATTTGCTTTCCTCGGGTTCACACCCGCCCAGTTTTGTAATTTTTCGGTCAAGTGGAATCAAAATAGTCTGTGTAATATAGTTTTATGGATAATAGTGCTAGTTTAGTAACCAAATTTGTGTTCGTGTCGCAATCACACGGACCCCTTGTGACTCTTTAGTGGTAACTGTAAATTGTGGAATATGTTCAATCAAGAGTACGAGAAACGGCTCATTTGCCGTACAGCGTACGATTATGATGAAAATGCTGTGCCTGGGTGGAAACACTTACCCCCTGCGGTTTCTGTGACGTCCAGCCCGGGGGTTGAAAGGTTTAGATCCCCCTCAAAGGCTCCTAATGCGGATAGATTCATCCCTACACGATCAGATAAATGGGAAACGAAGTACGCCATGATTTCCGAAGGTGGAATATCGCCAGCCCTACGGAAAGCTCGGGAATCTGGTGAAACTGGCCGAGATGGACTTGCCTACTCTTATTTGCTGAAAAACGAAGTTCTAGGATCAAATATTGAAGATATCAAGTCTCAGTGTGATGAAAGAAAAGCACTGTCTACGCAGGAAGGCTCCAACCTTTTTCACTACCAGTCTCCAAAGAAAAGGTTTGATAATGGTGAGCCTACGAGCCCCTACTCGTTGTCCCCTGTAAGCTGCTACAGCCAAAAACTTCTTCGGTCTCCTAGAAAAGCTACGAGAAAAATCTCCAGGATTCCATTTAAGGTTTTGGATGCGCCTGAACTTCAGGACGATTTCTACCTGAACCTGGTCGACTGGTCTTCTCAAAATATACTGAGTGTTGGCCTCGGTAGCTGTGTTTACTTGTGGTCTGCTTGTAACAGTCAGGTTACAAGGTTGTGCGATCTCTCGGTCACTGCGAACTCTGTTACTTCGGTGTCCTGGAACGAAAGAGGGAATCTGGTGGCTGTTGGAACGCACCATGGCCAGGTTCAGGTGTGGGATGTTGCTGTGGGGAAGCAGGTGAACTGTTTGACCGGACATGCAGCGCGAGTTGGAGCCCTGGCTTGGAATAACGACGTCTTGTCTTCGGGAAGCAGAGACAGGTCGATTCTCCAGAGGGACATTCGAGTCAGTGATGGGTCACCTGGCAGAAAACTCATTGCACATCGGCAAGAAGTCTGCGGACTAAGGTACGTCTGGTGGTTTTTAGAGAAAGTCCGTCCTAGACCCCACACCATTCACCCGATTTTGATGAAATTTGGTAGACACCTGGCTAAAATCCCAATTCAGGTACTCTCTGAATGATTTTCGAAATAACTTAACGTAACAGTAGTTATTTACAAAATTGTAACGAAAAAAAATTCCTGACGTCGCGGTAGAATTTGAACCATCCTAATACGGCAACCAATAATCACAAAATTAAACACAAAAAATTCCTGATACGTGAAGATTCGAACCTTATCGCTGGTACCCATATGTTAGGTAGAACAATCATTTACTTAGCTCCAAAATGGATATTTAAAAATTCATGGTGATCATACTATTATAAACGCCCTGAATCTTACAAGAACTTGAAAAATTCGTCAAAAACTACTGACCAAATATTGACTGGAAAAAATCCTTCCATGTGACGATTTGAACCTTATCACTGATACTCATGTATCAGGTAGAACCATCATTTAGCTACAAAATGGCTATATCAGAATTCATGGTGATTGTACCGAACAGCCAAAATTTACCAAAAAACCCGAAATGTGTCAAAAACTGATTTTTGTTTCTTTTTGTAGGTGGTCCCCAGATAACCAGCTTCTAGCATCGGGCGGTAACGATAACCGTCTGTATGTATGGAATCTGCACTCTCTATCACCTGTACAGACGTACGCTGAGCACCTAGCCGCTGTGAAAGCCATCGCCTGGTCTCCTCATCACCACGGCCTGCTGGCGTCAGCTGGGGGAACTGCTGACCGGTGCATCCGATTTTGGAACACACTGACTGCACAACCTATGCAGTGCGTCGACACAGGATCACAGGTTAGTACAGCACTGCATTGTGGCGACAAACAGCCGAGTGTGTTCGACTATTCACCGCTGCCAGATAACTCTTGTATGTGTCGTTATTAAGGGTCCGCTTAACCTGACGATGCATTTTTTGCCACCCATGAGATTAACATTGCGAGCGGCGATTCATTTTCAAGGTTTACCCTTGGTTGGAAAGACACAAAATTTTGCCTGTACCTAGCCCTAACAATGTTCTAGGGAGTGTTTGAAGCAGATTTCCCAATTTCTCACTGGTTTCTTTTATTGCAACTGTTTTGCAAATGCTAGCATCGCATACCTCAAGAAAAGTGCTGTATCTCGATAACCAGTAAAAAATTGGGAAAGCTGCTTCGATCACGACCTAGAACATTGTTAGGGCTAAGTACAGGCAAAATTTTGTGTCTTTGCAACCAAGGGTAAACCTTGAAAATGAATCGCCGCTCGCAATGTTAATCTTATGGGTGGCAAAAAATGCATCGTCAGGTATAGCGGATCCTTAAGTGTCCTTGTTAGGGACCTACAGTTTAAGGTGGGCTCCAGGCTGCCTTTGATGGCTTCTGTATTGCATGGTGTGTTAACAACAGCGACGGTTGATAATAATGGGAAGTTTAAACAATGCGTAGACTGCGAACGCTCTGCCTAACACGAGGTGTCTAAACTAGCCAATTATCATATTGTACGTCTTCCCATTGCCAACCGTCGTCTTACGGAGTAAGGAACTAATGATTAGCGCAGTAGCACTGAGCCGCGAGGGAAGAGGATCCAAGTTCTACTCCCAAGATGTCGAGATTTTTTTCCGGGGAATTTTTCCAGGCTCTGGGACTACCTAACCCCGATGGCCTTCCTTATGTACTCGGGACCTACAGTTTTTAGGCCACTAGAGTGCCGGGCTCTCTAACGCAGTTTGTTGACGCGATTATTGACACGTTTCTGTGGAAACTGCTGGATAGTGTTTTCTCATTAGAAATCGTGAACAAATATTGTGTCTACGACCTCGTAAAAGATGCATGCCGTTAGTCCGGCCTTTGGCTTCTGTGTTGTTGAGATCGCAGACATGCATGGGTGCAAGGTTCTTTTGTTTGCTCAGGTCGCACCTACCTTCCACTTAACACTCCCTCATATCTGTATTTACTTTACTGCGAATGTGTCATGATTTTTGCATGTTTGGGATTGTCCCTCCCACTACTGCACTGTGGTAAGTGGCCATATTAAGGGTCCGATATACCTGACGGTGCATTTTTTGCCGCCCATAAGATTAACATTGCGAGCGGCGATTCATTTTCAAGGTTTACCCTTGGTTGGAAAGACACAAACTTTTGCCTGTACCTAGCCCTAACAATGTTCTAGGGAGTGTTCGAAGCAGATTTCCCAATTTCTCACTGGTTTCTTTTATTGCAACTGTTTTGCAAATGCTAGCATCGCATACCTCAAGAAAAGTGCTGTATCTCGAAAACCAGTAAAATAAAGGGTCCGACAACAGTCGCACTAAACTTTCTCGCCCCATGTGATTTTTTTTTTTTTTTTTTTTGATTTCTTTGAGATTTTTTTGCGGGCGTAATTTTTAAGCAATCCAAAATCGGTTGAAAATGACCCAAGAGCATCTATCTGAGATCACTCCCACCAAGTTTCATGGCTGTCATTCTATTACTGTAATCCCAAATGCGTTCCGACCATTCAAAAACGTGGTTTCTCATTCTCAACTCATTTTCGACACTTTTTTGACTACAACGGCCGTAATTTTGAAGATAACAAAATTCTGTTCGACAAATGTTTAAGTTACATGGTTCTACACAAATTTACCAAATTTCATGACAATCGGTCAATAAATGTGAATGGCGCCGAAACGATCGAACTTTGGTCCAGAACGGCCGTAATTTTCAACCAATTCAATTTTAGTTGCAAATGACCTCGAAGCATCTATTTTTCAACACACTTACCAATTTTCAGTGTTATAGATTGAAAAGTGTACCGTCGGCGCTTGTCCGACTAACCAAAAACACGATTTTTGAATTATTTTGGCGGTTTTTTGACAATAGCGGCCGCAATATTTGACCAATCAAAAAATCCTTTAAAATGTGTCTCGGCAATAATTTTAGACAGGTCCATACCAAATTTCATCAAAATCGGATGAACGGTATAGATAGGCGCTAGAGCACTGAACGGACTGACGGACGGACTGACGGACGGACAGACTTTTTCCAGAAACCACTTTTTTGGACTCAGGGGACCCCCAGGATCATGGGAAACCCAAAATCTCAATTTCGAAATTTTGCACGAAAACAATACTTTCTCGCCATATATGGCTAGCGAGAAAGTAAAAATGGGAAATCTGCTTCGAATACTCCTTAGAACATTGATAGGGTTAGGTACAGGCAAATTTTTGTGTCTTTCAACCAAGGGTAAACCTTGAAAATGAATCGCCGCTCGCAATGTTAATTTTATGGGCGGCAAAAAATGCACCGTCAGGTATAGCGTCCTCTTAATGTGTTCTTTTTAACGTCAGAAACTATAGAGTGGCTTTCAACCGTTCCTAAAGTCTACTTTAGCATCCCTTAAAAGTTCACTTTAGCGTTATCCTCCGGAAAAGTTTGTGCCATTATATTTCAGAACAAATAAACATCCTCAGAAAATGACGTTTACATCCATTGTAACATCTAGGTTCTCAACGGAACCTAGATTCGTTATCTGTCAATCAAGCTGAACACGTACCTATCTATAGAAGGACTACTAACGAACTATTTCTACAGCTTGTATTAGTGGAAGCATGTACCTGTACAGATAGCTGAGTAGGTACAATATTAGCATGACCACAATGAGCTCGACAGCCATTCACATTCAGATATTCTATACTTTTGTCCTGGCGCCTGGCTTTGTTATTGTGTTGATGAGGAAACTAACAATTCAGTGGCCTCTGTACATAAGGGGGTCATTTCGTCAGAATCAAGCCCGACTGTCGAGTTCTCCCCCAGCCGGTGATACCCCCCAGGCCCGGGCAAGGTACACCAGCAGGTGTATTCCCTTTCTCGAACGCCAGCAAACCCACCCAACTAACGCCTTCAAAATTTATTGTAAGAAGATAAGGTACGCCATCATGCAATATACGGAGAACAGTTCTTCTTATGAAGGTGTTAGTTGGGTGGGTTTGCTGGCGTTCGAGAAAGGGAAAAGACCTACAGGACAAATAACGAACAATTTTTTTAAGAAGCTGTTGGATACGTTCTGAAATATAATGTGTCTTTTTAAAGGCGACCCCACAATCGTGTTTGTTTATATTTTTTTTCTCCACATTTTGTGAGGAAACTGTTGGATATTTATATGATCTGAAATATAGTATGTCTTTTTAGCGTTATAAATTATGAGGCTATGTTGTGATTTTACGATCGAGTGATTTTTGTCAACAGATAAATACTTAGTTCCCTCAAAAATTAGAAGAAAAAACCCTTCCACTGAAATTTTTTTCCCCCCATAACAGCAAAATTTAACCGATAGTTATATTTTTCTGTCTCCAGGTTTGCAATTTGGCCTGGTCGAAGCATTCTTCAGAACTGGTCAGCACGCACGGCTACTCGCAGAACCAGATTCTGGTTTGGAAGTACCCGAGCTTGGTGCAAGTGGCCAAGCTCACTGGACATTCATACCGAGTTCTGTACTTGGCCATGTCACCTGATGGAGAATCCATTGTCACCGGGGCTGGAGACGAGACTCTGCGCTTCTGGAGCGTGTTTAGCAAGGTATGTATACACAAACAGTAGCCAAAGTTGAGGGGTGATCATTCAATTTTTTTTTTTTTTTTTTTTTTTTTTTTTTTTTTTTTTTTTACTTTTTTTCCGGTAATTTTTTGAGGACACGGTTGGATCTTAAATTTTGTGTTCTGAAATATAAAAATTATGTCTTTTTAACTGCCGAAATTAACAGACTGTGTGGTGATTTTACGATCTGTTAATTTCGGACAAATTTTTTTGTTGACAAAAATCACTCGATCGTAAAATCACAACACGTAAACAAATAGCAAATATGTATGTTCGGACTTTGAACTAAATTTTCATTTGTTTTTTGTTTCAGGCTCGAACGCAGAAGGAAAACAGGTCGGTTCTGAATTTGTTTACAAACATTCGGTAGAGTGATCGCCCTGCCTTACAAATGGATAAACGTACCCATCTGCATTTGGGTAGAGCTACCCCTTACAGGAGACGTTGCCTACCTACGCCTTCCAAGTAAGCGGAGATATCCTGTTCTGTACTTCGACCATTTTTTGCTGACTGTTGGGTATTTAAATGTTCTGAAGTATAACATCTCTTTTTAACGTCTGCTGTGATAGCCAGTTAATTTTTGACGTTAAAAATACATATTATATTTCAGAGCATTTAAATATCCAACAATGTCCTCAAATAACCAACGTATTCTTTAATGCTGACGGGCTAACTGGCTAGAACCGTTACGTTCAACTGTTAAATCAGCAATTCTAAACCTAGGCCATGCAAATTTGTCGAAAGAACAAGGAAATAGGTAGTCAAGCATTTTTTTTAGGTACAGTAGGTGTGCTATAAACATTAGCCTATCATTCTTTCACCCACTACAAGCCAAATCGTCGGATTTTTCGAAATATATAAGTTTCTGAGAAATGTGAAATACTTTATTTGCAATATTATTGACTTTTGGAAAAAAAATCCTTTGTGATTGGTCGAATAATAATAAGAAAAGGGATTCATAATAAATCAATCCTTTTTTACTAGGGAGGCATTTTTTTGTTGCAATCATTCAGAATTTACTACTGCAGGTATAATGCTGTTGTTGACATTTTTTATGAAACTTTTCTGAGGAGACTACTGGATGTTTATTTATTCTGAAAAAAAAATTACGTCATATTATATTTCAGAACAAACAAATATCCGCTAGTTTCGTCATCAAAAACGTCAACAAAAAGCATTGCGTCTGTCTCGTCTATGCTTCTCTTTTTTGCCTACAAAACTGTTTTTTTTTAAATCTTGTACCCCATACCTATACATAATTACTTTGTATACTTTTTTTGGGCTCTTGCTCTTTTGAGCATTTTTTGAGACAAACGTTCCGTCGATAGAATTTTGCCGTTATTTCTTCTTAGATGAACTCCGTTCACTTATAACCAGAGGATAGTGTTTCTTAAGGTCTACTTACGCATCCATATTTTGGAAATGAAAATGGTTCCAAGGAAAGTGTTAAAGATGGAATATACATTTGCTGTTTGTTTACGTTTTTTCCGAGTTTTGAGGACACTGGTGGATATTTAAATGTTCTGAAATATAATACGTTTTTTTTACGTCAGAAATTAACGGTCCGTTCTGGACAAATGTTTTATTGACAAAGACCGCCAATTAATTTCTGGCGTTAAAAGATCTATTATATTTCAGAACATTTAAATATCTAACAGTGCCCTAAAAAATGGTCAAAATAAAAACGTAAACATGGTTATATTCCCTCCAATGGTATTTTTTTTTTTTTTGGAGGAAAATTTCTCTAGAAAAAAGTGAAAACATGGAACGACTGCTTAGTTTTACATCGATTATTCGATACCATCACTTCTACTGACCAGGTTTAAGGCTCTGCTGTACCTGATAATGCATTTTTAACACCCATAACCTTAATATTGCGAGCTGCGAATTATTTTTTGCTTTGGTTCAAAAGTCAGATTCTAGGTACAGGTAACTTCCCTGTAGCTTTCGAGATCTTCCCAGCTCGCAGTGTTACCCTTATCGGTGGCAGAAATGCACCATTAAGTAATGCATAGCCTTAAGGGCAACCACACAGTCGTGTTTGTTTACGTTTTTTTCATCACGATTTATGAGAGAACTATTGGGTATGTTCGGAAATATAATATGTATTTTTAACGGCCACAATTAAGAGGCGATGTTGTGGTTTTACGATCGAGTGATTTTTGTCAACAAAAAAATTATCCAATCGTGAAATCACAAAATAGCCTCTTAATTTATGACCTTAAAAAGACATTATAGTTCAGAACTTTTAAATATCCAATAGTTTCACATAGTGTCACAAACACGACTGTGTATAGGCGCCCTTAATAAGAATGTAAATTTTGCTTGCGCATGGTAGCATACCATATGATAGGCATAGGTACTATTGAGAGGTACCTAAATGGTTGTTTTTTTCTTTTTGCAAAGTTTATTTTTGATTTTTATTTGACATGTACATAGGTTAGGTCTTTTTCTGAAAGACTTGTGATTTATTTTTTAGCTTAGCTTTATTATACAAAGAAAACCACAATTTATTGTAAATTTGGCATCATTATGGTAAGGAATGAAAATTAGAAAATGGTGTACCGAAAACAAGCGTGTTTATTTTCATTTCATTTGTTTGTTTAAGTTTTTTTTTCTGCACATTTTATAAAGGTTGTTCTCAAATAATTCAGACAAAAATTACCATTAATTTCGGCCTTTAAAAAGACGTATTATATTTCAGAACATTTAAATATCCAATAGTTTCCTCATAAAGTGTGCAGAAAAATTGTTTGGTCTTAAGGGGAACCATGCACTCGATGATTGGATAGGGTAGGTAACCTTCTCCGTACAGGGACCTTGGATATCATAGCATTATCGTTATCTTTTGCATGTTGCATGGAGGTGAGGGGCAGTCACTGACTCAGCTTCCACTGCTACAAATAACCTTGTCAAATGTGTCAGGGTCACACTATCACGAAGACAAATTCGGGCCTTGACCACGTTGCCATGGGATCTAGCCCCGCCTGGACGAAAATTTTCCCGGTGGATTTTACCCCTGGGCCTAACCAGGTGTATTCCCTTTCTCGAACGCCAACAAACCCACCCAACTAACACCTTCAAAATTTATTGTAAGAAGATAAGACACGCCACGATGCAATATACGGAGAACAGTTCTTCTTACAATAAATTTTGAAGGTGTTAGTTGGATGGGTTTGCTGGCGTTCGAGAAAGGGAATACACCTGCTGGAGGAAAACTCAGCTGTCGATCGTGATTCTGACGAAATCACCCACAAGGCCCTAGCCCTTCTAGAACCACCACTTACTGAGGGCGTCTACGTAGTCTTGTTTGTTTACGTTTTTTTTCTGCACACTATCACTCATAAAATCACTACACAGCCTATTAATTTCGGCCGTTAAAAATACATATTATATTTCAGAACATTTAAATACCCAATAGTTTCCTCATAAAGTGTGCAGAAAAAACGCAAACAAATAGCGAATGTTTGTTCGGTCTTAACAACCTTCCCTTAGAAAAGGCTGTAGGTACCAAGGCATCATAATATTGAATCAGGGACCTGCCTGCTGTTAGAAGCACCCAAAATTTACGGCCCTTTAGTATCGATGCCGGTAATTCCACCTCCATTTCTATCGTTCGATAGTATTCGTTCTCCAGTAAAAGCTAAACATAGTGTCCTATTTGAACGCGAAAGAAATAGGACACTATGTTTAGCTTTTAGAGCAGTCATTGCACACCTGAGTAGAAATACTTCTACCACCTAGGTACTTGCAACATTTTGTGTCATTCACATCTTAACTCAGCCTGATAAATAGTTATCTAGTTATAGAACATAACGGTCGTATCTTCATCAGGATAAGAACATTACCTACATACCTAGCATTACCAGGAAAGTCACTTGTAATTAGGTAGGTACTATATAAGTACCTACTTTAATTATCGATAGCCTAAGGGGCCTATAGGAGTACCTAGTTTTAAAACTAACAGTTAGTAAAGTCTACAACAGTGCCGCCTAAAAGTTCACTTTAGCGTTATCCTCCGGAAAAGAAAAGTTGGTGCCTTTCCTGCCGATAGCGCCCTTGTTGTAGTGGGCTTTTAACGGTAAGATAATTTTTTTGAACCGCCAACGGATCGCAAAACTTGTTCCACCTCCTACTTCGATCTCTCATAAGGAGTTAGGTATATGACGAATCAATGGAATTAAGAATTAAGTAATTATAATGTTGTTTTCAGTAAAATGACGAAGCAAGACGGCGGCTCGTACAAAGAAGCTTCTGTTGGAAAGCTTTGGATTCTATCACAGAGTTATCACTAATCACTATTTTCTCCATAAGATCATTATGTGACTTAAAAGTTTGTGACCACTATCACAGTTTTACGTGACTTGTATGCTTTGGATTTGCCTTGAAAACACTCCTATGGGTTATATTGGATATTTATATGCAAAAACAGATCTCCGCGAACAGTTGTGTTTTGAACGCTGTGGGCCACTGAAGTAAGTATTTAATTTTTTTTATAGCTTAAAACTGCTAAGACAACTCGATGCCCCCAACCTGACTGTATAGTTGTAGTAGATAAAGCTCAGCAACTAGACCATTTCCAGAATTATCCAGCTCAGCTGGCAACAGCTCCCCACCCATCGTGTTAGTAGACGGGGACCTACAGTTTTAGGTGGGTCAGGGGTGAATAGCCTCGAGTATAGGAGGTTATATTACAGATGAGACTCCGGTTATCAGTTTGAATATTCCACATATTCCGTTAAATTGTTATCTTTATACGGTTGACTTAGCCTGTGATTGCCGTATTTCATATTTGCTTGTTTTTGCCAATGTTCGTTGGTGGACTTTGGACTATAGAAGGCGTGTTAACTTGGAGATAACTTCGTGATAAGTCGCTCTCATCTAGATAAAAGTAACAGTATAGGATATGGCTTTACAGCCCTTACAAGGACCAACCTTCCGTGACCTCTGATCAAAGTCGAGTTTTTCACCTTTGATATGTTCAGCATGTCAAGTGAAATGTATATCGAGGCTGTGGTGGTTCGGAACCCACCTAAAACGGTAGGTCCCCGTCCTCGATGATTCTACTATCTAAATTTAAGGATTTCTAATCAGGTACGATGGTTCCCATGCTCTGGAAAATTTTCCTGCTTGTGGGCTGCGCCCATGGCAGTCCTTATCTGGACAAACTAAGCTGCCCACAATGTGAACCTGAGTTCTGCCCGAAAAATTCTTCAGAGTGCCCCCTGGGGGCAACCCCTGACCGCTGCGGGTGCTGCGCTGTCGGCGTTTGTCTTCTCTCTGTCGGAGATAGATGCTTGAACACCTTGACCACCTCTGCGTTGTCTCAGACAGATCTTCGTCGGTACGGGACCTGCGGTGACTCCATGGTCTGCCGGGAGAGAACTGATCTGGATCCTAGGGTGAGGCTTTTATTTTTTTGCCCTCCGAGAAGTGTTGGGGTGATTAGAGGTTTCTCCCAGCCGGTGAGCTCCTCTCCCTTGACATATAACTCGATCAGTGCCTGGCCTAGAGAAATCCACCCAATTATGGGATAGATATGTGTAGGTAACAAAAGTAAGGTATAACAAAAGTAAGGTCTTTAGGTAGCTGTCTAATATCGCTCAATTTAGGTACACTATATACATATATACTGTAGTGTTTAAATCGCATCTGCTATATAAGTTGGCCAATTCGCTAATGTATGTAGGTAAATAATTATACATATAGGTACATGAGAAGATGAATGAAGCTAGAATAGCTGAGCTGGCTACTATAAGTGGACACACGCAGACGCACAGACACACAGACCACTCAACCACTTCCGGTCATAAATAGGAGTGAAGATGATGCTAGTTATAGCTGAGCCACTTCAACTCAATTGCGATTCAGTTCTATCTCTTAAAACTAAACATACATTCGCTGTTTGTTTACGTTTTTTCTGCACACTTTATGAAAGACGAGGAAATTAGAAAAAAAAACGTAAACAAACACGACTGCGTAGATGCCTTTAAGACTGAAGCTAGCCCCCTGGCCCCTGTACACAAAGGGGTGAATAAACTTAAGCCAGGGCAGGGCAATATTCATCAGGAAAAATCTGGACACGCCCGGATTAGATGGCAAGTCCTCTTGCTTACCGGCTCATCATATTTCATTCATAGTAAACCAGAAGTAATTAAATTAGTGTACGAATTAAAAGCAACCGTTGGAATTAACCCACGACCTCCAAACAAAAGACGATGAGCGCAAAGACAGTTGAACAAACAATCCTATCTATTATCTCTATTTTCCATTACGAAATGTCTATAAAGTCTACATATCTTACGTCTTATCAACGCTATCTTGAGGGAATATTGCCTGTAAAGTCTCGATTTTAACCTATTGTAGTCGTACCAGTAGTCTCACTTTTGAAAAATTTCTTCCCAGTTCTTCTTTTTATGACCCCTGGATCCCAAAACCACAGTCAGTTCAAAAGTTTATACATTATACCTATATATCATTTTCACTTTCTTGTGAACACGCTAGGAGCCGTATTTTTGAAAAATAATTGGTTTTGACTGATTAATAAAATATAAGGGACTAAAATCTCGGTCGAGTTCGTTAATGGGGGAAATCGGACGAAGGGGGGGGGGGGGGGGGGGAAATGGGGGGACTTTTTCAAAATCTGGTTTTTTGGCCATAACTCCCTTAATATTGCAAATAATGAAACGTGGTTTTCTCTGAGGGTCGTCTAACAGTACTACCTTAGTAACTTACCTTAGTACTTTTCTTAGTAACGTTTTTTGATCCCACCCTTAATGGTTGAAAAAGGGTGGAAAAACAGGGTTTTGCGCACAAAAAAATGCATAACTTGTGTCCTAGGGGTGTTATCGAGTTCTTTCGTTTTGTAATGCATTTGCCTCAATATTACCTACAACTTTTGTCTGAAAAAGTTTTTTGTCCGACGCACCGTTTAGGCAGGGGGTGGGGGGTTGAATTTTCAAAACGTCATAACTCACTTATTTGGTGAGATATTGAGTTTATTCTTTTTGTTATGAGTTTTTATTAACAATATCTACAACTTTTGTCTGAAAAAGTTTTTTGTAAAATCACTTTCATTTTCTTGTTAAGGGGGGGGGGGGGGGGGGGTGAAATTTCAAAACTCAATTCCTCCGTTGTTAGTGTAGAGTGTAGAGAATGCATTTGGGTCAACTGAAAATCTTCTTAACCGTCTTTCTAAATGATTTTTGACTGTTTTTAGTGGATTGAAGTAATCTTCGAAATCTACCTACGCCTTTCGGGCCTTTGCCGAAAGGGATTTTTTTCACCCAAAATGACTGAAGAAGACAGAGTAGGTACCTATATATTATGTATATTTGCTATATGTTTAAGTTTTTTTTTCATCCATTTTTTGAGGACACTGTTGTCCGAAATTAACCAGCTTGGTATGCCCACTATGCCCAGTCTAGCAAAGTTTGTTCTAGCTAGAAGATAGAACAGGGAAATGTAGGACGCTTATATAGCCCTACGTGTACAGATGGGATTTTTGAAGAACTAGGCCGGGATGGATGCGATGTAATAAGCACACCTCACACTGCAGTCTTAGATAGGGTGACCCAGTTTACATAAAGCATCGTTTACACGTTCACATATTTTTTCATACAATATTTAGGTACTTAGGCATATCTTCTGATTGTATTTCCAAATAGCCCCATGCCATTGGCTGGACCACCTGTAGGTTCCTAAATACACCTAATAAGTATCGCCCGAAATTACCTATAGCTAAGTATGTTGTGGTTCTGTTATACGAATATCAAGTGATTTTTGTCAATAAAAAATTTGTCGAAAATTGCTTACAAAATCACAACATAGCCTGTTAGGTAATTTAGGACGTAAAAAAGACATTTTATATTTCAGAACGTATTGTGTATGATGGTTGAGGTGACATATATAGTGGTACCAGTAGCTAGGTATGCTAATGTGACGTTCCACTGCCTAACCTTCGGCCTCTATAGACCTTTAAATGCCGGAAGTGACCCCTATCACCTAACCGCTGAATATTATTTATTCCGTGTTTTAGAGGTCTCGGGGTTACTATTTTGTTCTCAGTGTCAACCTTAAACTGTAGGTCCCCACGAAAGTCTGTCTATATATGGGACGTTTGATTACCATATCAGAGATACCTATAACTAGTTTCTCTCGGGAGTGCTCCCCATGGCTATGCAACACATCTGAGACTGAGCTGAACAATAATTCTCCCAGGGATTATTGGTTTCTTCGGGAGTGATCATCCCCACACACCTAAAAGAAATGTACCTATCTTATCTTGCAGCTTGAAATGAGGGAATCTACCTGTGTGTGCCTGGACAGGAACCCAGTCTGCGGTTCCAACAACAAAACGTACGAAAGCACTTGCGCTCTGCAGGACGCCCAAAAAATTCTCCAAAATTCTCAAAAAATTGGCCACAAAAAGGCTCTAGTCCTGGCCCACCCTGGCCCCTGCGCTGAAGCACCCCGGATCGCTGTTGGCCCCGTCAGCAACTCGCATTTCCTCGACGACAGTTTGGCCATGGACTGTGAAGTGCACGGCGTGCCGGTACCGAGTGTTGCCTGGGAGTTTCAGGGACTGGATGGATCCAGAAAACTTTTACCAGGTGAGGAATAGGGGTAGGTACTAGGGGTCCTATACCGTCCTAGCTCTAGGAGGGCCATGGTCAGGTTGTACGCCCCTAAATTTGTTCCTGCGAGGTCTTCTCCCTTCGTAGATATAGCGGGTTCAAGATTTTGATTTCCGGTTTCATAGTTGAAACAGAGTAGAGTAGAGAGTGCTAGAGTAGCTGTGTCCTTGTAAGAATTTGATACATCGATATCTTTAGTTGACGGTTCCTACAGTTAGCTTAGGTATAGGTACAGTGAGATAGGTAGCAGCAGAAGACGTGGAGGTTAGCAGAAGTAGCCAAAGCTTACGTCACTTTCCGTATTTTCACCACCCCTGTCAACATAAAGTCACTATAGAGTGTAAGAACTTTCTATTTAGTGGTCAGAATCTAAAATGTGATAATATAGAAACTAAGTCAGCCATCAGACTACATAATCCAATCACTTCCTGAAGTACTGATTTTTCCCATTCTAATTTTGATTAGGAGACGACTCTTCGATCGTTGTGCAAAGTCGCGGCGGTCCTGAGCTCTCCATGGTCACCTCTTGGGTGCAGATCGTTTCTATTCGCCCCGAAGACGCCGGTACCTACACTTGCACTGCCTCCAACAGACATGGCGAAGCCAGGCAATCTGCTGAAATTAACCTGCAGATGGTGCAGTAGAGCCAGATGCAAAATGCAAGAAATAAACGCAAATAGAACTAGATCTCATATACAGCTTTTATTTTAACCAGAAGTTAGTGTTGGTTTCACCAGTTGTCACCGCTTTCTTCACTCCTGAAATTATAAAGAAACAATGGATAAATAATTATTGTACCTACCTATTACTGATTTTTAATGTACCTAGGTATTATAGTGAGGAGGTATAGGTACCTACATAGGCAATAGTGTTCCCTCCTCTGCGAAATGAAAACAGTTACTTACCTTAAAACCGTATTTACTCCTAATAAAACCCAGAATTTATTTAGAAAAAATATATAGGTATTCAAGAGATTTCTAAGGTTCTGAACGACAAAGCAATGCTAGAAAATATTGGAGGGTGGGCTGGTGCACACGCAATAGCATAACCACAAAATTGCAGGCGTTTTAACAAGTTCCATAGGAATTTCATGAGTGCCCTACACAAACTACTAGATAGCCTAAACTGGAGTTAAAGTCCGTAAGCTAAGAACTGTTGTGATAACCTCCAGTTAACATTAACTGGGATTAGTGATTATTTACCCAGGTGTGTTCCAAGGTCCTCCTCTCTCCGCCGAATTGACTGACCCACTGAAAATAATTTTTTTTTAAATTTTTTAACTAAACATAAAGATGGCAGGAAGACCTTCGGCCTTCTAGTCCCGTACTGTCGAGATTTTTTCCTGCACCTTCATAAAAGCTCTGGTGTTCCGCGGCATTCGCCTCTCTCCAGCCCAGACTTTGAGGTAGGTAAGTACCTTATAGAAAGGGTTGTGTGGGTACCAATACAGTGCATGGCTACTATAGGATCAATAGGTACCTGGTGCTGTCCAATAACCCGTCTTGTTGAAGTCCGTAGTAATAAATGAGGTTTAGAGACACTGGAGTTACAATCACCAGAGCCAAGAGACACCACACGAGACCGAACCAGAATCCGTTCTGAAAATAAAATAAATAAATAACAGTTAAGTAAAGTACCCATCGACCCCATGTGCTCAGCTGGCAGCACTACCCCAACGGAGACCTACAGTTTTAGGAGCGTTCCGAACCTCCACAGCCTCGATATACTTACATTTCACTAGAGGTTAATACCGAATAGAAAATTTTGGACAGAATCGGGATCGAACCGGTGGGACCCGCTTTAAAGTCAGCCATCTAGACTACTTGACTATCGAACACATACCAGAGGATCCATAATCATTCTGCAGACATGGTGCCGAACTCCATGGAAGAGATCGAAGATTGGTCGACATGGGGCCACAGTGCTGGTCAGTGACGTCATCAGTTGCCCCCTGTACTGACTCAGGTACCCTGTCAACCTGCGGGAGTAGTCTGCAGCTTTCTGAAATTAAGAACCGAACATCCATTCGCTATTTGTTTACGTTTTTTCAGCCCACTTTGAGGAAGCTATTGGATTTTTAAATGTTCTGAAATATAATATGTCTTTATACTAACCATAAATGAAATATTGGCTCCTTGATTGTTGATATAGAACTGGATGGTTTTTAGGTGGGACATAGTCTGGTTGACTTGCCTCTGCAGGGGACCGATTTGGACCTCTAGTGCTGTCACCTGGTACACCAGTTCTTCCTGGAAGCATTAAGGGTCCGCTATACCCGACGATACATTTTTCGCCGCCCATAAGATTAACATTGCGAGCGGCGATTCATTTTCAAGGTTTACCCTTGGTTGGAAAGATACAAAATTTTGCCTGTACCTAGCCCTAACAATGTTCTAGGGAGTGTTCGAAGCAGATTTCCCATTTTTTTTACTGGTTTTCGAGATACAGCATTTTTCTTGAGGTATGCGATGCTAGCATTTGCAAAACAGTTGCAATAAAAGAAACCAGTGAGAAATTGGGAAATCTGCTTCGAACACTCCCTAGAACATTGTTAGGGCTAGGTACAGGCAAAATGTTGTGTCTTTCCAACCAAGGGTAAACCTTGAAAATGAATCGCCGCTCGCAATGTTAATCTTATGGGCGGCAAAAAATGCACCGTCAGGTATAGCGTCCTCTTAAGAATTAGATAAAGAACCCCAGAAACCAGAAAACCACTTAGATCGAGGTTATTAGACGCAAGTACAACTAATTAGGTGAGAGATAGCTGGTTCTGGGTCTCAGTTCGGTACGCTCATTCATTTGCCGGACTTCCGACTGTGGGGAAATAAGGAAACTTCGTGTTTGCGTCTTGTTTGATAAGTTTGACGTATTATACAAGTATGATGTTGTACCTTGGGGGTTGTTTTCTATAGATAGAGAATCAACTAAGTTTCTCATATTTGATTCATTCTTTGCTTCATTCATTCTTTGCATACTTATCGGGAATAAAAAAGATACCATAGCATGTGGATTAGTCTCACAGCACTATAGCATGCAAAATAAAGGAGGTCGTCCATCTATAGACGCGCGGGTATAGGGCAGAGACCCCGGACGGCTGGGGCGGCGCATGCCCACTGCACCAGTGCATTCTCTATGCTACCCATGCTATCGAAAACGGCGGCGCGGTACGACGCGGTTTAGATGGACGACCTTCTATTGACAGTAGGTAACGTATTTGCCTGTGTAGGTACCTATGCTAAACTTACAAACATTTAACAAAATTGTAAAAAATACCTATCTCAACGCCGTTGACAATTCTTCATTTTTATTAAAAACTGGCATTCTGTGTACAGTGCAGAATGCCCTAGGGCCAGGCAGGTCAGGGTGGCGATACTATAAGTACTTTGACACTTATCGAGCAGTTTATTTACCTTTTTCTTCTCTAGGGGTTGTATGTTAGTGCTGATAAGGCGTCTAGTGCGGGAGGCTAGAGTCTCCACCCTCGACGCCGTTGCCAAGTCCTTGATTTGGTTGGCAACACTGTCCAGCTGCTTCGCGAAGGAGTTGAGGTCTTTGCCGGTGACCGGGCGAGAGATCTGCATCCTGTGTGCAGTCATGTTCACCCCAGCTGCTTGAAGAAGATTTTGAAGCTTATCCTGATAAAAAAGACTAAGCTCAGCTATATATACCTACAGTTTTAGGTGCGTTCCGAACCTAGTCTCGATATACATTTCACTTGACAGATCAGAGGTATGCAAATCAGAATAACTTTGGTAGAGTCAGGATCGACCTGCATACCTACCTAAAACAATAATTCAAAGAAGATAAGTATGCAGCGAACATACCTGAAGTTCAGGATCGAGGAAACGAAGTTGAGTGAAGTTCCCATTCAAATTCTCCAACTGATTGAAAACATTTGCCCAAGTTTTGAAGTCAGTTGCGGCTTCGATGTTGAGAACTGTGTTCAATCTAAAAGCTTCATAGGCAGGCCTGTTCTCTTCACATTCCCTACGAACAAACAAGGGGGTATTTGGTAAGAATCACGCCAGACAGTCGAGTTTTCCTCCAGCCGGTGAAGGCCAGGTACAAGTCGGGAGTAGATCCTAGATATGAAGTTACTTACTGAAGTACAGTCCTAATAGGTACATTGAGACTCTGATTATTTGGTAGGAGGTTTTTGAAGAACCCTCCGCCTCTCTGGTAAAGCACCCCGGGGTCATCCAAAAGCTCTGTCAGCGATTTGTAGTCTGGTTCGTCGTAGAGAGGCCGGCAGACGAACACTTCTCCGTGGCCTCCTACCAGCAGCAGAGATAGAGCTACAGCCCACAGTACTATTGAAAAGATGCTGCTCAACACCACCACACTGCAATACAAAAAGAAACAAAGTTTACAGGTCTATAGGTCACTTCTATCCAGAAGTGGATAGATTTCAACGCCCCAAAGTGCTCACACACTGTGAGCTTTACCGGAGAGGTATCATGGGCTTTCCCAGACCTCGTAGTATAAAACTTACGTTATAAGTAGTGATCGTGATTTTCCCTCTTTATCACAGCAAGTGTAGATTAGTGCTGACGTTAGAAAGATCCATATCAGAAGAACAAGGAAAGCAGTAGCTGAAAAAAAAAAAAAAAAAAAATTCGACTGAAAAAATGGAAATAAGTACCTATTACTTACGGATTTGACCTTACATGGGTGAGACCTCAGCGAGAAGTAATGGAGGCACTGTCTATATGTAGCCAGCGTTAGGGGAGCCAATGGTTACTTTTATATATTTATCTTGAGGTTGGCAGTAGGCGGTGAAGGTGAGGGTTACTTTACCTAACAGGGAGAGCCAGCGCCACTGCTCCACGCCTTGGACAGCGTCTTCAACGATATTGGCCAATTCCTTGGCCTCGCTCACTCGGACCCTCAAGTCTCGCGTCAGAGTTTCCATTGGCCACATGGTGGCGTCCAGGCTTGACCGCTGTCTCTCCAACTCCCGCCGTATATCTACAAAAATAGAAGTAGGAAGTAGGTCCTGTTTTCAGAGGGAGTTCCTGAGTTCCATGTTCTAGTGGGGAAATGTGTCGGACTAATAAGGGGAGTGTGTGGGTTTGAACTGCACCGGGCCAAGTTTTTCCCTTGGAGGGTTTTCAAAGGTTCAAGAGAGAGAGAGAGAGTTCTAGTACTTTCATGTAGGATTCTACTGAGTTCTATAGGGAGTTCTAGAAAGTTCTAGTTTGAGTCTTACCCTCTCTGATGTCCCTGGTCGCACTGCCAACATCGGACGGAATATCAGCAAATCGACTTCGAACCCTCTGAGCCAGCATGAGAAGGTTCCCTCCAGCCATGGAACGAAACGTTGCGAGACGGGCATCAGTATTCAGCTGTCATAAAAGGATAAAAAAGCTTTCGTAAGGTAGGTTAGAAGAGCGATATCAGGCAAATCTGCCTGATTACACACAAAGGTACGTACCATGTCAGTTCTGATGGAGATGTCCAGCCCTGAGGACTCGACAGTGTCACAGAGAGGTCTGTCCCTGCTGGGGCAAGCTCTGCGCAGACTGTCCACCTGATGTCTCAGATCCACCAGGCGATCTCTTGCCTCAGAAGTCAGCTCTCGCATTTTCAGGTTCGTCTCTTGTAGTTCGGCGACTTTTTTGGAGAGACTGTCAGTCACTGCGACAAGACAATGTACTTGTACACCCACTTTGCAAATACATAATCATGATTTTGCAGGGGCAGAAGAAATAAAATAAATATCAAAACAGAAAAGTGTCATTAAAAAACGTCAACAAACTGCATTGTGAATGAAGTTTCCCTTAGTTAGCCCCAGGTTAGACCCGTCTCAGCTGAACAAACTGAAATTTGAATGAGAGGTCAGTAGTTTGGTAAACGAACGGAATAATTAACAAGCTTTTGCTGAAGTCAGCACTTTCAAGTCCAGTCGATCCCCAGAGTAACATCCCTGCGGGAGATTCAAAATCACTGAATCACCAACCCATTTATTTTGATCTGTTGCAATATCAAGCGATCCCCCAAAGGTAAAAAGAAGAAAACCTGACAGGTTCACTCAATAGGTCTCTGTCGCCAAAGTACAAAAAGGATAGTAATGGCGACATTTCTTTAGTGACTCCAATGCAGTTCCAAAATAACCCGTGTCAGTATTTGGTGAATTGTTTGTGCTGACTCAGGTTTTCCTTTCACTAAAAGCAATCTTTCCTCTTTGGGACGATTCACGTTGCCCACATAAAGGTTTAGATCGTGTAACGTTTGGTGCATCGATTTCATACAAAAGACTAACTTGCGGTAGGTAGGTAGGTACGTACCTTTTCCTACCTGCGAGGGAATCAATGGAATCGGAGCGAGTTCCCGCTCCAGTGCTCTACCATTGAGCTAATATGGCCCACGAGGTAGTAAAAACTAAATTATTGGCCGACAGGCATTCCTAGAAAAGTTCCCCTTCCAGGTAGCAGTTCCCCTTCGTGCTGCAGTGGACAGTGCAGTGTTGCCAATGAAAGACTGGCAACAACCCGAGCCACCCCGAGCTCTTAGGCAGATGGTAGTGGGTAACCACCTGGCGGCCATTGTGGCCATTAATTCGTAATCATGAAAACGTGTCACTTACCAGTAGCGACATCGACCAAAGCATCTAGTGCCACGTCAACGCCTGTTTCTGAAGCTATTTGCTTCTGGATTGGCTTCCCTAAAAGTTGTTCTACCCCTGAAAAGCAAAAAAAAAAATGAGTATCTACCTATACCTATTCATTTACTCTAAACTAAGGCACTGGCCCGTATCCAGAAAGCGGTCATGGGGGGGTTTTAGTGTCAGGGGGGGGGGGGGGGGGGGGTTAGCCTATATTGTTTTGCCTCACGTTGGCAGTACCATGTTAATTTTCTGTTCATGGGGGGTTTAATCCCCTAACCCCCCCCCCCTCCCCCCCCGTGGATACGGCTATGCAAAGGCATTTACCCACCATCTAAGTCGCCATAAAGGTAACCCAGAGCGCGGTCCAGGGCCCCGAGAGTCACGTGATGCAGCTGCCGCTGAGTATTCCGGACGAAGACCGAAGCATCATTAAGTGCTGCCGATAGTACCCGAGGTGACCGCAACATGGCCGACGATAGCTGTTCATTTGTCACCAACATGGCCGTCACTCCTCCTCTAAAAAAAACAAAAGATTCCAGAAGTGAGTAAAAGTAAGGTATTCTAAGAAGCTGCTTAGTGACGTCACCACACAGTAAGTCAAGCATGGGTTTTATAAGGCTGCGCTGTTCTCATCAAGGTTAGAAGCCCATGCCGAGATTGACACCTGAAGTCACCCGCCAGGCAACTTACGATACCTTGCAAACGAGTGTGTGAAGAGAGGGGGTAACTTCCAACCAAAAATTGTTCAACCCTCAAGTCTCACCCTATCATGACGACAATTAGGAACAGGCCGAAGACCAAAGTCTTGCGCGTGCAGCTGACTGAATGTCGGCCGTTCATGCTGGCAGAGTCGACCAAGGACTTGGCAGGAACACAGAGGTTGGAGCAGGTGGCGGCCAAGGTCAGGCTTGGTATCACCAGGGAGAGAAGAACTCCGACCACCACGCACGTCACGAACCCTGCCTCCACACGCAGCGACTGCAACAGCAAAATTAATAAGGGCGTCAACGAAGTTGAGGTGTTCGTTATAGAGAGGGACCTCTGTATTCCATATCAACCACGGTTTTAAATTTTCAGTAAAATACGTGTAACCCACTTTCAAATTACATAATCACGATTTTTGCAGGCGCAGCGAAATGCCGAAAAAAACTGCAGGAACTTCTCATATTTTGAGGAAACTGTTGGATATTTAAATGTTCTGAAATACTTACAAGCGAGCCTACAAGTGTCCGGTATTAACAGGCTAGGTTTTGATTTTACGATCAATTAATTCTGGAGAAATTTTTTCACTGACGAAAATCACTTGATCGTAAAATCACAACATAGGGCCGTTTTCACCAAGAAAAATCAACGCTGATTTGAAATAAAATTCAAATTTTACCCTAGCAACACCAATAGCGAGACTCGAGTTTGTTGATTACCATAGCAACTGATTCAAATCAGCTTGATTTGAATTTGATTTTTCTTGGTGAAAATGGCTCATAGCCAGTTAATTTCTGACGTTAAAATGACATATTATATTCCATTAAATTAACTATCCAACAGTTTTCCCACTGTAAGTATGTGCTTACTTGAAATATGAGGCTGACGATAGACAGTCTATTCCACAAAACATCTCGCAGAAATTCTGAAAAAAATAAAAAAAAGTAGGCACATATCGTATTTGTAGTTCAAATTCAAAAGTAAAGTGAAGTAAGTAGGTATCTACCTAGCAGCCTCATTTGGAGACAGAAACCTCTAGAAGGGCTAGGGCTAACAATCACGCTCGTCAGATGAGCTTTACCCCAGCCGGTGAGGCGCCCATAAGGCAGGGTAGAAATATTTAGAAATAAATAAAGAAAATGACTTCCCAGCTCAAAATTTAATGAATTTTGAATTAGCCACTCAGAATTTTCGCAGATTTTGGGCCTCTGTCTCTTTTTAGGAAAGGAAATTATTAAAGAAGCAGTGATTGAGCTCGAGTCAGTTTAATTTGTACTTTTAATTAGATTTGTAATTGAAAAGTGTCAATAGAAGATGGAGGCAGTGCGTTCACGCTTGCCAGCAGATCTTATTAGGTACTCCTATATATTTTACAAATTAAAATATTTGAAGGGGAGAAATCGCTCAAGAGTTAAATATATAATTAACAGCACCTGCGGGTTTAAGGGTGGATTTGTTTAGTGTACTATAGTGTGATTGCACTCGTCACAAGCTAAACATCGTCGTCGTCCTAGTTCTGTTTTCTACTAGACTAGAACTTATAAATGAACTTACCAACGGGGAAATCATAGGGTTGAATAAAAGACAAAAACTGTCCCAAATAAGCGAAAACGAAGACACCGTCGGTGATGGCCATTGTCTCCATTTCATAAGCATCCCCCTCAGGCACAGGTTCAAAGCTCAGGGGTGGTTTTGGGGGTCCCAGTTGAGACATGGAGGGACCATCAGGACGCTCTACACCGACTGGCCCTGGAATCACTGCAACAATCATCCCGAAAGTCAAGTTTTCCCCTGGCCGGAGAAGGCCAGGTACCTATAAGGGCTGGCTCCAGGGGAAAATATCGAAAGTTCGAGAACAGAACCTGGATTCTCTCGTTTCACAGATAATTATTTTGTTAAAATTGAGCCTTGCGTCACTCCAAGAACCCTCTCAATAGTCAATTATAATTTTAATTTTCTATGCTTTACTCCTTATTATAGAATAGATAAAACTAGTGCCACTGAACTATAGGAGAATCTATTTGTAAAAAAGTAGCACTTATAACTTCAGTTGTAACTTGTAACCACTTATAACGACACTCCCTAAGGAAAACCTCTCTATAACGAACAAACCTTGACTCATTTTCAAACCCCTCTATAGGAAAATTGGTTCCTTGACGTTCATTATAGAGAGAGGCCACTCTGTCGTACCTAATGTAACCGTATCAAACGCTTTCTCAAGATCGCGATAGACTACCTGAAGAGTCATATGAGGGTGACAACCGGATTCGGGTCAGTTGGCAGAAGTAATGAGACACGTAATCAACGAGAATACCTTTCGTGGGAAAATCTGCCAACACTTGACGAAAGGCAGGAAGGTTCGAAAAAGGCTCGAAGCTCTCGACTGGGGGACCAAGAGGATACAACTCATTACGTGAGACGTCTTCCACGCCCGCTGATTGGTCGTTAGTGCTCCAATCAAATTCGGCACAGTGTTTCTCTTCTTTGATGTACCCGCTCCAGTTTTCAAGACCTTCAGGGACTTCCACGGTTGAGTTATTAATATTTTCATCTGTAAGCGAATTAGTCACTAACTGGACTTAGAGATTGGACCAGCAACCCAGCAACTAGACCATTTCAAGAATTCTCCATCGTGCTCAGCTGTCAACAGTATACCAAATACCAGCTCCCTACACATCAGGTTAGTACACGACGGGGACCTACAGTTTTAGATTATGAACGTTTGACCCGGGACTCAGGGTTCCTCTAGTGACATTGAGACGACTCTCCTGAACGGGTTCTAACGTTAAAAAGACATAATTATACTTCACAACACTTAAATCTCAAAAAGTTTCCTCAAAAAATAATCAAAAATGAACATAAAAATCATGATTGTATGATGACAATTAAGGGTGTCTACTGTTGGACATTTGAATGTTCTGAAATAGGTATAATAATATGTCTTTTTACGGCCGAAATTAACAGGCTGTGTGATGATTTTACGATCGGTTAATTTCGGCGTTAAATAGGCATACCTATTATGTTACATACTTATCCAATTGTTTCCTCAAAAAGTGTGCAGAAAAAACGTAAACAAATAGCGAATGTGCATGTGTTCTGCCTTAAGACCGACCTGTTTGCTGAACGGTAGTGACCACTTGGATGTTCGGATATTCCGCTTTCTGTTCTTCCTCCGACGTCCATATCAAATTACCATTAACGAAGGCACGAATTTCTGAAATCTCAGGCTGCTTCAGGTCATCCTCAGCAGGTAGCCTGTTAACACTAGCTGTTCTGTCTTTCCCCTTTACTTCTGGAGATTTAGTTGTCACCTCCGAAATTAAGGCTGACTGAAAGAAAACGAACAACTATGAGAAACACTTTGTTTATATATGTATATATTATGTATATATTTTTCCGACAATTTTTGAGGACACTGTTGGGTACCTATTTAAATGTTCTGAAATATAATTATTATTTTTAACGTCCGTTAAAACTGAGTGTTTTTGTGATTTTACGATCGAGTCATATTTTTGAAATATACAACAGTGTCCTAAAAAAGATTCAGGAAGCTGAAATTTTTTTCTTACGCCGGGATTCGAACCCGGACCTCTCAGGACCCCTTGACCACTCGGCCACTGTGCATACACTCCCCAGTCTTTTAAATAGCAAATTTTAAGGAAAACTTTGATTCTATACCTACTGGTAAGAAGAACCCCTCAGGTACATCGGTGGTCTGAAGAACCTCCGTGGTCAACGAGGAAGTTTTTTGGTCTGGTTCGTGGCTGAAAAAGAAATCAAATCCACATAGTAAAGGCGGCTTCTGGATAATATTAGTGGCCTAGAAGGGCCTAGGGGGACACAAGGTGGTGATTTCGTCAGAATCACGCCTGACAGTCGAGTTTTCCCCCAGACGGTGAAGGCCAGGTACCCGTCAAGAGGCTTCGCTTCGCCGCGGTTCTGCCGAATGGACGGGCTACTTAAAGGAGAATCGCATCCCGGGATAAACTTAAGAATGAATGAAATTTTTTTTACTTTTTGAACCTAATTCAGGTAGCACAATGAGATTTAATATAGGGGTGGTGGGGGGGGGGGAGTCAAAAGCTCGCCTGGGTAATGGTTATTGATTATACCCCCTGAAATTCGAAACCTGCCCTATTGTGCAATTCTTGGGGGGGGGGGGGGGGGTGTACCGTGTCAGGCTTGGGGGATGATGGATAAGGCCACCCCTAAAAGCCGCCAAGCTACCTATTTCTCATTTCCTTCAATTTGCACCCTGGAAGAAGGGTGGATTTCATCACTTCTTAAAGTATATACTTACTTTAGTAATACTGTAGCGCGACTGCACTTGTCATAAGCTAAACATTCTACAAGATATAAATCTGTTTGATAAACCTTAGGAGGCACTGTAACACTTTAGGCTCAACAGCTGTGCGATCCTGATCCTATCAAAGTTATTCTGCAGGTGTATTCCCTTTCTCGAACGCCAGAAAACCCACCCAACTAACACCTTCAATATTTATTGTAAGAAGAACTGTTCTCCGTTTATTGCATCATGGCGTACCTTATCTTCTTACAATAAATTTTGAATGTGCTAGTTGGGTGGGTTTTCTGGCGTTCGAGAAAGGGAATACACCTCCTGGTCAGAATCTACCTATGATAGGTATCTCCAAGTGGTGCAGTAGGTAGTAAGGGAACTTTCTTAGAACTGTAGGTCTCTGTCGTGCACTATCAATAAAACAATTAATCATGATTGTTCTCACCTTATTTGTCGTTCATTTTCAGTCTCCGTTGGATTTTCTTCTTTCTGTTTAAAGCCGGGAACTCCTTCTAAGCTTTTAGGCATTTCAGTCAGCGAAATTTCCGAAGTTTTAACGTCATCGACAGTACCTTTTTCAGGGCTTTCAGTTGGTTCTTGCGACAAAATTTCAGCAGGTTTGGGTGGCTCTTGTTGAAAAAAATGTTCAGGTTTCCCATTATCATCTTGAATTTCAGGCTGCTGAAGGCGACTGACAGTTGAGGTGTCATGTTCTTTATACGTTGCTTTTTCATTCTCTACCGCTGACATTTCTTCTATGTCATCGGACTCTCCCGAAGTAGGAGAAACCGTAATTTCCTCAAAATTACCCATAAACGGGCTTGTCTCAGTGGTCGGGAACAGCATGAAGGTAACCACTTCGTCAGCAATCGCCACAGATTTCGTTAAAAACACATCTTCAGGTTCGGCCAAATTTTCTTCGTGTTTGGCCACCCCTGTCTTCTCCAAAGTTTCCATACTAGGGGTGGCCAAAGCTGCCACCACAGCGCAAAGTACAACACTAGTCCACTGCATGATTTCCCTCGACTTCTCTAAATTTTGGTTTCTCTGTACGCCACTGCCGCCTGCTTAAAAACTCCTCCACCGTACACTGCGTACGCCAATGGTTGCATTATTGTATAAGGGTATTCTTCATTTTCTTGCATGTTACATAAAGTCTGTAGAAGTTTTAAATAACAAAAAGTATAGATGAGCACAGAAAATTTCGTCCCTGTTTGGGCGCCAGTTGCGAAATTTCGAAAAGATAAACGAATTTGTATAGAGAAAGTAGTTTTGTATGCATAGTGAAATGGCGCTATAATCGAAAGGGAAGATGAGGTTTATAACAACTTATTAGTTAGTTAACTAAGTTTACTTCTACGGCTTCCATTCAAAAATCAATTAGCGAACTAATTCTCAGCTTTTCCATTCGAAAACTCTAGAACTATCATTTATCTCTCCTTCCTAGAACTCTGCCGAAAATTTGCGTTTAAGGATGTTGGAATGATTTTAAGATTTTTGTCAGTAAAAAAATTTGTCAACGTATGACAATACCTAGTCTCTGAAGTTAAAATGGCATATTATATTTCAGATAAATATATTGTAGTAGTAGGGTCCCCCAAAGTTGCGACGTCGGATAACCGTCGAAAAAAAATCAACATTACACAAAATTTTGATAGAAACTTTTCGAAAAATTGAATGCGAAAGAAATTATGTAAAATGGTAAAAGAGTGGCTATAAAAAGCACCCCGTCTGGCCACCCTGCTATAGGGGTGGGGGTAGGTCGTTAATCTCTGTCTAGCGTGTGTCAGACACATGTGATTATTGGATTTATATACACGTCGTACCACCCCCAAAATATCAACATCGCCCTTCACGATTCATCATACGAGATCAAATTCCCTCCGGAAGGAAGAGGTTCGCCTTACATAACGCCTAAACTTTTTTTTTGAAATTTTTTGTCCTTGCAGGTCTAGGGGTGATTTAGTGAGATTTTTTTGGTTCATCTGAAGCTGACGATGCAGTTCCGCTGCCAAGGGTGATTACGAACTTGATTTTAGGACGCAGTATCGGTAATTTAAATGTTCTGAAATATAATAAGTCTTTTTAACGTCATAAATTTCAGGAACGGTTAGTTTTCGACAGTTTTTTGTTGACAAAAATCACTTGATCGTAAAATTACGTCAAAACGTCAAAAAATAGTGTTACATAAAAACTATAACATATAGTCTAAATGTTAGATACCGCACACTGAAGAAGTGCCATAATAAAATGTTCAAAACATCGAGAACATACACAACACATTGAAAAAAAACACAGAAGACTTTAAAAAATTTAGGTTTCGGGGAAATCGAACTTGCAATGGATTGCAAAAGGAAGTTGGAACTAGCGGCCTCAATAAATTCTCCAAACTGACCGATACAGGAAGCCCCACTCAACCCTTAGCGCTTAAAGCTCACTTCACATTTTAACATCAAGTAAAAGGGTCCCGACGACCTTTTTAGTATTATATACTGTCTGTGTGAACTACTGCATGGAGATTTATACGTTCTGAAGTAGAATTTGTCAAAAATTAACTGGCTATGTTGTGATTTTACGATCGGGGTGCGTTTTGTCAATAAATAATTTGTCTAAAATTTCGGTCGTTAAAAAGGCAGATTATATTTCAGAACACTTTGTCGATAAGGCCTTCAGGCCCGGGTCCGCTATACCTGACGATGCATTTTTTGCCGCCCATAAGATTAACATTGCGAGCGGCTATTCATTTTCAAGGTTTACCCTTGGTTGGAAAGACACAAAATTTTGCCTGTACCTAACCCTAACAATGTTCTAGGTCGTGATCGAAGCAGCTTTCCCAATTTTTTAATGGTTTTCGAGATACAGCACTTTTCTTGAGGTATGCGATGCTAGCATTTGCAAAACAGTTGCAATATAAGAAACCAGTGAGAAATTGGGAAATCTGCTTCGATCACGACCTACAACATTGTTAGGGCTGGGTACAGGCAAAATTGTGTGTCTTTCCAACCAAGGGTAAACCTTGAAAATGAATCGCCGCTCGCAATGTTAATCTTATGGGCGGCAAAAAAATACATCGTCAGGTATAGCATCCTCCTAATACCAACTGCCAACTGTTTCATTAGGCTTCAGTTTAAATAAGACGTAGAATAGTAGTGATTGCCGTGTGAAGTGAGCTTAAGGGTGCAGTGTTGAAGAAACCTCTCAAGTCTCCAAATCCTTTCTGGCCGCAACACACACCAAGACCTACTCCCATGTTGCTAAATCTTTAAAGGCCGTGCTAGAAAGTACCTTAAGAGGACGCTATACCTGACGATGCATTTTTTGCCGCCCATAAGATTAACATTGCGAGCGGCGATTCATTTTCAAGGTTTACCCTTGGTTGGAAAGACACAAAATTTTGCCTGTACCTAGCCCTAACAATGTTCTATGGAGTGTTCGAAGCAGATTTCCCAATTTCTCACTGGTTTCTTTTATTGCAACTGTTTTGCAAATGCTAGCATCGCATACCTCAAGAAAAGTGCTGTATCTCGAAAACCAGTAAAAAAATGGGAAATCTGCTTCGAACACTCCCTAGAACATTGTTAGGGCTAGGTACAGGCAAAATTTTGTGTCTTTCCAACCAAGGGTAAACCTTGATAATGAATCGCCGCTCGCAATGTTAATCTTATGGGCGGCAAAAAATGCACCGTCAGGTATAGCGGACCCTTAACATTCTCAATAACTGAGTGACCGATAGATCTTTAGACCCAGGTTCGATCCCGATCCTATCAAAGTTTTTCTGATTTGTTCAGCGTGTCAAGTGAATTGTAAATCGAGGCTGTGGTGGTTCGAAACCCACCCGAAACTTTAGGTCCACTTACATGATGGGTGGGGAGCTGGTGTTCGGTAGTGCAGCCAGAGCCAGAATAAATAAATTTCAAACGTTTGTGATGGAAATTTTTGAAATAGGAGAAGCATTTTCTATCGGAAACAAATGAGACTAGACAGTCTGACTGAGGAAATAAAGTAGAAAATGTTACAGACGGGTAAATGGTAACGGTAACGTTCCAGCTATTGCTGACGACAGGGGCTGCACCCACCCCCATTCTACCCCTACCCTCATTCTACCGTCTATGGAATGCACATTTGCTGTTTGTTTACGTTTTTTGAGGACACTGCAGGATATTTAAGTGCTATGAAATATAATATGTTTTCTTGAGTTCTAAGTATGGTGACGTTTGATAATCCAAACACCGTGAAGTAGGTAACCAAAATTCATTTTAACGAGTTTTTGCTTACTTTATGTTCTCAAAAGGATTGACCAAGTACCTCACATATTTTTATTGCAATAAGGAGGTGAGTGAAAATATGAGAAATATCTCTCATTTCGTCTTAAAGGAGGGAAAGCTAGTAATGAAGTACCTAAGACACAACTTGGAAGCCCTCAGGACATTCTCCTGCAAATTGAATTTTGGCGCGAAATCGATTGTCTCCTTAGGCCAATCTCGAGATGCACCGTCAAGTCGACACTAATAATGCACCCGACGCTCCCGCGCACATCACCATAAGCTCAACATAGGTGGGACGGTAACTAACACGGAGAAGAGTTCCAGCTCTGGAAGTCAGCGGCTCAGTCAGCGTCCAGCGGCCGGGCAGAAACCACGTCCTCACCGCGGTCCTGAGCCTTCCCCACCACGTAAACGTAAGTCTCACTTAAGACCATGATGTCTTGTTGTCCTGCTAACAGGAGATCAAACACCGGTGGGCTGAGATTTTTCCTTGCCATAGCAGAGATATCTAGTTCCTCTTGGGATTGCTCCCCATGGCTATACAACACACACCAGGGATTGAGCTGAATAAATTCTCCCAGGGAGTGATGATGGAAAAACTGCAGAGGGATTGGTTTGTTCGGGAGTGATCAGCTATGTGATCATCACCACTGACGACGGTAAGGTCCAACGAGGTTTTTGACCGGTACGGGTAAACCTGGCCTAACAGTGCGGGTGCTAAGAGGGGAACGTTGGCAGGTGTACACCGCCATGCATTTCAACACCCTGTAGTGCCCACCAAAGAGATGTTGGTTTAGAATGGGGCTCCGAACAATTTTAATCTTATTGGCAGCAGAAATGCATCCTCAGCTGTTGCACGAGCTTAATTTAGATTTATAATGCGGAAGGTATTGTTAAAATATGGATGAGAGATTGAGAATTCCCAATGCCACACTCGAACGGGCCTCAATCTCGATCTGAAATCCTTCAAAGCCATTTTCAATCTTCATTAATATTCCTCGATCCTTCCAAGTTCCTCAGTCATTTATCGTCAGATGCCAACTTCTTTTATTTCTTTATGATGCTGCATTCGATTCACCTGGTTACAGCCAAATGGTCTAGGTCTTTAGGGGAACACTTATAATACGTTCGGCATGTCAAGTGAAATGTATATCGAGGCTGTGGTGGTTCGGACCCCACTTTACTTTCTACATTATCGCATTTTAGATTATGACCACTAATTAAAAAGTTATTACACTCTAAAGTGGCTTGATTTGAGGTTGGTAATGGAGGTGAAAATACCGAAAGTGACGTAAGCTTTGGCTACTTCTGCTAAGCTCCGCATCTTCTGCTACCTATCTCACTGAAAGCTAACTATAGGAACCATCAACTAAAGATATCGATACATCAAAATCTGAAGATGACACGCAGCTACTCTACTGTCTCAACTATGAAACCGGAAATCAAAATTTTCAACCCGCTTTATCTACGAAGGGAGAAGACCTTGGGAACAAATTTAAGTTCCTACAACACGGCTTAGAAGCCCTTTATTGCGACAGATATACAGATTCTTCAAATTCGATATCGCGCAACAGCTTCATTGGGCCAAGCATTGTACAGCGAAGCTTGAACTTTGAAAAATTTGTTTCGGTCGGAATGGGATGACAGGCATATAGGTCTGTAAAAGAGAGGGTGGTTCTGATTATTATGTAAATCGTCGACATTTTTTCGGTTGGAATTTATCGCGGTTGTTTCTGGGGCACTGCCAGGGAATCAGAATTATTTGGAACTGGTTTCTTTGCCAGCAGAAAAATTTACAGTTTCCCTTGCTGCCTTCCTCGCCGTCGCGCGGCGGCTAATACCAATGATCACCCGTAGTCGTGTTCCAAGATTTCTTTTTCTCCAGTTCCAGAATTATCCATCATGCTCAGCTGGCAGCACTGGGAGCTACAATTTTAGGTGGGTTTTGAACCACCACAACCTCGATAAACATTTTTCTTGACATGCTGAACGTATTATAAGTGAATGCCGATCAGAAAAACTTTGGTAGGATCGGGATCGAACCGGTGCGACCTGGATCTCAGTGGGTCTGTGGAAGTGGATAAAGGAATTTATTTAATTTTTGATTATGTACCTATTGTGTATAAATCTATAGTAAGCAAGGTATACTTATAACTTCTACAGGTTTCCCCGATTTGACGTAAAAGGTAGATCTGAACTTTATAAAAAAATCCACTACCCAATCTGAGCTCTTGGTCCTCAAGCAAGGAGACACGCTCATTGGTTACTGTGATTCGACGTCACCGGGTAATTCTTCTCTAATCTTAAAGGAACAACCTTTAAAATGCAGAGTCCTTGGCTAATAGGGCGATGCCTGCAGGGGGTTGATAACACACGTCATCCCTGATACATGAGTTCCAGTTACTCCTATATGGCCTCGCCGTGGTCTTGTGGCAGGTGGCAGTACACTAGACTCACGACCGAGGTCCAGAGTTCGGATCCCGGTAGCACTTATGGATTTTTTTATGTTTTTGAGAACGGAAGGTATAGGTCTACAAGTTTTATTAATAAAAGGCAGGATGTTCCGGAAGGTTCTCAAGTTGCCAGCCGTTGAAAGGTTGGTAAACATGTTCAGAAGCCTCCCGCTGACAACAATATTACTCTTACAGCAGCATTACAGCAGATGACAACAGCCATCAGCAAACTCATCCTGCGTCTCTCATATTCTCTCATTTTTGAGGTTACTCCTATATTAAGGGGACTCGAAACTCACCTAGGCAGACAAAACACTCCGGGGAAATAAATTTTTCCGACCATTTTTAGAGGACTGTTGGATATTTAAATGGTCACGATCGATTCATTTTGGTCCTCTAAAAACGGTCTGTCTGGAAAAATTCCAAGACCATGCGGAAAATTTTGAGATGTCGGGATTAGATGCTTGTACAATGTAACCTTCATACCAACTGTAGTTAGTAGTCACATTAGGAAAATCAATTTTTTGACATCAAATTTTCAGTTGCCCCAAAAGTGACTGCGAAATCATGATTATGCAATAATGTTACATACATCAAAACTATAATATAATCACTTTTTATAGTGAGTATTTATGCATTTTTCCACCAAGATCTGAAAGACAAACTCATATTTTTCTTGGTACAATATTTCTTGCAACTTGCAATCAAGATTGGAATGACGGGAATGTGTGGGCGACCGTAGTCATATCCTACTTTTTTGCTTCTAAAAATTTCGAATTCTGTTTTGTTTCTTAGAGCAGCTCCATTTGGAGTGGAATAGTTGGAGTAGAATGCCAATAAATGTCTTGGGAAGATATAATATAGGGGTCAGAGCCAAGTTGTAACAGAGAAGGAGGAGGGGGGGGGGGGGGGGGGGTTATTGGAAAATGGAATTTGGAACTGAGAGAGAAGGGTCAGATGGCGCCCCTGTGTCTAGCTAGTGCCAACCAGCTACAGGGCCAGGGCCTAGGGTGGCACCTTTCATGAGCTCTGTTCACAAGGGGATGATTTCGTCAGAATCACGCGTAAGACAGTCGAATTTTCCTCCAAGTTTTCCACCAGCCCTGTGCCAACATAGCCCTGATGGGTGCCAGGTCTTCACTGGCTGCGGGAAAACTCGGGCGTGATTCTGACGAAATAACCCCCTTGTGAACAAAGGTCATGAAAGGTGTATTACCCCGACCTACTGCCTAAACGGTATGCCGGACGAAAAACTTTTTCCAACAAATGTTGTAGGTAATATTAAGAGGACGCTATACCTGACGGTGCATTTTTTGCCGCCCATAAGATTAACATTGCGAGCGGCGATTCATTTTCAAGGTTTACCCTTGGTTGGAAAGACACAAAATTTTGCCTGTACCTAGCCCTAACAATGTTCTAGGGAGTGTTCGAAGCAGGTTTCCCAATTTCTCACTGGTTTCTTTTATTGCAACTGTTTTGCAAATGCTAGCATCGCATACCTCAAGAAAAGTGCTGTATCTCGTAAACCAGTAAAAAAAATGGGAAATCTGCTTCGAACACTCCCTAGAACATTGTTAGGGCTAGGTACAGGCAAAATTTTGTGTCTTTCCAACCAAGGGTAAACCTTGAAAATGAATCGCCGCTCGCAATGTTAATCTTATGGGCGGCAAAAAATGCACCGTCAGGTATAGCGGACCCTTAAGGCAAATTAAAAGCAAAAAGAAAGAACACGATACCAACCGTAGGACACAAGTTATGAATTTTTTTGTTGACCAACATGTTTTCCGATTTGCAAAAATATAATTTGTGGCAGAAAACTCACGAGCTCGAATGGATCCATGTGTATTTGAATGCTTTGTCTCTCTAGGAAACTGGTTTTCTGGTTTTCTATCAGATGTGTGCTTTGTGTCGTAACAAAACCGGTTTCTGGATCAACTAACTCGACTAAAAGCTCGATGAGGATGCGAACGGTTGAACAAACATCGATGCAAGTCAGACGAACTAATCAATTTATAACTGCTTGGAGAGTTTTTGAACAGTCTTTCAACTATTATTGGATTAAAAGCTTGCTGCTACACACCCAATTTTTCTTTTTTTGTTGTTGTTTGAAATATATATATAAGCAGTGGTGACATCGCTTAAGGGCCAACATACATTCGCTATTTTTTACGTTCCGATTTTAAACTTTGTGAGAAAACTATTGGATATTTAAGTATTCTGAAATATAATATGTCTTTGTAACGTCATTATTCTCAAGGTTATGTTGTAATTTTACGATCGAGTGATTTTTGTCCCCAAAAATATTGTCCAAAATAATTATTATCCGATCGTGCATGAAATCACAACATAGCCTCATGAGTAATGACCTTAAAAAGACATATTTATATTTCAGAATATTTAAATATCCAATAGTTTTCTCACAAAGTTTGAAATCGGAACGTAAAAAAATAGTGAATGTATATTCAGCCTTAAATTTTACATGGAAACGATTAGGCGGTGTTTGTAACACGGTATACTTAACTTCCACAACAAGGGAGTTACCGAGCAAAACAATTCCTCCGAAGCTTTTCACCTCACAATAGTCCCTTTCTACGAAATTGGGACCAAAAATTTGAAACCATAATTGGACGGTTAAACATATTTCAGTGAAAATCAGAGTCGGTATAAAGCTGAGATATCTTCCAGGGTGGTAAATGAATTTAACGCGATGGGGGATGAGAATCGGTCCCTAGAGACAAGTCCCATCTTGTCCTACTTTCCCCTAACTTGCGAACTTTACCGATTTGAACATTTTAAATTCAAGAAAACGGCTTCAACTCACTGGAAACCGTTCTAAATGGCTGAAAGGTATTTGGTAGGTACCTAAGTAGTCGCTTTAAAGTCGTTGAACACTTCAAAAGTCAAATTAAGGCTGTAGACTACCTATTGACAATTTTTAATGGCAATTTTTTGAGTATATTTTTTTATGTTCTGAATTATAATATCACTTTTTACAGTAGAATCTAGATGACTGAGATTCTACGATCGTCAAAAATTACCGAGGAGTTAACCACTCCAGGAATCTCGTTTGGAATCTCGTTGGGAATCTCAGGTAATCATTGGAAATATTTATGAAATCTCAGGGAAGCTTGGAAATTTCTGGAGTAGTTAACCCTTCGGGTTGCTCTTTCCACGAATCGCGTTGAGAATCTCAGGAAATCTTTGGAAAACTTCATGCAACCTCAAGCAATCTCTGGAGTAGTTACCCCCCGAAAATTAGGTATACTCTATCGCAAAATCATTATTAAGGCTGCCTCCCACCATACTCAGAGAGTTAAACTCCAGTTAACTTCCAATTAGTTATTCATGTTAAAACCCGAATTTAACTGCATGATGTTAACCGGGCATGGTGGGCCACAGCCTTGGCCAGTTATAGTTTCTATATAGTTCCAAGAAAGATTACATGTATAGGAAAGCCTCCCTCCGTTCCAGCCCTACGATTTTAAGGTCTCCACATGACGTCAAATTATGCACTGACGAATCAGAGTAAGATCCTGCATGGTTGCCCACTGAGAGTGATTTCAATGGGTTTGCTTAACAAACACAACTTCTCAAATAAATAGATCTTGGATCTAGTTATAACAAAGTTGTCCTTGGAGCTTGCACGATTTCGGCAACAATATGAACATCCATTAGGCAAGATTCCAGCCAAAAACCACGCAAACCACCCGAGACAACGCAGGGTTTATCTGCAGCGCTCATATCATTGTAATGTGGTTTTGAACGAAAGCCAAATTACTATTACCATGTTACAGGTGATTACTTTTAATGCACACGGATCCGTTCGTCTTTTTCGCAACGCAGATTCTTTTCACGCCTCCTGCCCATTAAGGGGGGGCTTTTTACATAGGTGCTTGCTTTTAGCACGTCTCTACGCAATCGTGTTTGCGCACACTTTATGAGGATACTATTGGATATTTAAATGTTCTGAAATATAATATGCCTCCAACGGCCGAAGCAAACATGCAGGCTGTATGGAGTGATTTTTATCAACAAAAAGTTTGTCCGAAATTTAAAATCACAACAAAGCCTGTGAATTTGGGCCGTCAGAACATAAAAATATCTAACCTATAGTATCCTCAAAAAATGTTCAGAGTAAAACGTAAGCATACAAGAATGCGTAGACGCCCTTAAAGAGACATACATATTATATTTCAGAACATTTAAATTTCCAAGTGTGACCTCAAAAAAATGACCGGAAAAACGTAAATAAATAGCAAATGTACTTAGATTCCGTCTTGACGTGGAAACAAACGATTGTGTGCGAGATTCGAAAATATTTCGAACTGTCCATAGAGTTTTCTAGCAAGTTCCTAGAATGTTTTCTGTAGGTACGAGTCCCGTTTAATTTCCAAGACGTGACGGTAATTCGTTGAGCTGAAGGTCGTCGTGAAGGTAGTCGCCTCCAACTTCCGGTGTAGCGCCCCATTTCCGGTTTTCACATCTTTGGCGCCAAATCCTTCACTCAGATTCCTCCGTTCCCATGTCTACCACCCCGAAATATGGAACTCCTATGGCAAGGTTATTCCACCGCCATTTGTAAGATTTCGTTCTCCAGTGAAAGCTAAACACAGTGTCCTATTAGCAGACTTCTGTTTCCTAGTTCGAATAGCACACTATGTTTAGCTTATGGAGCAGCCACGGCCATAGGCGGTCGATCCCGGTTCGATCCCAATCCTATCAAGAATTTTCTCAACGGCATTCACCTCCGATCGAGTAACTTTGACACATTTTTTTTAGAGACAAAAATAACTTGACTGTATAGAATCACACGAGGGGTTAACCACTCGCTGGGAATCTCGCTGGGAATCATTGGAAATCTTTATGAAATCTCAGGGAATCTTGGAATTTTTCGGAGTGGTTACCCCTTCGGGGTTCATATTTCTATGAATATCGTTGGGAATCTTTGAAAATCTTTATGGAATCTCAATGGAATCTCAAGGAATCTCTGGAGTGGTTACCCCCTCGGAAATACAACAATGAAACAATAGTTTCTAGCGTTAAAAAGCCATAATAATTATATTTCAGAACAAATAAAACTCTACGCAATTTTCCTCAGAACATGGATACTGAATTAGAAAATGGATAAGTCAGCAAACAGCGTTATGACGAAAGTTTCAAAACAGGGGATTCGTTCTCTGGGTCAGTTCCAAATTCTGGCATAGGGTCCCTCAGCTACTATAGAAATAGTTACGAGGATTTTGAATAAATTTCAAGCCGTTATACAACGTGGACAGTGTGGACACAAGGGGGTGTTTACCGAGGGCATGGGGGGAAAGCAACTATATCATTTCAAATATCCGCGGTGAATTCTGTTCCGAAAAATTTTTGATAGGGTTCGGATCGACCTCTCGGTGTTCGTCTAGAGACAGACAGCTAGAACAGTCGGGTTTCGAGGTTGCACCTTTTGTAAGCATGTCAAGCGTTTTGTACGAGGGGTTAACCACTCGTAGGCACGGGACTCTCGTTAGGAATCATTAGAAATCTTTATGGAATCTCAGGGAATCTTGTAATTTTTTGGAGTGGTTACCCCTTTGGGTTTCATCTTTCTATGAATATCGTTGGGAATCTTTGGAAAACTTTATGGAATCTCAGGGAATCTCAAGGAATCTCTGGAGTGGTTACCCCCTCGGTTTTGTATGTATAAAGTCAGCGCCTCGCAATGGAAGCATTGGAGCAGCATAGAATTGACTTTTGAGTTTAAAAGCTTTTCAAACATGTTTTACCTGCGTGAAGGGAGGGGGAGGGGATGTAACATTTCTAAGGGAGGCTTCCACATTCCAATTACCCCCTCTCCCCCTCTTACCCCCCCCCCCCTTCCCCCCAATCGCTTGGAACGCAGCCCATACTCCCCCTATTACAACACCGATCAACGCCAAACAAAGAATTTTTTACTTTCCGTTTTTACTTTTTTACTTTCTCGCTAGCCAACGCTAGACGGATAGATTTGTATAACGACACTGAGGGCCCCATCACCATGGTGACTGTTTATTAGCAACCACATAGCAACGGGGAAATGCCTCGCTGTTGTGCAGTAAAAAGGACTCGAATGTATCCTTTCACAAGTGAGTAACTTCAAGTAAACTTCATAAGATAATAAGATAAGGTCAAGGGGTCAAATCAGTGCAGACAATAATTGCCAAAGCAAAGGTACCTGCTGCTACTTCCCACTTAGGCACAAGATTATGTGTTCCAAGTTGGTTCGAAATTTCAAAGGGACCATGTTGTCCTTTAAATTGGTACCAACCCAGTAGTATGTGGTGTGGAAGGTATTTATATAGTTAAGGCGAGAAAGTTAAAAAACCGTTGTCAGACGCTTTATTTTTTTTCGAAAAAAGTTTTCACTTTGTCGCAGAGAGAAGGGGAGGAGAGGAGGAAGTTAAGCACAAAGAAGATTGCGAAGTTGTGAAATTTCGCAAAGTTGGATATTGTCAAGAGTTGTATCGCTGACTGTGTGGCGCTGTACTGCTGGAGAGACATTGCTGACTTGTTTTATACTTCACCACTTTACGTATATAAGCAGCAGCTGAGTCCAATGCTTCAGACCGAACATACAATCGCTATTTGTTTACGTTTTTCTGCACACTTTGAGGTAACTATTGGAAATTTAATGTAATTATGTCTTTTAAACGGCCGAAAGAAAAACAGGCTGTGTTGAGATTTTATACGATCGGGTGATTTTTGTCAACAAAAAAAAATTGTCCCAAACTAAGTAATCACTCTGATATTTTCTGATGGAGCTCGGCTATCGAGTCTGTTCGAGGAGGCAAAATAGGAAAATTGTAAATTGTTACAAAGGAAAAGTTAGCTATGCAGATATGGTTGTGGGATGTACATCTCAGTTTTTGAGTTCCGCAACAAAGTTAGTTGGTTGCAACAACAAAGTTAGTCGGTTGCATGCACAAAGTTAGTTGGTTGCATGCATTACCTCCACATATAGACGACTTGCTGTCAGCTGGATCAGACATCAGATAGCTTTGGGGATCCAGTTTCCATCTAACTTTGTCACTGAAACTGCAACTTACTATGAGGTTAGAAAGATACATATATAGGTACATTGCAAAACTTGACGCCGAAGTTTTTATCTTGTTGAGTTTGATTTTAGTCAAATAGGCATTTGGTTATGAAAAATCAATGTAGAAAATCGTAAAATCACAATTTTGCCAACTGTATAGGTATAGTTTCTGACGTTAAAAATATATATTCCAGAACATTTAAATATCTGATTTCACAACTTCTCAAAAGTACACCATAGTGTCTCCTATCGAAGAGATTTATCTTATCCTATGTTTACCTTATGACAAGTGCAATGGGATTATAGTGTACTTTAAGCAGTGGTGAGGTCCAGTCTTGTATCTATACAGGATTAGGAAGGTTGCAGTAGAACGCCCTAGGCAGAATAGCTAGTAGGAAGGTTACTGAGGACCGAAAGGCTTTGGGCTTTGTTGCGAAAGGGAATAACTTACAATAGTAACGTCACCCCAAAGGCTCTGTCCCTTTTTGTCGGCAAATTTACCCCCCCCCCCCCCCCCCCCCACAAAATCCATTCCATCTTGTAATCAGCTCCAATTGAATTTGTATCGCTTTGAAGAAAGTGCCCCTTGAGTCCCGAGGAACGATGTACCTACCTAGGTACGTATTTCGTTCTGACATAAAATATATATTTTTATTTTTGGTAGTATTTCGCTATTTGTTAATTTTTTTCTGCACACTTTATGAGGAAAATAATGGATATTTATGTTCTGAAATCCTATTATCTATTTTTACGATCGAGTGATTTTTGTCAACAAAAAATTAGTTCGAAATTAATTAACCATAAAACCACAACACAGCCTGTTTATTTCGGCCGTTAAAAAGACATATTATATTTCAGAACAATTAATCCATCCAATTCCTCATAAAGTGTGCATAAAAAACGTAAACAAACACGACTGCATAGAAAATAATAAACTTTTCTCAGCTCCTGTACTTAATCGGAGTTAAGACGCAATAGCGTGTAGCATAGCAGTAAAATCAGCCGCATTCGTATGCAGGTTACGGATCTTAACCAAAGTTAGTGTTTGCTAACCAAGTTTTATTCCACGCACGTATTTTATATTCCAGACTAAACTTGAGAAAGAAGCGAATATTCAGAAAACAATAGAAGTCAGATGTTATATTCTGCATGAAGACGTCTGACTTATTCTCATGCATTCAAACTCCGGCAAACTCAGAGTCTACAAACGTTTATACGTATTCAAAGGCTGATTTGTGGTGTGCGATATAAGAAGAATAACAGTCTGGCAACAGTCCTAAAAGACTTTCCCGTTCAGTTGCAATTTTTCAATTTTATTTTAGTCAAAAAAAAATTTCCCCCAAAATCATTCGATCGTAATATCACAACATATTTCGTTAATTTCAGATGTTAAAAAACCTATCATATTTCAGAACATTTAAATATAAGAGGTTTAGTACTGCGTATAGTGCAGTTTAAAGACATACTATATTTCAGAAAAAATAAATATCAAACAGTTTCCTGAGAAAAGTGCCTTTGGAAAACGTCAGCACACAACTTTGTATCTTCATTCTTAATTAACCCCTTAACGTAAATACAGTAATGTCTCTTTATAACGAACGTCTTGGATCCATCCTACCGAAATCCACTGAAATGAAAGCGAAAAGGTTAAGGTTATGCGTGTCACAATCGGGCTATTTCTCTGAAAAAATTGGATTTTGGTTCCCCGGGGTGTCGTTTTGGAAGTATTGGGAACCCTTTCCTCGTAAATTTGGAATTCTTTCCTCATTTTCTTTCTCACTCAAAAAAGAATTTGGACAACTAAACTAGGTTTAGTGCACTCTAGTTAGTAGAGGAGAAGGAGGACCAGCCTGGCAACTCAACCAATTCAAGAATTATACATCGTGCTCAGCTGGCAGCACTACCAAATACCAGCTCCCCACCCATCTTGCTAGTACACGATGGGGCCTACAGTTTTAGGTGGGTTCCGAACCACCACGACCTCGATATACATTTCATTTGACATGTCTAACATATTATATATCAGATGTGCATGAATGGCGATCAGAAAAACTTTGGGTCGAAAGAGATTTGACGAAGTGCGAGGTTAGTTTGGACCGATGACTCCTTAAAAAGCTTTGCTAGAAAAAGGTTCTATCCTTCGCATGGATCAGAGGAATATGGTGGAGGACGCAGGGGGTTCAGAGGGGATAATAAGCCGCATTATCCCACGCGTCGCTCGTCATGTACCTTCTATACCTACTTCCTAATGCCTTCCATATTGATCGACCCAAACTACTCAGTACTGTCGTGCAGTAAGGGTGGGCTTTCACTGTCACAGTTAAATAAAACCAGAGGTTAGTGTGGAACCCCAAGCCAAGAAACCCCTGTACAAGGTACTATACCTAAGGTATACCTATGCCCCCGATTACACCTTACAATTTCCAATCCAAATATGATCAAGAAAAATTGTAAGGTGTAAAGTGAATTGAGTCAATTATGATATAATTTGTATCGGCCGGTACAAATTGTATCATAACTGCTGCGACTACCTTCCTGTAGGCTGCGATGTGTTTGTTGTTGTTGGGTTAGTCTGTTGAAAATGGCGGCTGAGGTAAGTGGAATGGAAATGACCCGTATTTTAATAGAAAATGTGGAGGAGTACGAATTTCTTATAACGATGAATTGAAAGAATATAGCAGAAATTATTTAACCTAAAACGGTTCAAAAAAGGACCCTAAAAATCTTCGAAATTCTATTTTTTTACCATGTCAAGTTGGCATCACTGCTAAACATGATCATATTTTTATTGTGAAGTGTATTACAGTTTTTCTAAAATTTTATGATACTAAAAAAATAGGATCATATAAAAATAGGATCATATTTTTTTGTAAGGTGTAATCGGACCCTATTGGAAAGTTTTGGTTCGAAAGTTCCCGGCTTCTTTGAGTACCTTACGTACATATCCCACAAACTGCCACAAAGCATTGGTGCACAACCAAAAATTTCCGCCGTGGAGCCAAAAACACCCAAAAACCTTGACAAGTGAGGATTAGAATCCGGGTCCTCTTCCTCCATAGCTCAATGTAAACCCATTCTAGTGCCACTTCAAAAAAGTGTTTAATCCTGAAGTGAACACCCGTGGGTGGGGAGCGCTAGTGTCGCACCGGAAATGAACTCGGTCCAAACGGAAACAACAGCCGGCCGCCACCCGCAGCCCCCTCCCTACTATTGTTGTTATATCACAAAAAGCAGAATGCACAAACGTACCCGTTATTTTTCTCATTTTGCTTTGCACAATAACGCCTTTGATACGTGCAGCATAGCAATTCGGTTCAGTGAGCCATCGTCGAGTGTGTCTCCAGCTGCGGTTCTAAATGAGACTTGTATTTGCAATATGGCTACTCCAAAAGCTAAACATAGTGTGCTATTCGAACAAGGAAAAGAAAGACGGCAAATAAGGCACTATGTTTAGCTTTCACTGGAGAACGAATTCCTCCAATTTCCGACAAAATCTAGAGGATAACCGTACTAATAGATTCGAAACATTCGAAACTACACTGCAGGGCTATCGCTAGATGTCAAAAATTGGCACCGTGACTATACAATTCAAATTCCGAATAAAATTTATTTCTTTTTATTTCTTTATGGCGAAGGACTGAGAAGGTGAGAAATAACGACTACGCTCAGAACTATGAATATATTAAGGGTCAAAACTGCACTACAAATTCAACGTTATTTTGTTCTGGACGTTTTAAGGGCGCAGACTGGCGCCAGTCCATGGCAATTCATGTTAGTTAGCAAGGACAAGCCCAGCAAGAATACCCGTACTGCTCAGCTGGCAGCACTACCAATCACCAGCTCCCAGCACGATGAGGACCTACAGTTTTAGGTGGGTTCCGAACCACCACATTCTCACTTGACATGCTGAACATATCAGAGGTGATTGCCGATTAGAAAAACTCTTAGTGTTCTTCTAAAAAGAAACAATATCTAGCTAGAATACTCGGTTTTAGTTTTAGAAGTAATAATGTATGTGGACTTACCCGTATATTTAATTTTCTTCATAAAAATATTTTCCAACAACAGACATGTTTATTGTTATGGTTAGCTTATCTCGGTAAAACTTACAAAATCATGAATTTGTTTTCTTATCTTAATGGCTTCATTCCGGGGAAATAGTTGTATATTTTTTATTCTGAAATATAATGTATCTTTATTAAATAATGACAAAATATTATCTATAGTGAACCTACATCCGCTATTTGTTTATTTTTACCGTTACAATTCACTAGGATACTACTGGATATTTAAATATTCTGAAATATAATATATCTTTTCAACGACAGAAATTAACAGGTCATTTCTGTTGTTATTTTTGTTAATAATAAAGGGTCCGACAACAGTCGCACTTAACTTTCTCGCCCAGAATGATTTTTTTTTTTTTTTTGGGGGGTTTTTTGAGATTTTTTTGCGGGCGTAATTTTTAAGCAATCGAAAATCGGTTGAACATGACCCACGAGCATCTATCTGAGATCACTCCCACCAAGTTTCATGGCTGTCATTCTATTACTGTAGTCCCAAATGCGTTCCGACCATTCAAAAACGTGGTTTCTCATTCTCAACTCATTTTCGACACTTTTTTGACTACAACGGCCGTAATTTTGAAGATAACAAAATTATCGATGTTTAAGTTACATGGTTCTACACAAATTTACCAAATTTCATGACAATCGGTCAATAAATGTGAATGGCGCCGAAACGATCGAACTTTGGTCCAGAACGGCCGTAATTTTCAACCAATTCAATTTTAGTTGAAAATGACCTCGAAGCATCTATTTGTCAACACACATACCAATTTTCAGTGTTATAGATTGAAAAGTGTACCGTCGGCGCTTGTCTAAAAAACCAAAAACACGATTTTTGAATTATTTTGGCGGTTTTTTGACAATAGCGGCCGCAATTTTTGACCAATCAAAAAATCCTTGAAAATACCCCTCGGCAGTGATTTTAGACAGGTCCATACCAAATTTCATCAAAATCGGATGAACGGTATAGGCGCTAGAGCACTGCACGGACTGACTGACGGACGGACGGACGGACGGACGGACGGACGGACGGACGGACGGACGGACGGACAGACTTTTTCCAGAAACCACTTTTTTGGACTCAGGGGACCCCCAGGATCATGGGAAACCCAAAATCTCAATTTCGAAATTTTGCACGAAAACAATACTTTCTCGCCATATATGGCTAGCGAGAAAGTAAAAACCTTTTAGCTTTTACGGAGAAATAATATTATTGAACGATAAAAATTTGGTTGCAACCACCGATCGAGAATCGATAGTGCTTTGTTAAGGTTCAGGTGAAAAAAAAATAAACACCACCGCACCCATGTCTCCTTAAGTGCCAAGGTTTTGTTAGGGGAGGAAAAATATTTTCCAGATTTTTTGTTTAATTTGAGAAAAAGGATGGAAAGTATTTGTTGTACAAACAGGAAGGCTGAGGGCACGGCAGGAACTAAAAATCCCGAGACGCGAAAGAATTTTTTATATGTTTTTTTAACAGAACGCATTTGGGAGGAGATGTAGGTAAGTACATTCTTTTGCGTCATCTTTATTTTTTATTCACGATTTTTCAAGTTTTATCTGACGTAAACGTGAGATTTTAGTGGTAAAATGCTTTCAGTTGACGTCCCTCCAAGAAAACCATTCGGTATTTAGGGTAAGGTAGACTTTTTCAAGAAATATCTATTGTGGTCCTGGCAACACTACCAGATACTTGCTCACCACTTATTGTGTTTGTACTCAGTGGGGACCTACAGTTTTAGGTGGGTTCCGAACCACAGTTTCCTCGGACAACTGCTATTGGTAAACATCAATTGTCGTATTCTTGCCCCATTCTGTTGTCCACTTTGTCACATTTCATTCACACAAAAAGATAGAAAAAATCGATCTTGAGATGAGGTAAAAAGATGAACACCCCCATCAACTGGACATAGAAAAGAAAAGAAAAGAACGAGACAGATTTTCATTACTTCCACTTCATTTTGAAGATGGAACCCCCCCTCCCCCTTCTATACAATCTCTACAGCCAAATGGCTAGGTTCGATCCCAGTCCTACCAAAGTTTTTCTGACCGGCATTCACTTCTGATATGTTAAGGGTCCGCTATACCTGACGGTGCATTTTTCGCCGCCCATAAGATTAACATTGCGAGCGGCGATTCATTTTCAAGGTTTACCCTTGGTTGGAAAGACACAAAATTTTGCCTGTACCTAGCCCTAACAATGTTCTAGGGAGTGTTCGAAGCAGATTTCCCATTGTTTTACTGGTTTTCGAGATATGCGAGGTATGAGGTATGCGATGCTAGCATTTGCAAAACAGTTGCAATAAAAGAAACAAGTGAGAAATTGGGAAATCTGCTTCGAACACTCCCTAGAACATTGTTAGGGCTAGGTACAGACAAAATTTTGTGTCTTTCCAACCAAGGGTAAACCTTGAAAATGAATCGCCGCTCGCAATGTTAATCTTATGGGCGGCCAAAAATGCATCGTCAGGTATAGCGTCCTCTTAAACATGTCAAGTGAATTGTATATCGAGGCTGTGGTGGTTCGGGACCAACCTAAATCTGTAGGTCCCCGGTAGCAATAAGAAGGGTGGGGAGCTGGTACTAGGTAGTGCTGCCAGCTGAGCACGATGGATAACTCTCGGAATTGTCTAGCTGCTGGGCTTGTCCCCCCACCCTCAGCTATTTTCATCCCTTGCTGACAGTTATTGTGTTTATTAGGTATTGAGTCCCCAAAAGCCATTTCACCCGTTCACGCCATTATTTTCACGAAATACCTTTTCGAGTTTTCCGAAGGCTTTTCTTTTGGCGTTTATGGAGTGTTGTGTCACTATGATATACTGCCAGATTAGGCTAGATTAGGTTTAATAAAAAATATATCTATAAACTTTTTTAATTTACTCCTCGAAATTTTTGTGTCGGAGCACATCAGCTATAGGTACTTCAATCTATAGGTAGGTATACGACATTGATACTCGATCGAGATCGGCAACTGCAACGCCGTTCCTATTATTCGATCACACAATCCTGTTTGTTAATCGAGTGATTTTCGAAAAAAAATTTATTGCAAGAAAAAACTACTCGATCATAAAATAACAACATAGGTATTATATTTCAGAGCAAGTTTAATATATAAAAAAAAAATCACAAAAAGCTTTTAACTGAAGCCTGGGGATATTAGGCCGAGTCTGCAGCCACAACATATTATATTTTTCAACTCTCGAGTAAAGTTAGAGGTCTGGTGTGGAGAGAAAGAGAGGGGGAATGAAGGGGGTAATGGATGAAAAATGAATTTTTTGTTCTCAACTTCATTAACGTCGAGCCAAGAAAAATAAAATAATTAACATAGGCAGGGGCGGAGTCAGGCACTCACCCCTTCATGCACCCTGCAGCCCAGAGGGGTAGTGTTATGCAGGGTGGCAGCTTTCTTGAGCTCTGTACACAACAGTTCAGTTTTTCCCCAGTCGGCGAAGACCTGGTGGCTGCTAGGGCTGATTAGGCGAAGTTCTGACAGCCTGTTTGTGCTTGAAGTGTACACCGACTCTATAGTTACATAATCATGAATCTGCAGGCGAAGCTAAATGCATACCTACGTTACCAAAATTTAAAAATAAATTTGAACGTCTTGACCTTACCCCTTCAGTAAAGGTGAGGGAAATAATAATATTACTAACCTGGAAAAAACCCCAACTTAAATATTTTACAAAATACTATTTCGGATATTGCGTATAGTCCTTCCAAAAAGAAAAATTGACGCTTTATTGGACACTACCAATACAATAGTCAGCTTTACCATCTTCCGAAATCCAACCTTGTTACCAAGTCCATATTATATGGAATTTTTATGACCACTTTTATCACGAATGATTATTCCATTCGGGGTCAGACAGCATAGGCGTAGCAGGAACAAAAACCTGGCGGGGCTAACTCCCCCCCCACCTTATCCTCACCAGAGGAGTAGGCATGGCTTTATGTGACGTTTTGTATAGGTCAGTAAAATCCTGGGGGGGGGGGGGGGGGCTAAGCCCCCCTTGCTTCGCCTATGGGGGGTAGAATGATCCACAGTGGGGCAGTTCACTTCGCTAAACTTGCAACCCTTAAGGATGAATGAACTCACTAGTACTGGGCAAGTTAACTGAAGTTATGCTTGGCTGGTTAAATTTAAATGTTCGTGTTACGTTTCCTGTACAGCGTACACATTCCGCGGCCAAGTGAACTGGCCTGCATCATCATGCTCAACGGCTATCTTGTTTTTGAACTGTCAGAAGTCAGAAGTTTCTTATTCTAACGGCCACTTTATAATGTTATTCTATTATCCTAAGAAGACAGACACTTTGAGAAAGAAACAGTGTTCTTGTCTTCATAACTAACAGGCTGCGAAGAGGGTCTCATAGTGTATAAGAGAAGGGTCTGATAGGGTCACCTTACGAAAACAAAGACGGTTAACTTTGTAAGATGGCCCAATAACAACTGTTTGTTTATACACTCCATCAGTCTTCTTAGCCTGTTATTTAAAAAGACAAGAACAGAACAGAACACTCCTCAAACAAAGTGCCTGCCTACATAAAATAATAGAGACAGGTCTGCGCTAAAGCTGGTTTCATAATAGTCCCTGACCTCCACATTCTACGAAAGGAACCTGACGTACAATATAGAAGAATAGTAGAAAGAATGTTGGAGAAGTCATAAAGAGTTTAGATAAATCAGCGAACAAGAGGGGGGACAATCTGGCTCCAGGAAATGAGGCAGAGGGGGCAAAAAACCTCAAGAGCAAAATTCAAAAAAAGCAATCGCCCTTTTCGCCAAACTACCCCCATTCCCCGAACCATCTTTTGGGTCAGCTCAGACAAAACTTTTAAAAGGTTTTTAGAGAAAATATTTAAGACTGCAAGTGTGATGGTGCTAACGCTTTTACGATAATAGAATTTTGAAACTTTTTTGTGTGTTTAGCTTATAGAGCGTAATTTATCACTTCAAGTACACTGCAGTTTGTTGATGTTTTTTAATGACAATTTTCTCAGATAACCGTTGAAAATTTCTTTTCCTTTACTATTAGAAATTATATGTACTTCCAGCTGTCTCTTTATAACGACCACTAACGTACCAAGTACATTGCTCGCTATAAAGACAGTTTGTTATAGAGACGGTCTCAAAATGAGTCAGGGGTTAGAACGTAAACAAATAGCTTATGTATATGTTTGGGCTTAACTGACAATAACTAACTGGAACTGATCGCAAAACTCATTCCACCCGGGTATTAGTAGTTTAATAGTGGTCATGTCTAAAGCTCATCAGCACTTTTGAAGGAACAAAATGGTCTTAAAGAGTGTACATATCGTTTTCTTTTATTTCCTGCGGTGGGTCCTTCACAATTTATTAAGGAAAATCGCCCTCCGAGGAGTTTTCCTTGCCCCATTTTAGTTTCCCTCGGCACATAAGGGGGAACAGGGGGGATAACGATGGGATTATCCCTCCTGCTTCCCGTTCTCCTGTCGATAAAACTCATTATTTAGTCTTATACACTTCCAGTATAGCTTGGAGAAGCTGCTACAGCCCTTGCGGGATACAGGGTGCCACCTTAAATGACCTCGGTACACAAGGGGATGATTTCGTCAGAATCACGCTCGACAGTCGAGTTCTCTCTCGGCCGGTGAACGCCAGGTACCTACGAATCAGAAAAACCTTGAGAGGAACAGCGAGGACCATGCAATATACATAATATATCGAACAAAACTCTCCGTCTTCAACCTGAAATAGTGTAAGACGGCCTTAAGGGTGGTGCGACCGTGCGAAAGCCGCTTTATGGGGCACCTACAGGGTAGGGTCACCCAGCTTTGAAACCTGTTTACGAGTTACGATGTGCAGCGCAGGTTTCCAAATTTGTACGAAATTTTCGTTTTTAAGGGCGTAATTATCTCGGAGATGATGGCCCCCACATTGCTGAAATTTTATACAGTCATGTTGGCTCCTATAATTAGGCGGCCTACCGATTTCTGTAACGGTAACTTCCATAACAAGGCAGTTACTGAGCAAAACAATTCCCCAAAACTTTTCGTCCTGCCATCACAATAGTCCCTTTCTACGAAAAAAAAAAATCTCGACAGGACGAGGTTAGATCCGGTAACAAAGTTATATAGGTCATCTTTCAATTTGAACCCAAATAGAGCTGTCCCATAACCCACCTAATGTATAGGCAGTAGGCAATAAATCTTGTTAACAGCTGAAAACTCATTTGGGGCCATAATGAGTTTCAGCTTTGATACGATGCTTTCAGTGAGTGACATCACCAAGTTTACCTACCTACCTATACAAGCCACGTCATTCAAAGTGGTGGGGGGGTAAACACATGCACTAGACAAACATAGCCTACAACTACCCCTCCATGCATAGGTACTGCATCTACCCTCTGTCAACGTCAAGGGGACATGGGACTAGTGATGATAATTCTTGTTCACATTTTCTCTCGTTGTATAGAAAATAACTTACCCTAAGGCTACTGGACTCTGACGGATACCTGGCCATCACCGCCAGGGGGAAAACTTTTGGGCAAGACAGTCAAATGAGGCTACTGCAGGACATTTTTTTCTTCTAAAATATAATTACCTATTTTTTTTTTTCAGGTAAAAACATCCGGCAACACGCGGACGTGGACGTTGACTCAGCCTGAGACGGGATCAAGATGAATGACGCGAGACAACACTTGGTTTTGAAATTTCGAGGAATCTGAGATGATATTATGGTGACAGATATTCAGCATCACCGAAGGCAGAAAGATACAATAAGCTGACAAAGCAGAGTGTGTGATACTTTGAAGAAAACCCAGCGCGCACAATATTGTGATAAAGTTTGGCGTCGTGATGAATATCACGTATTAACGTGAAAAACTTTTGACAAAAATTCGAAAGGACTGGAATGATGTGTCAGTTGGTTTGAGTGACACCCATGGATCCCTGAAATGACAGTGTCACCTCAGAGCGATGTCACAAAAGCAGTAGCGTGCGTCAGTTCAGCAGCGTGACCCGTGCAGTGGCGGTGTGTCTCTAATGGAACTATTGAAATTAGAATCTATTGCCGTGCTACTTCAGCACAACGTCAGTTCGGTTGTGTGACTCACGCAGTAGCGGCGCATCACTATAATGGACCATCAAAGGAAGAAACAATTACTGTTCTACTTCACAGCGTCACAAAAACACTAGGTAGTTTCAGTAGCGTGACTCTCGCAGAGGCGGTGCGTCACTGATGGATGCCACCTATTTCAGTGTCACATCAGTATAGTGTCACAAAAGCGAGTGTAGTTTCGGTAGCGTGCCTCGCGCAGTGGCGGTGCGTCGTGCATGGATCACCGTAGTGCGGTGCTGACCGCGCCGCCCCTGCAGAACAGCAGTTGCTCTCACCCGCGTTACGCGCAAGTCCGCAGCATGGCACACCTCACGTTGGCGGACCTAACGCAGGCTGCGTTGGTGTTCATGCTCTCTGTGGGCATCTTAGCTGCGAATCTGCTCCTCGTCATCGTTCTCAACAGTCGCAGGTGGGTATACCTACATTTAGATGGGTTACGAACCCCCAATCAGAAAAACTTTTTATTGGGTCGGGACTCTGCTGTTGGCAGGTATTCTCGGCACATCCACGCGCAGCCCCGGTACCTGCTGACGTCCCTGGCCACTAACGACCTGGCCATCGGGCTCTTCGTCACGCCCTTTGGCTTCCTGCCAGCTCTTTACCGCTGCTGGCCGTACGGAGAGCTTGCGTGTCAGATCCAGGTGAGTTATTTAACCTCCCTGCCCCGTTATCTCTACCCCTGGCACACTAGCGGTCGGTTAGGAGCTATAAACTCCAGATTACAACTCTTGGTTAAATCGCCACCCCAGTACTTGTCTGTATTTATTGGTTATTGTGCCGGGTGCCAACTTTAGGGTGAATTACAATATTTCTTGAAGTACACATTAGTGCGATTGCACTTGTCATAAGCTAAATATACGATAAGACAAATCTGTTCACTAAATCCGTTCAATAGGAGACGCTATAGTATAATTTAAAGAAGTAGTGGCGAAATCCAGCCTAAGTCATGAACAAGAACAAGAAATGCAAGTTCTTGTCCTTGTTCTTGTTCCTAGAAGCATACCTTGATCTAGCCCTTATTCTCGCTGAATGATTATAGGTTCTTCTTGCAAATGATATGAAATTTCTTGATTGGTTGGCTACCTATAACGGCCTTTTCACAATCGACGGCCGAATAGTCAGAAAAGTTTTCCTTACAAATTATGAACTATCATTCATGGTCGCTATGGGCATGGGCTGGACTGAGTGACGCTTTGAAGAAAAAAAAAAAAAAAAAAAAAAAAGTTCTAGGAAAAATTTCAGAAGGGCGGGACAAGAACCTGGGTCGTCCCTTTCTCGGACGTCCTCCAGAGTATGGTCGGTGACGTGGTTCTGGACGACTTCCAGCGCAATCTGTTGTCCCTGAACTACCCGAACGAATAAATCTAATAAACCGCCCCAGTTTTTCACGAGACAGCCAGAAACCTCATTATTAACTTCGCTGCGAATCCGAGGTCAAATTTCGACTCATTTTTCGGATTCCCCACTAATGCATTTTTCGAAATTCTTCACAAATCTTTGTTTCCTTTCCCCCGTTTTTTTTTCGAAAAGAAGAACGGGGGTTTTCGGCCGAAGCCGAAGATAAGTTGGCCGAAATCGAATGAGCCGAAGCCGGATTATAGGACGGGTACAAAGCCGTTAACATCCATGCCGTACACATGTCGGACTCCGAGAGGGCTCATGTGATGTGTGAAGTATGTGTCAAACTAAGACCCGTAGGATCTCGCCCTATACCTTCTTGAGATTTTTCCCCATGAATCTTGACTTCTCCTGAATCTGATTGAAAACTGGCCTTCAAACTCGACTGTCCGGCGTGATTCTGACTGAATTGTCCCCTGGTGTACAAAATTGGTTTTGATTATTTCGCACAGAAGCGGGTTTCCAGCAACTCTGACCTAGGGTGTGTTGAGTATACCTACATACAGCTATTTGTATAAGTTTTTGGAAATATGTATATTTGGCAGACTTGTGTCCTGATAGGTCAAGGTTAGAATCCTGGTGTTGACATTTTTTTCCCTTATACAGTGGCATGGGCCAAAGTACACCTTAGGTCGGATTTAGTTATTCTAGAATTATTTAACTCTAAAGTGATTACTTGTAAATTAAACATGGGTGCTTCATTGGCTCTATGCATTCCAGTTGGAATTTTATTTCCCTACCAACCATGTTTAACTTACCGGTAAAAAAAAACTCAGAACCTTCCACCCTAACCTAAACCAACAGTGTCCTACAAGTGATGTCATTAAAAAAACGTAAACAAACTGCATTTTAGAGCCAGACAGACATAAAAATAACAGGATTACTCTAGAATGAGTTGAGTGTGTGGATAGGGGGTTAAGCCTGGACTAGGGTGGGGGGCAGTGGGGGGGGGGGGGGGGGGGGGGTTGGCTGACGTCCAAACTGACATAGCGACAGCGATATCACTGCTCACTGCTGCTGAGAGTGTTCACCCCTATATGGGCAGCCTTGAACTCCCCCCAAAAAAGTCAAAATTTATTGGCAAGGGTAGAATTTTTCTGAGGACTGACAAAATTACATGTTAAATTTTTTTTAAACGATTTTTGGTTCCTTACCTATACTCGACTGATACCGGTAATAACTGCATGTTAGTAGACGATGAGGACCTACAGTTTTAGGTGGGTTCCGAGCCACCACAGCCTCGGTACACATTTCACTTGACATGTTGATCATATCAGAGGTGAATGCCGAGCAGAAAAACTCTTTGGTAGGATCGGGATCGAACCGGGTTCACCCGGATCACTGCAGTCTTGCTATAAGTCGACCATTTAAACCACTCAGCTACCGAGGCTCTACAGCTTTCATAGCTGCCCGTTAAGTTATTAAGTGGTGGCCAGTTGTTACTCTGTTCAATGAATCATCTACTCTCTCATTATTCATTGTAGGTAATTAGGTTATAAATTATCAATTTATAATATTGCTCGTGAGTTATTATTTTAATTTATGGTTTACTGATGGGCATTGTGCCAAGCACAAACGACAGAGTGGTCTACTACTACCTATAGATGCCTTTAGGGTTTAGGGGAACACTGTCAAACCGGTTCGATCTCGATCCTACCAAAATTTTTCTGATTGGCATTCACCTCTGATATGTTCAGCAAGTGCAATGTAGGTAGTTGGTGGTTGGGAACCCGTCTAAAACTGTAGGTCCCCGTCGTGCTCGTATGATAGTAGAAGTAAAAAAATCTATATTACGGCTTAAATATTTTTCTGAACTGTTTGCTGAGTAAGCGTAGGTACCTCAAAAAAGTATTTTAAATTTTACCGAAAAAAATTAAAGCACAGAATAAAATGAAAATGTTAAATACTTGGCTTTGAAAGCACTGAATTCCCATTGAGAATATGAGAAAACACCTTAGCGTTTCCCATAGCTAACATTTTAATCCCAGGCGTTTCTTCATAAGGTAAACATAGGGGACGTGCTGTGGTCGCCATCACATTTACCGTCGTGAAATGGAATATGGGTCGTATGGGCAAGCTGTCACCAGCAACTCTATTAAGGGGAATGCAAAGTCAGTGAGGTATTATGATGACGCATTTATTTCATCCATAAGGTTAACATTGCGAGCTGCGAATTATTATTAAGGGGAAATGTAGGAGATCTCTAAAATATGTAGGCGGAAATTTTTCAGCCGCCAGGATTCGCACCTTGTTCTGACATATAATGTCCTTTTATCGTCATAAACTTTTTATATTTTAGAACGAATAAATATACTTTGAAAAATTTCATTGAAAAACGTCAACAACCAACATTGTGGTTTCTGCCTTAACAGCAAGAACTTCAGAATTTTCGAGCAAGTATTACTTAAACCTGGAGGATATTAAAGGCGGCAGGACGTAATCCCCCCCCCCATTCCTCAATTTGGGATTAGGGTAGGGATTACCCCCCCCCCCCACTCTCGGCCACGGCGGCGTATAGATGAAAAATTGGATTTTTTTCTTCATTCTAGAAACTTTTTTTTTGCTTTTGATTATTGTGCGTGGTAGCTCGCAGCACTAAACGAACACCAGGTCCACACTAGCACTACCCCAACGGAGACCTACAGTTTTAGGTGGGTTCCGAATCACCACAGCCCCAATATACATTTCACTTGCTGAACAGAAGTGAATGCCAATCAGAAAAATTTTGGTAGGATCAGGATCGAACCCGTGTCCTCCGGCTCTTAGTGTTCCTCTAATGATAACCATCCAGAGTTTTCCCACATTCCTCGATTTGGGATCAGGGTAGAGATCACCCCCACCCTTCCCCGTTGGCCAAGGGGTAAAATGAATAATTGGAATAGCTTTTTTTTTCGTTCTCCTGAGCGCTTTTGGGATTTGGGGGCTTTGCGCTTTTGTGCTATGAGTAAGGGTGCCGCTATTTAATATCACTTGACTTTCATACTCCCTTAATTAAGACTGTACACACAATGCTGGTTGTTTACGTTTTTATAGGGTGGATTTCTCCATTTCCTAATGTCTGCTATAGTGTCCCTGAAGGTTCACTATAGCGTTATTATTTTTTTGTTCTGAGGTATAATGTCTTTAAATAGGCACATTATATACCAGAATAATTAAATTGTTAATAGTTTCCCCAGAAAACTATCATAAAGGCAGATTTGTTTAAATTTTTTTTCTGCACACTTTATGAGGAAATTATTCGATATTTAAATGTCAACGAAATGTTTGTCCGAAATTAACCGATAGTAAAATCACCACCTGTAAAAAGCCATATTATGTTTCAGAACCATTAAATATCCAATAGTATCCTCGCAAAAAACGTAAACAAACACGACTGCGTAGACGCCCTTAATTTGAAAGTTGGCCTGCTTTTGTAAGGCAGTCTATAGAAACGTTCCTTAAACATTCCTGCCCTCCTCCCCAACCTTTTGTGATTGTTATCTATCACCTACTTAGCGCCCCCCTCCTACGTCATATATCACCTACTTAAGGCCAACTTAACCGCTAAAGGGATGTTTCCTAAACCTTTGTTATTACGAAACAATAGCCAACTGTTTATAGTGTAAAATAGCACGAAGTTTCAAGTCATCGTGGAGCTTCCCTACTCTGGCCCAAAGACATATTTTCACCCATAGAAAGCTGAAATAAAATTTCCCTGCGAGGGGTTAACCACTCGTTGGGAATCACGTTGGGAATCATTGGAAATCTTTATGAAATCTCAGGGAATCTGGGAATTTTTAGATTGGTTATCTCTTTGGGAATCTTTGGAAATCTTTATGGAATCTCAAGGAATCTCTGGAGTGGTTACCCCCTCGTATCCCTGCCAACAGCGAGGTAGTCCCCATTACCCTCAGCATGCTTGGATATTGACTAATGCAATATCTATACCGAACAAAAACTCTCCGTCTTCAACCCGAAATAGTGTAAGACGGCCTTTAGGGTGGTGCCACCGTGCGAAAGCTGCTTTATTGGGGCACATGCAGAGTAGGGTTGCCCGGCCCTGGCACCTGGTTTTTAAGGAAGTAATTATCTCGGAGCTGATTGCCCCCACATCGCTGAAATTTTATAAAGACTTGTTGGCTCCTATAATTAGGCGGTCTACCAATTTTTGTAACGATAACTTCCATAACAAGGGAGTTACTGAGGAAACCAATTCCTCCCAAACTTTTCGTCTTGCCGTTGGAACCCAAGATCGATCCCCAACTTCCCCAAATTTTTTTTGACCAGCCGAATATTTTTAAACCCAATAGGGCTGGGTAGAACCAAACCCGGGCAAGATTTACCAGAAAAAAATCTCAGCAAATCGAGTCTTGAACCTGGGACCTCGTACTTGAGTCTGGATTCACATGGGACAAAAGAAAAGAGCATCGCAGTGACCTACTGCCAGGGGCGGTCTGGCTAGGACAAAAACAGGGTCAAGAGGGGGACGATACGTTATCAAGAGCTTCTACAGGCTGCTGTCAATCCCACCCCCATGCACCCTCGCTAGATAAGGGGGAAAATCGAGGGGAGACGGCCCACACAATGCTGTTTGTTGCCGGGTTTTTTTCCGACTATTTTTTGAGGACACTGTCGGATATCTATAGATATGTTCTAAAATATAATATGTCTTTTTAACGTCTGTTGTGATTTTTATCAACAAAAAATTTGTCCGAAATTAAGGGCCACCATACGTTCGCTATTTTTTTACACTCCGATTTCAAGCTTTGTGAGAAAACTATTGGATATTTAAATATTCTGAAATATAATATGTCTTTTTAACGTCAATACTCATGAGGATATGTTGTAATTTTACGATCGAGTGACTTTTCTCACAAAAAAAATTGTCGATAATAAACCGATTGTGAAATTACAACATAGCCTCATGAGTAATGACATTAAGAAGTCATATTATATTTCAGACTAAGTTTGAAATCGGAATGTAAAAAAATAGCAATTGTATATTCAGCCTTAACGGCCACCATACATTCTCGACGAACTCCGCCAAAACCACTGTGCGAAAGTAAATATTCGACAAAACTAATGTTTACATATTAGTACAACCGGAGATTGGTAATTGCAATATCGTATGTAACATTTAGGAAATGTTTTTTTTTAATATTTTCAACTATGGTTAAAAATTCTCGGTCTCACATTCCAAATTCACCTTTCCAAATTCTGAGTAAAAAACAAACGTTCTTTAAAAAAAATAACTGCACATAACAACATTGTGGTCAAGGCAGATTTGTTCTTCGGTGAAAATATCTTTAAGACTTTTTTTCTATTTGCGTTGGGTGCAGGAGGTTTCCACCAACTGAGGACATCTCAGCAATCCTTTGTCCAAGAAGTGAGTATAGCATAAGGTGAAGAAAGAGAGGTGTGATTTGTTTCTATCAGAAAAGGGTAATAAACAGAGTTTGTTTCTTATCTACCAGGCAGGGGCTTGCTGGAGGGTGAGGCAGACAGTGCAGAATTTGGGCTTTCTTCTGCGGCAGCACAATTCCAAAGTTGACCCGGTCTAGCTGTCGGCAACTGTTCCCTGCTGAGCGGTGTTCCAAGTACAACATGTAAGGTAGATCCGGCAGCATGAAGGGCTAGGCGTCAGTGGGTGGCTGACCCTTTACAGCAGAAGCTACATAACCATCATGTGAGATACCAAATCAAGGCACCCGTCCCCTAGGGGCGGGGTGTCGCCGCAGCTACCCCAGCACGTCCTAACTTCCCGATGTTTCTATTCTAAATTCTTTGTGTATACTGTAGGCCCCCGTTAAGGGTGGGTAGTGTTCCTCTACCTTGGTTGTGGTTTCGTTCTCTTCCTATGGACCACAGACTGTAGGTTGAATTATTTTTCTTTTAGGGCTGTCTGTGGTGGCGCCTACCGGTTCCTTGAATTTTTTTTAACATCCTAAATTACCCTTTGCTGCTCCCAGTTAGTTTACCATCTAGAAGCCACAATCAAGGGTTCAAAATATCTAAATTTCTAAAATTCTTTCCAGCCCAATATAATACCTTTTTACTTTATGGCCAATCTTACCTGTGTAGTAGATTTAAGGGGAGCACTACCGAAGTTTCATTTCTGTACCCTATCGAATCCTGGTTAGTTCTAAGTTTTTATAGGGTGCTTCTTCACTGGTTGTAATATTATTGTTTTCCTTTCATTGTGAATATTATATATTTGTGTATTTTTAGAAAACCTTGAGCACCTCCCTTCTGAATCCCCCAAACCAGATTTAATCTTAACTAAGTTGCACTACCCCACGAACAACTCTACCGAACTGAGCGGGCGTACGGTTACACGTATTGATTGTGTCTACTCTAAAAACTAAACACATAGTGTGCTATTTAAACGCGAAACGAACGAGTAAAAGTAGGACACTATGTTTAGCTTTAACAGGAGAAAAGTAGAGAAATGCTGTTGAAATTACCCACTTCCGTAAGTGAAATAAAAATTGCCAAAATGCAACATGGCTACGGTAAATAGTTCAAACATTTATCAAGCTTTTCTACTAAATGTGACGATAAAATCATACATTTTTTAGTCCGAAAATTTTCAAAAAAATATTCCGCATGAGGTAGTGTTGTATTTTCGCGATCTGTCAAAAAAACATGTGGACTGGTAGTTGACTGTTTAAAATCGCTCCTGTGGGCTTATTACTCCATTTCGCATGCAAAAATACAACACTACCTCACGACAAAGAGTCTCAGGTTTACATCCCCCTATAAACACTTTCCACTCGCCCTGTAACTTCGGAGTAGGGCTTGAAGTACTTAGCATTGCGAACCAAGTACGTGTAGTCGAAAATAGCGAATGTATATTCAGCCTTAACCGATCGTGAAATCACAACATAGCCTCATAATTATTTATGACGTTAAAAAGACATATTCTCTTTCAGAACATTTAAATATCCAATAATTTTCTCATAAAATGTGCAAAAAAACGTAAACAAACACGATTGTTGAATTTTTGTGTATATAGGAAATGTTTCCAAAAACACTCGATCTTTGCCAGTGTTCTCGATCCATTGTTTTCCCATTTTTCGAAATGGAAACAGGCGTGTTGGATTGAATGGGGACTCCCCCAGAGAGTTGATGACAAACTTTATTTTGATTGAACCAGAAGCCGATAGAGAATTTGAAATCTATGATTCATTCTACTTGACAAAGTTGCCTACAAAATCGATAAAACTTCTAACTTTGCATTTGGAACCAACTTTGTATTTGGACTATTTCCAGTAGAAACTTTCATTGAATTTTTGATTAAATTAGAACGAATTGATTGCTCTCTTTGAGTAACAACGTTGTTAATTTCTTTTGAAACTACTGTTCCTTTTGCGACTGTGCCTGTGTAATTAATTTTTAATTTAATAAATCCAAGGAATAGTTTATTGTTGTTTTGTTCAGGTAAAATCCGATGAGTTTAGAAATATTTAAGGCTGAATATACATTCGCTATTTTCGACTACACGTACTTGGTTCGCAATGCTAAGTACTTCAAGCCCTACTCCGAAGTTACAGGGCGAGTGGAAAGTGTTTATAGGGGGATGTAAACCTGAGACTCTTTGTCGTGAGGTAGTGTTGTATTTTTGCATGAAATGGAGTAATAAGCCCACAGGAGCGATTTTTTAACAGTCAACTACCAGTCCACATGTTTTTTTGACAGATCGCGAAAACACAACACTACCTCATGCGGAATATTTTTACTTTCTCGCTAGCCATATATGGCGAGAAAGTATTGTTTTCGTGCAAAATTTCGAAATTGAGATTTTGGGTTTCCCATGATCCTGGGGGTCCCCTGAGTCCAAAAAAGTGGTTTCTGGAAAAAGTCTGTCCGTCCGTCAGTCCGTCCGTCAGTCAGTCCGTGCAGTGCTCTAGCGCCTATACCGTTCATCCGATTTTGATGAAATTTGGTATGGACCTGTCTAAAATCACTGCCGAGACACATTTTCAAGGATTTTTTGATTGGTCAAAAATTGCGGCCGCTATTGTCAAAAAACCGCCAAAATAATTCAAAAATCGTGTTTTTGGTTACTTAGACAAGCGCCGACGGTACACTTTTCAATCTATAACACTGAAAATTGGTATGTGTGTTGACAAATAGATGCTTCGAGGTCATTTTCAACTAAAATTGAATTGGTTGAAAATTACGGCCGTTCTGGACCAAAGTTCGATCGTTTCGGCGCCATTCACATTTATTGACCAATTGTCATGAAATTTAGTAAATTTGTGTAGAACCATGTAACTTAAACATCTGTCGAACATAATTTTTTTATCTTCAAAATTACGGCCGTTGTAGTCAAATAAAGGGTCCGACAACAGTCGCACTTAACTTTCTCGCCCAGAATGATTTTTTTTTTTTTGGGTTTTTTGAGATTTTTTTGCGGGCGTAATTTTTAAGCAATCGAAAATCGGTTGAAAAAGACCCACGAGCATCTATCACAGATCACTCATACCAAGTTTCATGGCTGTCATTCTATTACTGTAGTCCCAAATGCGTTCCGACCATTAAAAAACGTGGTTTCTCATTCTCAACTCATTTTCGACACTTTTTTGACTACAACGGCCGTAATTTTGAAGATAACAAAATTCTGTTCAACAGATGTTTAAGTTACATGGTTCTACACAAATTTACCAAATTTCATGACAATCGGTCAATAAATGTGAATGGCGCCGAAACGATCGAACTTTGGTCCAGAACGGCCGTAATTTTCAACCAATTCAATTTTAGTTGCAAATGACCTCGAAGCATCTATTTGTCAACACACTTACCAATTTTCAGTGTTATAGATTGAAAAGTGTACCGTCGGCGCTTGTCCGACTAACCAAAAACACGATTTTTGAATTATTTTGGCGGTTTTTTGACAATAGCGGCCGCAATTTTTGACCAATCAAAAAATCCTTAAAAATGCCCCTCGGCAGTGATTTTAGACAGGTCCATACCAAATTTCATCAAAATCGGATGAACGGTATAGGCGCTAGAGCACTGCACGGACTGACGGACGGACGGACTGACGGACGGACTGACGGACGGACAGACTTTTTCCAGAAACCACTTTTTTGGACTCAGGGGACCCCCAGGATCATGGGAAACCCAAAATCTCAATTTCGAAATTTTGCACGAAAACAATACTTTCTCGCCATATTTGGCTAGCGAGAAAGTAAAAAGTGTCGAAAATGAGTTGAGAATGAGAAACCACGTTTTTGAATGGTCGGAACGCATTTGGGACTACAGTAATAGAATGACAGCCATGAAACTTGGTGGGAGTGATCTCAGATAGATGCTCTTGGGTCATTTTCAACCGATTTTGGATTGCTTAAAAATTACGCCCGCAAAAAAATCTCAAAGAAATCCAAAAAAAAAAAAAAAAAAAAAATCACATGGGGCGAGAAAGTTTAGTGCGACTGTTGTCGGACCCTTTATTTTGAAAATTTTCGGACTAAAAAAATGTATGATTTTATCGTCACATTTAGTAGAAAAGCTTGATAAATGTTTGTACTATTTACCGTAGCCATGTTGCATTTTGGCAATTTTTATTTCACTCACGGAAGTGGGTAATTTCAACAGCATTTCTCTACTTTTCTCCTGTTAAAGCTAAACATAGTGTCCTACTTTTACTCGTTCGTTTCGCGTTCAAATAGCACACTATGTTTAGCTTTTAGAGTAGACACAATCAATACGATATTGCAATTACCAGTCTCAGGTTGTACTAATATGTAAACATTAGTTTTGTCGAATATTTACTTTCGCACAGTGGTTTTGGCGGAGTTCGTCGAGAATGTATGGTGGCCGTTAAGATGGACCAGAACAACGAACTTTTTCTCATATAATCATAGAAACTAACCTCCTTAGGCTGAATTTCACCACTTTCTTATAGTACCCGATAGTGTCTCCTAAAGAGAGTTTTTAACGAACGGATTTACGTTATCGTTTGTTTAGCTTACGACAAGTGCGACCGCAGAGAAACAAGTGCAAGGTCAAGGCACTTGTCGTAAGCTAAACATACGATAACGTAAATCCGTTCGTTAAATCCTCTCGTTATGAGACACTATCGGATACTATAAGAAAGTGGTGAAATTCAGCCTTATTGCAATAAAAACATGGAACTTACAGTCAATACTTTGAAGAAAAATTCATTAAAATGACATTTGGTTCCTTCACAATGTTTGCACAACCAAACACCAATAAACCCACTGACCCAAAATGTACAAGTCAATGTATTAGTTTTGCTAACGAAACGAGAAAATAATTCAGCAGCATGGGATTCGAAGCTGGGCCCTACAGTTTACCAAGACCGGCAACTATAGACCGTTTCAAAGATTATCCATCGTGTTGACCTTCAGTTTTGGGTGGGTTCCGAACCACCACAGTCTCGACATACAGCAGAAAAACTTCTATATGTTCGGGATCGAACAGGGGTGTTCCTCAAAATGGCAACGTTGTAGACCACTCGGCTAGGATGGCTGCTGCCCTTGTAGAAGATAACGAGGGTAATTTGAATTTCAGGCACTGCTGCGTGGAGCGCTGAGCCAGCAGTCAGCCGTGATTCTCATCTGCATGGCAATAGACAGATACATGTGTATGCTGCACCCTGTCAGTTATCATAAGCGATCCAGCAAAAAGGTAATTGTGATTTCCTATTTAAAGTGGCAGTTAGTTATGGGACACTTAGTTAAGTGGCAGTTAGTTTTGTGATATTTAGTTCAGTGTTAGGTGACTCTAAGTTATCTGGAAGTTAATAAGTGCGACTAAAGGTGCGTCCACCATGCCCAGTTAAAATTAAACTGGAGATTTACCACGTTAAATTTAACTTAAAAGTTAAACATAGAACAAAACCTCCAGTTTAATTTTAACTGGGCATGGTGGGACGCACCCTAAGTTATCTGGCAGTTAATAAGTGACACTAAGTTATCTGGCCGTTTGTTATACGTGACACTTAGCTATCTGTCAGTTAGTTAAGTGACACTTAGTTATGTGGACGCATTGTTAAGATTCAGTTAGCAGTTTGTTAATTTTGCTCGATCGTAAAATCACAACACAGTCTGTTCATTTCGGCCGTTGAAAAGACATATTATATTTCAGAACATTTAAATTTCCTCATAAAGGGTGCAGAAATAAAGGGTCCGACAACAGTCGCACTTAACTTTCTCGCCCAGAATGATTTTTTTTTTGGGGGTTTTTTGAGATTTTTTTGCGGGCGTAATTTTTAAGCAATCGAAAATCGGTTGAAAATGACCCACGAGCATCTATCTGAGATCACTCGTACCAAGTTTCATGGCTGTCATTCTATTACTGTAGTCCCAAATGCGTTCCGACCATTCAAAAACGTGGTTTCTCATTCTCAACTCATTTTCGACACTTTTTTGACTACAACGGCCGTAATTTTGAAGATAACAAAATTCTGTTCAACAAATGTTTAAGTTACATGGTTCTACACAAATCTACCAAATTTCATGACAATCGGTCAATAAATGTGAATGGCGCCGAAACGATCGAACTTTGGTCCAGAACGGCCGTAATTTTCAACCAATTCAATTTTAGTTAAAAATGACCTCGAAGCATCTATTTGTCAACACACATACCAATTTTCAGTGTTATAGATTGAAAAGTGTACCGTCGGCGCTTGTCTAAGTAACCAAAAACACGATTTTTGAATTATTTTGGCGGTTTTTTGACAATAGCGGCCGCAATTTTTGACCAATCAAAAAATCCTTAAAAATGCCCCTCGGCAGTGATTTTAGACAGGTCCATACCAAATTTCATCAAAATCGGATGAACGGTATAGGCGCTAGAGCACTGCACGGACTGACGGACGGACTGACGGACGGACAGACTTTTTCCAGAAACCACTTTTTTGGACTCAGGGGACCCCCAGGATCATGGGAAACCCAAAATCTCAATTTCGAAATTTTGCACGAAAACAATACTTTCTCGCCATATATGGCTAGCGAGAAAGTAAAAAAGTAAACCATAGCGAATGTATGTTCGGTCTTTATCCAAATATCTGTAGGAATAATTGTGATTTGCGAGGTAAAAAGGCAGAACAGAAAAAGAGAGGAATTTTATTGAACAATCAGCAATAACGAAATTTGTAGGCCTGACCGGAGTGGAGGAGGGTCGCAGACCTTTCCACCATTTTCTGAGCCTTTCAGGCCTTTGTGTCTCCTCCGACCTTTCCTCTACCTTTCTCTACAGCCTACACACTTATCATTAACCTATTTCTTTAGCGAGGCAGTTATTAACTTTTTAATGGACTGAGAGACTTGCCATTTTACGCTACTTTGTTATTAACATGGTAAACTTACGTTCGATATTTATTTACGTTTTTTCCGGACACTTTCTGGTCTGAAATATAATATTATTTATTTTTCTGGAGAACCTGCTGGATATTTATTTTTGGTTATGAACTATAAAATGCTTGTTGACGTCAAGTTTAAATATATGAATGAAATAAGGAGACGCAGCAAATGTATAGGAATCCGAAATTGAAATCTGAAAATTGGAAAAAAAAAAAAAAAATTCCTTGATATAATAAAATTTGATTGGCAATATCTCATGCAGACAATGAAATTCACAAATGAGCATTTATTCTCATATTACAATAACTGAAACAATTTCCCTCCATCAATTATCCTGCGTCAACGTGACAGAAGAAGAACAAGAATAAGAAACGTGGAAGAAGAGCAATATAAATACTTGTCCTTGATATTTGATATCTTTATTAGTCCGTTGTTCTTGTTCTTTTCAGTACACTTCATTTTTTCTTATTTTTTGATCTTTCATGTGCTCATTGTTCTTTATATTTGTTCTTTGTCCTTGTTCTTTGTCCTTGTTCTTTGTCCTTGTTCTTTTTTCCTGTTCTTTGTCCATGTTCTTTGTCCATGTTCTTTGTTCTTGTTCTTCGTTCTTGTTCTTTGTTCTTGTTCTTCGTTCTTGTTCTTCGTTCTTGTTCTTCGTTCTTGTTCTTCGTTCTTGTTCTTCGTTCTTCGTTCTTGTTCTTCGTTCTTGTTCTTCGTTCTTGTTCTTCGTTCTTGTTCTTCGTTCTTGTTCTTCGTTCTTGTTCTTCGTTCTTGTTCTTCGTTCTTGTTCTTCGTTCTTGTTCTTCGTTCTTGTTCTTCGTTCTTGTTCTTGTTCTTCGTTCTTGTTCTTCGTTCTTGTTCTTCGTTCGTGTTCTTTATTCTTGTTTTTGTTCTTTGTTCTTCGTTCTTGTTCTTTATTCATGTTTTTGTTCTTTGTTCTTGTTATTTGTTCTTTGTTCTTGTTATTTGTTCTTTGTCCTTGTTATTTGTTCTTTGTTTTCTTTATTTACAATTATTTTTTGTACTTTTATGTGTTCTTTGTTCTTGTTCTCTATTCGTGTCTCCGCCTGTTGCAGGGCTGTGTTGCGGTGATCAGTGTGACTTGGATAACGTCCCTCACCCTGTTCGCGGCCATGGTGCTTCCTCGAGGAGGTTACTACTTCAATGGTACCGGCCTTCTGGCCTGCGATCCGTTCTTCTCTCGCGCCAGCCTCCGCATTCTGTCTTCTTGTTCTTTCTACTTCCCTACCACAATGATCCTCATGTACTGCTACGGATCTGCCTTCCACGTCAACAAACTCAGGCTGAAGAAAGTCACGTGCTCTGCGATTGCGTCGCCCGATGACTTTGGTGGCACCACCGTCGAAAAGGTAAGTCCCCAGGATCGACTCCGAATTTTTCATGCTCGGCCAATGGGCGCCTGGCCTTTACTGGCTGAGGAAAAACCCGACTATCAGCCGAACAAGCGATGATATTGTACAAAATTTCCGTTGTTGTCACAAGTATGTCAATTTTCTTTAAGGTACCCTGTATCTATACATATTTTTCAGTGAGATTTATATTTGGTTTTCGTTTTATTAAGAGGACGCTATACCTGACGGTGCATTTTTTGCCACCCATAAGATTAACATTGCGAGCGGCGATTTATTTTCAAGGTTTACCCTTGGTTGGAAAGACACAAAATTTTGCCTGTGCCTAGCCCTAACAATGTTCTAGGGAGTGTTCGAAGCAGATTTCCCAATTTCTCACTGGTTTCTTTTATTGCAACTGTTTTGCAAATGCTAGCATCGCATATCACATACCTCAAGAAAAGTGCTGTATCTCGAAAACCAGTAAAAAAATGGGAAATCTGCTTCGAACACTCCCTAGAACATAGTTACGGCTAGGTACAGGCAAAATTTTGTGTCTTTCCAACCAAGGGTAAACCTTGAAAATGAATCGCCGCTCGCAATGTTAATCTTATGGGCGGCAAAAAATGCACCGTCAGGTATAGCGGACCCTTAAAATACCTTCCTCTTAAGGTTCAAGGTGACAAATATTGGAATCAAGACGTCCAAATTAAAATGGAATTGGCAATCAAATTGGACGTAATCAAACAAATTGTCATTGGTCTTTATGATAGGGAAAAAGTGCTTGGAAATGAAAGGCAGAGAAAACTTTTGGGGAAGCTCCAAATTAACTTTCCAATGAAATTTATGATTCCTTCCATCGTTTAAATTTCCAGCCATATTTTTCTGGAAAGCCATGATAGAAGTAGAAGTAGATAACGGGACGTCTCAGTGGACGAGCTCCGGGTTCGGATCCCGGCGTAAGTAAAATTTTCCACCCCCGACATATTATGGTTGTAATATGGCTTCGGCCCATTCCTCTTCAATTTCGGCCAAAGCGTTGCTTTTATGTATTTCAGAACCTTAAAAATCTCTTGAATATTATTTTTTTTTTTAAATAATTACTCCACAAATAACGATATTTTTAAGTAAACAGTATTTTTCCCCTTAGGCTGGAAAGTGGTGAACACTTTAAAGTGAAGACTAACGTGTACACGATAGCGCTATAGTATCGGTAAAAAATGTTAACGGCTTTCACCATGCACCGTTATCGTTGAAATAAATTTGACGTATACAAAGCAAAAGAATTCCAGTGACACGACAAAATCTAACGAAAGGATAAGGTTTGGCGTCTGCTTTATCGAAACGATACCTATTCGGTCGTTAAAAGGCACTATCGTGAGGTGGTGAAATTCAGCCTTAGTCTTATAGTTCAGATGAATTACTATTTCCGTTATAATTTGCGATGAATTTCTATAAATCTGGAAACTTGGGGCGGATCTGGGGGATGTTAATTAAATGTGGGAGGGTGGGGGTGGTAGGGGGTGCTATGGGGGTGCTATGAAGATACGAGGGGTGATATTCCGGTGATAAATGACTGCGGGCGTAATGGGCGCGAAGGAGAGAGACAATTAATACATGTCGTCTGCTGGGGGGAGGGGGAGGGGGCTGATTGGGGCCGTCATTAGGGCACAGATGAGGAACGCTCTTAGTTAGATACGGGGGAAGGGTTGAATTTGGCAAAATGTGTTTTACTTTTTTTTTCACATTTTGGCCAATAATTTGAGTTTCGTTAAGTATTTTTATAAATCGTTCAAGATGTACCTGAGTACTGATTTGAGACATTTGTATGCAAAATTTCATCAAAATCGGACGAACCGTACAGGAGCTAGAGCAGTTTTTGTAAACGGCGGTCACCTGTGGTGCTTCAGAATTCAGAACCCACTTAAAATTGTAGGTCCCCGTCATGTACTAACTTAATGGGTGCATGGAGAGTTGGTATTTGGCAGTGCTGCCAGCTGGGCACGATGGATAATTCTTGAAATGGTCTAGTTGCTGGGCTTGTCCCCCCCCCCTCCCCCCCCCCCCCCCCCCCCCTTCACAGGTTGTACTGCGTTATATTTTGCTTAGAGGCATAATCCCGCTTTAAAGCGCTTACGTTTTAGAGGATTTTATCGGTATTTTCCAGTTGTACGAGGGTTAAACGTAAAATTTAACACCCTACAAATCCTATTTACAGTTTTTTTTTCGGATAATCCCATGGAATCCCATATAGACAAAATAATTTAGTTACCCGTGAATATTGCTAGAGCTAACAATAACCCCTACATACTGTCAGTGAAAAGGTACTGATGTGCGAAGCAAGAGGAGCAAGTATCTAGTCCCGAATGGTCGGGATTTTTTCAGGTTTTGAGTCTACTAGCTCTGATAAGTACCTGGCCTTCACTGACTAGAGAAAAACTCGACTGTTGGACGTGATTCTGACGAAATCACCCCCTTGTATCCAAAGCTCAAGAAAATTGGCACCCTATATCCCACTAGCGTAGCGCCAAAGGAGTTTCCTTTGAATATGGCAGCCAGCCCATTTCATACTGGATTCAAAAAAAAAAACTCCGAACTTTCTATTTTTCGAAAAAGTTATTCTCAAATTGAGCTAGGGAGCCGGAGGGTTGGTCGACACGCCCATACACACTATTTCCTTTGCTGCTGAGTAAGCATTATACCGATAGAGCGCTTTGCTTACTTTATCGCCACGACATCAGCGAAATCTTTTAGTCCCACGATTTTCCAAGTCAGTTCATGTTTTTTTACTGCTGAAAGCGGAGAAGATTTTTTTTAAGCAAACTACAAAGTTTCTGGAGCTAAAAAGACGGGTATTATATTTCAGAACACCTAAAATATCCGTGACAGTTTCCAGAGACTTGTCTTTAGAAGAACATTGACAGCCAGGGCACACCGGTTCGATCCCGATCCTGCCAAAATTTTCTGATCGGCATTCACCTCTGACGAGGTTCGGAACTTTATACTAACAAGACGGGTGGGGAGCTGGTATTTGGCAGTGCTGCCAGCTGAGCACGATGGATAGTTCTTGAAATGGTCTAGTTACTGCATGGGCTTGTCCTCTACCACATCTCCAGTTTTGTACAAAGCATGTCGGAAACAGCAGACTGGGTGAAAAATAAAAAATTAAAAACTCATAAAACGAATAATGTTTAGAGAAAAAACTCGGGGGCAGCACAAGGCCGCATTCTTTGCCAAAAAAAAATAACGCTGGTCTGTAGCCCACAGCTTGCACTGCTGAACATTCTCTATTTTTCTCTGCTCTTTTTGTTCTAAGGCTCCCCACTAACTCCATGGAAAGCGAGCGAGGAATTTTGTAAAAAGGCTAGAAAATGAAAATTATTCTGTGGAAAACGTTTTATTCGTCGGACCCTTTATGCCTTGCAAAATCTGACGGCGTTATTCCACTGCCATGAAATCTCAAATCAAATCTGCCGGATATAAGTAGGTACTTAGTATTTACTTGAGAAAACGTTATCAATAGTTCAAGCATTATTGTGTCCTGAGAGATCTTGGTTCAAACCTCATCGTAAGAAAAGTTTTCCCTACTTGGTCAACTATGCTCTTAGGCTGAATTTCACCACATCACGATAGTGCCTTTTAACGTTCGAATAGCTATCGATTCGAAAAAGCAGACATCCTCTCGTTAGGTTTTGTTGTGTCAATAGAATTCACCTGCTTTGTTTACGTCAAATTTATTTCAACAATTTCAATCTAAAAGTGGAAATAAACGTGAAAAAACCCCTATTTTTTCGGAGAAAGAAGTTAAAATGTTGATTAGACTACATTAGACTACACCAAATGAGTCGCAGGTATGAAAATTATCGTTTTCGCTAACGCACGGAAAATCCACTCGAAAGCTAACGAAACGGTAAGGATGCATGGTGAAAGCCGTTAACATTTTTTACCGATACGATAGCGCTATCGTGTACACGGTAGTCTTCACGTTAAAGTGGTGGAATCCAGCCTTAGGGTGATAGATGGATTTCCCCAGTAGCTAAAGTCTACTATAATGTCCTCTAAAAGTTCACTATAGCATAATCCATAATCCTCCTTTATCTGCAGGATAAGAAAATGGTGAAAGCCATAGTCTTCAACAATTTCACTACTTGGAATAACTTAATAACCCTAGACGGCGTTTGAAATCACGACTGCGATCTCAATCCAGCCAATTTTCATTTCCTCACGTTGTGAAATTAAGTTTGTAAGTGGGAACTTGGAACATATACATCTTCAAGCACACCAAACTAATCTGCTTCTGGATTCCCGCCAAATTTCAAAACTATTTGGGATAACTTTCGGAGTTAGAACACGGATCTAGATGCAACTTGGAAGCTAACTAATTTAATATGTACCTGAAAATGCTACCTATTTACCTTACTTAAAGTCAACGGCCTGTATTAAAATATAGGTATCCTGCTTACCGGTGGCCATATTTCTTACCAATTTGAGGGTCACCATGAGAGGCCCGTTGAAATTTCGAACTTGGAACACATAATCTTGTGCCTAAGCGGGAAGTAGCAGCAGGTACCTTTGCTTTGCTAAGTGGGAAGTAGCAGCAGGTACCTTTGCTTTGCTAAGTGGGAAGTAGCAGCAGGTACCTTTGCTTTGCTAAGTGGGAAATAGCAGCAGGTACCTTTCCTTTGGGAATTACTGTCTGGACTGACTTGCCCCCTTGACCTTATCTTATTATGAAGTTTACTTGAAGTTCTCACTGGTGAAAATATACGTTCGAGTCCTTTTTAGGCCACTGACATCCTAGCAGTCTAATATGCCCTTGCTTACAGTTTATAGCTCACGAGAGACGGCTGAGTACCAACGCGTCCCGCACAATGGCGGCGATGTCGCTGGGCTTCATCGTGATGGTGACGCCTTGGACAATACAAGAAGTGGTGGCTGCCTGCACAGGCTCCAAGGTGCCTCCGTTCCTCGACTTCTTAGTCACGTGGTTTGCTCTCAGCAACAGTTTTTGGAACCCGTTCCTCTACTGGCTGCTGAATGAGCAATTCAGACATGTCTGCAAGGATATTCTTCTATCTGTGGTAGGTTGTTGACCCTATCAGACCCTTCTCGTAAGCACAAGGACCCTCTTCTTAGCCTGTTACTAAGAAGACAAAAACACTGTTTCTTTCTCAAACCAAAGTGCCTGTCTTCTTAGGATAATAGAGACAGATTGACAGGTCTACGCTAAAGGTGGTTCCATCATAACCTGTCGTGATATTTCCCTTCGAACAGTGTTCGCCTGCGAATTCATGATTATGTAATTTTCAGAGTCGGTGTACACGTCATTTTCGAACGTCCTTTCGTCCTCATGAGCTCTGTACACAAGGGGGTGATTTGGTCAGAATCACGCCCTACAGTCGAGTTTTCCCCTGACCGGCGAAGGCCAGCAGTCAATACAAGACCCTGGGTCCTCCAAATGACTTTCCTCAAAGTCTTGGTTCTCCATTAAAGGAATCCTCTTCCTCCGTAAACTTTTCCTATCAATCTCAACTTAGTGGAAGGTTGTACATCTAATTTCTCCGCTGCTTAAGAAGTGAAAATTTGCATTTTCAAATTTTATAAAAAATGAAGTTTCCAAGTTGAGGAAAGTTGTCAAAGAGGGGGGTTAACTTCGTTAGGGATTCCTATTTTGCCTCGCGAAATGATATACCGTAACCAAAAGTTTTAAACAGTCTCATCAATGGCCTTTGACGTGAATCACCACTTTGATTTCTTCTACTTAAATTTGCGAACTCGTTATAACCAATCATCATAAAATTACTCCCAAAAAAAGTTTTCCCCCACTGAGATTTGAGCTCCGGCTTTCCAGCTGCTATGTTTGGCTCTCAGTCAAAAGGCAGTTTTTATCAGCGTCTAGAGGTTAAACATTGGGCCAGTGACAGGTTCTGCGAGTTCGAACTACGGTGGGCTGAGAATTTTCCTCTCAGATTTTACGTTCGTCTTGGGTAGTGGATAATGGAATGGTGTGTAACTGGTGGTTCAAAGCACACCTTAAACTGTAGGTCTCCATCATTGTAAAATATCAAGAAAAATTTGAGTGTGTAACTCAGCCCTAACGCTGGTATCCCCAGACGTATGCTTCCTGGAATGGAGGGGTTGAAATGGCAACTAAGGGGTGGAGGGTACCCAGACAAGAACTCACCGTTATAGTGAGGAGACCCTGTCAATCCAGAACGTTCCAGATTAAAGTTTGTGCGTTTCCGCAGATTTTCTGTCGGCGGCCGCACAAGTCAGCGCACGCGTCCCATTGCTGCAGCAGCAGTAGCCATGGTCCGCACGGTCCTCCAGGAATCCCCTGCGTCCCTCACAGAAAGCTGGACCTGGAGGGTCTTAGTGAGAAGCACTGGGGAGAGATCCTGGAGAGGACAGTGTCCAGCAACAGCCTTCAAGCCATGCAGAGGGTAAGCCACCAAAACCAGAACAGGCCTAACCTAACCTACCTAACAGTTCAGGGTGAGGGTGAATCTATACCTATATACAAGTAACAAAAAACTTCTTTTTGTATGTTCTCTATCATGCCCTCCTACAGCGTAAAGCTTCAGACACAGAATAGGACATCTTCAGCAGGTGTTAGCCATCGCCATTACGTATAGGCAGCACGGCTGGCTGACGCTGCTACTATATCGCCCAGCACGGTCCCATACAATGTGGGCAGCAGCACTGGCACTGCTTACTAGGGCCAGAGGTAGGCCTTACAATAAAAATGAATGAAATATTTTCAGGTATACCCGCCACCCCCACCCCCGCCACCTCCCCCTCCACTGCCCTTCCCCAGGCACAAGAGCATCGGGAGTGAGATGCGAATCTTCGAGAACGGTCTTCTGGAAGCGAGGCATGAGTTGCACTGTAAAAAATGACAGGAAAGTCAGGAGTCGGTTCATGGCGGTCGACTCTCACAAGACTCATAGGGCTCAAATGGATCTTCTCTGCTCATCACTTCCACAGTATATTGCAAATTTTCAAGACTCAAGAGTCAAGAGAACCAAGGGAAGCTCTTGTTGTGTCTTTGGTACTAATTTCAGTGATGAAGTGAATCTTATCTGAACATAAGACGACTCAAAATTAATGTGACGTTTTTAAGACTCAAGTGAATGACGCACTATAGTGAGTCATTCTGTAACGTATAGACAACTCCCGGAACTTTCTAGACTATGTAACACTGGTGGCTATGTTTTACGTTTATTTTAAGAAGAAAACATAACTCTTTCTTTTGAGGAAAAGTTGTGTCCAAAGTACCGATGTCAAAAGAAATTTGAAAGACTTCGCAGTCGTGTTTGTTTACGTTTTTTCCTGCACACTTTATGAGAAAACTGTTGGACATTTAAATGTTCAGATATATAATATGTCTTTAACGTCATAAATTAAGAGGCTATGTTGTGATTTCACGATCGGTTAATTGCGGACAATTTTTTTGTTGACAAAAATCACTCAATCGTAAAACCACAACATCGCCTCTTAATTTCGGTCGTTAAAAAGGCATTTTGTCTTCAAAAAATGGCCGGGAAAAGTATAAACAAATGTGTACTGCAGTCTTAAGTTTGCCAACAGAGGTTTGAAAATAAATAAAATTTTCTCAGCTTTTCTTATACGTCCTATATAATAATTATCTTCAACCCTCTAATAAGAACGGCGTACCTATAATATAAACGAAGGAAATTTCCAGTGTTAGGTCTACCACCCCTATACCATAGTGACTTTCGAATCCCCTTAAAACCACTCATGAAATTGATCAAAAACTGTCAAATATGATATGCACAGAACTGCAGCTGCTATTATGTTTATACGGGAAGTAGAGATAACTGAAATATGATAAAGAGTGTGCCAATCAATTGACTGGGCCATGCTTGTAACCTAGGGGTTGGTTTCGGAAATATCTGTCAAATAGAGTCCCCATAAAAGTGCCACCAACATTTCTATATGAAGAATAACGCTATAGCTAACTTTTATGGATTTTACCCGCCCGACTAACGGTAAGATAAATTGCATAAATATTCAAAGCTTGTGTTTAGCTTATTGAAAGGGTTACTGAAAGGTTTAGAGGTTGGTTTGCCCCTTTCCAAAAGCTAAACATACGCTTGGAAATTTATGCAATTTATACTATCGTTAAGTTGGACTTATGCAATCCTCACTTACTCGTTTTTTGCTAGGTCTATAGTTCTAGGTTTTCATTTGTTACCTGATGCAATTTGTTGTAAAAATCAGTTGTTAGCATGTTTTTTTAATATTAAAATTATTTAAATCTTATCATATTGTTATTATGGCATATTTTCGGCTTCAGCCAACTCCTAAACTGGTTTCGGCCAAACCCCTATCGTGATATGTCCAACTAGGGGCAATAGTTTTTGAAATATACCTAGGTAGGTATCGACTTATTGAATACACTGTTTCAAACGAGCCCTGTACCAATTTTGGAACTTAAGTGTATCTGAAAATTCATTTCCTGTTCGATAATTGATAATCCCTCTATACCTAGAAAGAACGCCCAGACGTAGACCGAGCTGTTAGTTTGAAATCTCATGCCCCACCCATTGCATTGCTATGGTAGTTGTACTACATTGGCTCAAAGACGGATCTCTGGTGAGGTTTGCAGTTGAGTCAGAAGTGTAAATAGGGGAGATACGGGCTAGGTGTGCTCACTGTTTGTCCTGATAGCACCGCCGCACCCTCCTCTCGCCGCACAGTCCCTCCACAGTCCCGTAGTGAACGCCGCCATGTTCGCGTCAAGGACTTTGTGCTTCTTTGCCGCCATTTTGGCTGCCCAACATCTTCTGGCTAGTGCTGAATGTAAGTACCACTGAAGTTTAAGGTTTGTCTGGTCTTGGCCACACCTCCCTCTGGACCAGGCCTTCATCGGCTGGGAGAAAATTCGACTGTCGGTCTTGACTGTAACTCACTAAACCTTCACCCTTCAAGGCTGTTGGGAATGTCCCACCCTTGTCATAAATTCCTATCTATAGGTACCTAATTTTTTTTTGAAAAAATAGTGTAGAAAGGTTCCAGACTAAGCCAAGAGATCCCCAGAAAAAGTTAGAGCTGTCCTTACTCATTACGTACAAGACACCTTCGAGGAGAACCTTCCCAAATCGAACCGAAAATGTCGAAGGAACCAATTAATGGCCACTTCCAAGGGAGACATTCCGAGAAAAGTTCCCCTTCCAGGTAGCAGTTCCCCTTCGTGCTGCAGTGGACAGTGCAGTGTAGCCAATGAAACGCTGGCAAAAACCCAAGCCTCCCCGAGCTCACCCGGAGGTGGTGGTGGTAACCACCAACAAATGTGGCCATTAGTTCGTTACAAACATGTTCAAACCGCCATTTCAAAAATTCATTGTCTCTTCAGTGAAACTATGCGCCAACAAAGCCAGAGAAGGAGACTCTTGCCGCTCTCTCGAAGCGTCCACCCAAGAAGTCCGATGCGTCTACGTCGAGGACAGCGTGGACTGCTTGCTGAAGCTCAAGGCGGGGTCCGCGGACTTCGGAGTCTTCACAGCTGAAGAAGCGCTGGTGGTTGCGCAGGACAGCAGTGACCTGCAGGTGGTCGGAGAAGTTCGCCACAAGACGCGCATCAGCGAAAGTTTTGACTTCCAAACAGTGGCTGTGGTGCGCGCCAACCACAGCGATGGAATCAATGGACTCCGGGGCAAGAACTACTGCCATCCAGGCTTCAGCAGGGCGCAGTACTGGACTGATCCTGTGCTTAAGGTTGGTGATGGTTTAGCGCTACCTGGATACAACGGCGCACCCAAGAATTTCACGAAAGAGGGGGAAAGAGAATATGGGTATGCGATAACCTTGAAAACATACCAGTTCCTCTCGGGAGTGGTCTCTATGGCTCTAGTATAGAACACACACCAGAGATTGAGTTGAATGAATTCTCCCAGGAAGTGATCATGGTGTGGAAAAACTGCAGAGAGATTGGTTTGTACGGGAGTGATCAGCTATGTGATCATCACCATAGGCCACAGTGGAGAGAGCTCCACCATTATTTTTGATTCAGGACTCATGGTACGGTGGATCGCTGTTTCAGGCACTGGAAAAGCAGATCATCAAGACCTCGGCACTGGCGTGTGAAGCCAACAAGACCGTCGTCGAAAGTGAGACGAATGCTCTCTCCCAATTCTTTGCCAGAGGATGCCGTCCAGGAAGTTGGACCATCAACACGTATATGGACAACAAGCTAAGTGAGTTCAAAATCATATAAGTAGTAAGTAGTACCCGCCTCAGGGCTGGCCTTCATTGGCCGAGGTAAAACTGGACTATCGGGCGTAATTCTGACCCAATGTCTCCCTTGTGTACAGAAGTCATCAAATGTGGCAGCATACAGTTATACTGTTGCAAAATTAAGGCGTGACTTGGAAGGTGATTTTGGGAGGTTGCGTAGGTGGTAACGTGATTCATGCCAAAGATAACAGGATATACGAACCTGATAAGATTTCCGATTATGTAAATCCTACGTCATATTTTGTGGAACTTCACATAGTCGCTGTATAATCTTCTAATCTGGGTCGTGGAAAAATTGCGAGACACAATTTTTTCTTATGAGCCCTCTTTTAGGTACGTTGTTACAACGGCATTTCCTATCCCCACCCCCTCTCTGGTTTTTATCCATTGTACCAAAGAGGGGTTGATTCTCACCCCATAACAACTCTTCCCCTCGTAGAAAACCCAAACCTACGCCCATGGAAGAAAAATCCAATAATTTCGCTCCTTTATTTTTCAGAGACAAATTACAGGAATCTATGCTCTCTTTGCGACAATCCCACAGAATGTGCGTATGAGACGCAAACAATCGGGTCACACTTTGCTGCTCTGAGATGTCTGACCCAGAGGGGAGGTGATGTTGTGTACAACGCTCTCAGTACCACGCGCAACTACTTCTTGGTAAGAGGAGATGGAATTTGTATTACGGCTGTAGATAATCACAACGTTCCTGATCTAGTCTCTGACAGGTAAACCTTACTTCCATTACGTTGACTTACTCTATCGCTTATTTTAATATTTCCCGTAGAACCAGACGTCTACGGGCTTTGGCAACCAGAATGCTGCTGACTACAGCTTCCTCTGCCCAGACGGGACGAAGCAGCCTCTCACGGCCATGGAACCCTGCACCTGGATCAAACAACCTTGGACCTCCCTCATTGCCCCCAGGTAAACTTATTCAGCAATGAAGCTAGAGTATCAGGCTGTAGCACTTCGGAGTTTGGTTGTTCTTCAAATGACCAACTTTTCTTTACAGTCGCATTGCTAACACGGTGAACGGGCGGCTGAAGGATCTGTACCCGGACGCAGCAACTCCTCGTGGATTGGTCCCATGGAAGGATCGCCTTCGGGATATTCTCACCGGGGACTCCGGAGCTCTGCTTGTTTCTTCTACACAGTCCGTCTCAGCCTACGTCACCCGAGGTACCTTATTTAAATAATCCTAGTTAAGGGCAACTCACCGCTAAATGAGGGATCAGCTGGAGGGTACCTAACCAAACCTTTGCGTGAGGTCGAAAGAAGAAACTTTTTAGCTTGATGATACTCCCTGGAGTAACTTCATGATTGAATGAACAACCGGAAGCGTCTTCTTAGCTTGCCCTCCATTTGGGGATCCGGGATACTATCCTTTCCATACCTCAAGGTATGCTGTGGAGCCTCAGCCAGCAAAGTTTCACCTCTCAGCAAGTCAGCGCCCACACAATTGAGCTTTTACTCGTAGGCTACTAAAGAATGTTGGAATTTTCTAACAGGGCGATCTCTAACCGAAGCACCAAATCGTTGTGGGCAAGACATCAAATGGTGCACGACCAGCGCGGAAGAGAAGAACAAGTGTCAGATTTTGGCGATAGCGGGTCGCACTCATGGAATCGTCCCAAACATAATGTGTCCTGTATCGGCTGCGAACGTTACTGAATGCCTCAAGTTCGTCAACCAATCAGACGCCGACATCGCCGTCATCTCCACCAATGAAGGCTTCGTGGCTAGGAGGTAAACTTCCTTTTAACAGCTCACATATACCGAACAGGTTCTCCTCAAATTTGTTGACGACACCGATGTAGGTTTTCATTTTTCTTCAACAGGTATTTTAACTGTGCAAACAATTTTGGTTTCAGAGCGCATAACCTAGCGCCGTTGATGTACGTTGAGAGCGAGCGAACGGGCAACTACTACGGTGTGATTGTCGTCAGTGCAAACTCGACGGCCAGATCCATCAAACAGCTCAAAGGAGGGAGGGCCTGCTTCCCGTCCTTCAATGGCTTAGGTATGTCCATCACCTCCATAAAGTCAGATCAGGAAAAATCTCAAGAAGTTAGGGCTAGACTCTTTGGCACTGTCTCATTGCAATATGTACGAAAATAAGAAGCCGAAAGCTAACCTGTTTGTCCTCTTCGTTTCCTTCTAGGCTGGCTGATGTTCATGGAAACCGCGCGTAAGGCGGGAGAACTGCCCTCCAACGCGTGCCCTGCGGGCCAAAAGACCCTCGAGTTCTTCGGGGAGGCCTGCGCCCCTGGTGTCAACGATCGTAACATCAACATAGCCAACGTAACGGTGCCTGACACAGTCTGTGCTGCCTGCATTCGCGGTGGATTGGGTACGTCAAGAGAAGAGTCTCCAAAACGCCTAGCAAAGAGCTTATTTCATCAGAATCAATATGAATCACGGTTTATTCTTTGTTGAAGGTGGAACATGCGAGTCATCAACGTCGAATCCGTTCTTCGGGGAGCTGGGAGCCCTCCGATGTCTTAACTCAGGTGCCGGTCACGCGGCGTTCCTCGACTTCAACGCCCTCACCAAGATCTTAGGTAAACCGGGTACTACAGTGCAAACATGCCTTGTTGAGTGGGCTGCCTCCACAAAACGGCTACTTAGGTATACCGTTGCTCACCGCGGTTTTCTGAAAACTACCATACCAACCTCCTGCAACAGATAACAGATACTAAGTTTTTCCTGTTCTATTGCGTGCAGAGACTCCACGATCAGGGACACAAGACGCAAGCATCACGGCTTCCAATCTTCGAGTTTTGTGCAAAGACGGAACCCTCAGCGAAATTGGAAATCTCAACTTGGACAACTGTGCGCAGATTCAAGTCATTGGAAACGAAGTGAGTAATCAACCTATGCTTGGACCTTACTACATCTCTATCTATTCCTATATTCCGAATCAGCATACGGAACCAGGTTCCGGTCGATATATATCGAGATATTTCCTGGCGAAAACTCGACTGTCGGGCATCGGGCGACTTGTACCCCACTAGACCCTGGCCCTTCGAGGCCTGTTGCACCACGGAGAAAAAGCAAGCAAATTATTCTGCAATACGTTTCAGGTGGTAACGAGAAAGCTGCAAAACAAAGCCCGGTCCCGTGATATTCAGTTCGCTTTGGAAGAAATGGACGACTGGTTCGGATCTGTCCGTCCGCGAAGTCTCATCAAACTGTTCGGCATGTTCAACAACGCGTCGGACGTTCTCCTTCCGGTAACAAAATACAAATATATTCTTTAGTAGTGCATTACCAACCATGGTTATTAACGGCCTCGATAGCTCGGCTTCATCCAAAGCCACCTGTCCACTGGACCGCGGCCGTCCGCTCCGATCCGCGCCCAACCCGGCCCGCGGTTCGGTGCGGATCAGTGCGGTTCCGTGCGGATCAGCGCGGTTCGGAACGAAATCCTTTAACAGTTCTTATGACTGGCATTCACCTCTGAATGCATAGCATCAGATGTTAAATATATTTCAAGGCATTCTTGAAGGCCCTCTTCGTGGATTAATGGTGGCATTGCACAGACTATGCGTCCGGGAAGGGATGTCAGTTTTTACATGGATACCTGCCATCCGTGAGTTGCCGTTCCAGCCCCCCCATTCCAGGAAGTGTCTTATTCAATGTTTCATCTAATTCCAGAGTACGGGTGTGGATATCATCAATATTTATTCGACCGAAGGATCATTCGCAAACAATTACGCAGCCCTGCACAATCAACTACAGCATTGCAGTGCCGGCTCCAGAATTCTCACAGGACTCACTGTCATCCTAACCTCTCTCCTTTGCCTCGCCATTCGCCACTGAAAAATATCTCACTAATTATTCTTCTAGCTTCGGAAGATAGATCGTTTACTAATTGTATTTCTTTTTGTATTTACTTAATTGGTCAAAAACTAATTAGTTTGCGTTTTGAACGTGTCTTGACTTAACGATCGGCTATAAGGTATATAGGTAGTCATCAAATTTTTTATTTCTAAAAAAAAAAAAACACTCGACTGTAAAATTGACAACTACCTACATACCTACTACAGATATGTCTCAGAACAATGCTCAACTATGTAAGATGACCCTAAGAACTAATACTATTCACCACTGAACAATATCTACTCTACTTATCCCTTTTATTGTCTTTGTTATTTCTCAAATAAAGTACCTATCTGTCTTCCATCCCATTAGTAAGAGATCATAAGAAGGATATCGTGGTCCGTGTATAGTGTGTTTATCGGTCTGTACTCCATTGCTCACAGAAAAATACAAAACTTACAAATGAGTACTAATAGTTTTTTTTTTTTTTTTAATTATCTCATTATTTTGACCTCACACGTCTTGCAGATTCCTGGTGAATTTTGCCAAATCAGTCCTGCTGGGTATCTGGCCTTCACCAGCTGGGTGAAAGTAATGGGCATTTTATATCCATTTGCGTCCCACACAGCACAAAATTGAGAGTTACGTTAATGAAACGTACATGGAACGTTGGATTGGGTACGGTCAGGCGACATTGCCTTTCAGACGTTTCAGAGACGTTTCAGTGGCTGATATCAATTGTCTTGCGTTTCAGAGACGTTTTTGCGACCTCGCTCACTTAGCAGTCTCTACTGCTACATCCCTGCAATGTCAACAAAGCAACCGTAAATAGAGCATAGCCTAAGAAACGTCTGTGTGACTAAGCTCGCCTAACAGTATATCCTGCTACATCTCTGCGATGTCAACAGTGAGACCGTAATTCGAGTATAGTCAAAGAAACGTCTATGCAACCAAGTTCGCATTACAGTCGCTGGTATTACCTCTCTGCGATGTCAACGGAACAACCTTAGATAGATCGTAGTCGAAGAGACACCTCTTTTGTTATTTGAATACCAGATTCCTTTGTTCAGTCTCACTCGCAACAACTGCGCAGTGGAATCAGAGAGGTCAATAAAGGGGAAGAATAATAAAGCTATAAGTTCAAAAGTAAAATTCTTTGCACTATTAGGTACCTATATAGGTTTTTTTGTTGGAAATGTGATATGGTAATGTAAAAGAAAAAAATAACACCAATAACGCCAATATTATGGTTATAAATGGCTGTATTGTGAAAGCTTTCGAAAAGGCCTAAATAATTATGCCATTTTGAAATTTTTTGAAATTATTGGAGTTACTTATTTGATTGCCTTTAGGTACACTGGCTAAAGATTCTAGCTAAAATATTTGAGTAGGTACACCAAATTGCTGCGAAAAAAATGGGATTCCTATAATTTAATCCCCCCCCATCAAAAGTTAATGATAATGTGCAGGCCAACAAAAATAATGCCGTCGGTATTGATCCGAAATATTCAGAAATGAGCGAGATGATAATTTCTGAAAACTGAAATTAAACTTATGTACCTACCTACTTAGGTACCTACTTATACGTAGGTACTTTATATATTTTGAAAAATTCATCGAAAAAAGTAATTGAAAAATTCTGAGAGTTCGAAATGGTTCAGAATTTGGGGCTTAAAAAATCATGGCTGGCCACTGCCACTGTGGTAAGAAAATGGTTATAATGTGAACACAACCCACGTGCTACTTAAATAACATATTTGAATTTTCGTAGGGGAGTAGGGATGGGCGTCATCCTGATATATGTACGACATGACGCGATGAGTGCGCGGGAAATTCAAAATGTCTTCGAGATTTTATATTTTTTTAAAAAGTGAATTTAGATGCATTATATTTCCATCAGTGCAATAAAAATAAAGGGTCCGACAATGGTCGCACTTGACTTTCTCGCATTTTTTCCGCTAATGAAAAACAAAAAATTTGATTGTTTATTGTTTTTTTTTGCCACAATTGTGATTTGCTCACAATTGATTCCTTTGATTCCTTTAACATTTTAGTCCTTTCTATAAGGCTGATGAAAGTCATACAATGTTCGTCTGCGACTTTCGATGGCGTAGGTACAAGTCTGGGCGAAGCCGAAGAAGTCGTAGCCATTATATCTATGCCATAACTCGAAAAATATTGCTTACGTCGGGTTTCGACCCCAGACCTCAGACACTGATCGAGAGGGGCTCCCATAACAATAATTGTTCTGAGATCAGTAGCTCAGCTGGCAGCTCCAAGAATGATAATGATATAATGATATATATACCGACTTAATGGGTAGGTACATCTAAATATAATATTCTTTGGCAGCACTACCAAACACCCACGCAAACAACTGCAAACATCGCAGGCCCCAGGCGGGGTCTGCAGTACCTGCTCCGGTCCCGTTGGTTCGTTCCTTTTGTTCGAGTCACATACAATACATAGCCAGGCTAGTGGCTACATCTGGCTTATTGCTTATTCCTGTTTCTGACATCCACTGCGTTTCGTCTTTCGTCAACTTCACTGAGAAAAATATCAACTATAATAACAATAACTAATAACCTAACCATTACTTTTATCTCTGTGATTTTATGTTGCTTAATTTTTGGTAGCAATGTTAAGAACTAAAAAGTTTAGCAACTAAAAAGTCGGTAGGTACGTATGGTATAGCCACTCTGACTTGCCTGGCCCGAGGGCATTTTGCACTGTTCACTGTACACAGAATGCCCTCGGGCCAGGCAGGTCAGAGTGGCTATACTATACCTACCTACGAATACCTAGGTATGTACCCTACCCAGATTGTTGTACTGGGTAGGTATTAGGTAGATTTTGAAGAAATCCTACCTATTGCAGTCGTATCAGTTGTGAGATTTTTGAAAAATTTCTTCGCAGTTTTTCGTTTCATAGCCCCTGGACCCCAAAACCACTCTCAGCTCAAAGTTTCTATAAGTTATAGTTGTGTTTTTAGAGAGTTATATTGTTTCCAGTCTTGGGCCAATTTTATCCAAAAATTGAAAACTTTTGCTCCGACAGCCTGGTTCTACTGATCTGGACAAAATGTGGTACCTACAGGGGTGTCTTTTAATTTAATTTGATGTTGTACCGAACAGTTTTTACTCAATTTTGGCCCGCCTTTAATCGGCTTCGGCCTAATTAGAAATGCTTTATGGACTAACAGACCCCTCCCCTGGCCATACATAGATACACACACATTTTGTAAAAACCACTTTTTTGGGGTCCTGGACATCTGAAACGCATTTTGCAAGATCAAAATATTTTGCTATACACCTACTTCGTATGTATGGGTGGGTGGTATGTGTGAGTGATATATGGAAAATTAAAAAAGTCAGTATAAAAAACATTGCTATTTTACATTACCTCCCCCCCCCCCCTGAACTCGGCGCCCATGACTAGTCGCAAGCCTAAGTAAAAATGTAAGGAAAGGTATTTAACATAATAATATGATGCAGGCCCGTTTCCAAAAAGTGGTCATGGGGGGGGTTTAGCCTATATTTTTACTTTCTCGCCCATATGTAATACATGGGCTGAGAATGTTATGTTATCGTGCGAAATTTCGATTTTGAGATTTTCATTGCAAAAGGCGTTTCAGAGGTCCTAGATTCCAAAAAAATGGTTTTTAGGTCATGTCCGTCCGACGTACGTACGCACGTACGTCCGTCCGTACGTTTGTCTGTAGCGCGGCTAGAGGTCACACCAGTCAACTGATTTGGCTCAAATTTGGAATATAGATGTCTAAAATCAGTTCCGAGATAAATTTTTAATTTAATTTTGATTAATCAAAAATTGCGCCCACTGTTGTCAAAAAAGTGTCAAAAAAAATTCAAAATCGTGTTTTTGTCTACTCAAGACGCATTTCACGGTACGGTAATAAAGTTAGAACCTTCAAATTTTGCAGTCGTGTTCCCAGATAGATGGTCCAGGATAATTTCTATTGTTTTGGAGATGAGCCAAAAATTTGGGCCAAAATTGGCCCATACGTGAAAATCTTGGCCCCATGAACAGGATTAGCCGGAATTTTACAAAAATCCATAAACTTGTGCTTAATAACATGACTTAAAGGTTTGTCGAAGAAATATTCAATCAATTCAAAATTGCGGCCAATATAGGCAAAATAAAGTCAAAAATAGGAAAAAAAACTAGAATCTCGTTTTTGATTGGTCAAGGCGGATTTGGCACTACAGTTATTAAGTTAGATCCTTGTAATTTCGCAATAGTGTTCCCAAATAGATGCTACAGGATCATTTTTATTCTTTTTGAGATTTATTCTTTTGAGAGCCAAAAATTTGGGCCAATATTGGCATTATATCGTAGGAAAAATTTTCCAAAAATGGAAATCACGTTTTTGATTGGTTAAGATGGATTTGCAACAACCCTAATCGACAGATTTCCTTCAAAATTGGTGAAAGTGGTAACAGATAGATTCTTCAAGGGCATTTTCAATAGATTTTCATTTACTTAAAAATTAAAACGGTGACGTGCAAAATAGAAAACATACACTTTGCGCGTCGAACGACACTTCACTGTTTGACGGATATGTTTGAAATTCGGTATGTAGGTGCCTAAAAGTATCGTCCAGTGTGAGGCAAAATACTTTTTAGAAAAAGTGAAAATTCTGACAATTATTCACGTAAAAAAAAAATCAAATTTTCGATAAAAATTGCGAGAAAGTCAAGTGCGACCATTGTCGAACCCTTTATTTTGCTTCACGTCAGTATTGCCATGTTAATTTTCCGTTCATGAGGGGGGTTTAACCCCCTAAACCCCCCCCCCGTGGATACGGCTATGACATGATGAGTGATGATGACACAAGGGCGTAGGTATAGGTTTTGAAGGTGGGGGGGGGGGGGGGGGGTTTGTGGCGGTGGTTTTTTTTCGGGCGCGCAGAAAGTTCATTCTATCTAGTGTAAAATTATTTTCCAATGGGGGGGGGGGGGGGGTTGAACCCCCTAAACCCCCCTTTTAACTACGCCCTTGTGATGACACTGATGACCCATTATTGGAGTATGTCACTTCGAGAGTCGCTCAGGTAGTTTTGCGCCAAATGGCCATAAAAAACCCTCTGTGCACCAATTCACCCTATTCGGTAGGTAGGTAGGTAGGTACCTACATAAAATTCATATTTCCCGGAGTGCATTGGCTGGCTTGTTTAACAGTTTTGGATAAAAACCTACCGTGTCTCCACTTCTGTCCAGACAAGTTGGAAGAAGGTCATTTGTCTCCTTTTGTGCTCATGCAAATAATTTGTATGTACCGTTTGGGATGGATAGCCAGGTGCCTGGCGACTGTCACCCCCTGAAGGTCACTCTTACATTCCTCCACCTCACCCACGTCTGATGCTTAGCTTAGGTTCGTTTAGTTATTTTAGTTTTAGGGGTTTAATTGTTGGTCTTCCACAGCCAGCATACGTCGCCTCTCGTCCTTGATTTCTTGTGCATTACTTGACTGTGTTGCTTGAGTTTTTCGTTGTTACCGACTCATGAGTGCAGGAATGTAGTTTGGAATCGGAAGAAAAATTGGATACTTACTTATTTCAAGTGTAAGTATCTACCTGATTTTTATACTTAATAGAACGTAGGTACGAAGCTATTTTTTACAGATTTTCGCTAGGTAGGTACGTTAAGTGAAAGTCCCTGAAGGTAATAGGTACATATAGGTAGATATAATAAGTGCTTGAACCTATGAAAATAAAGGGTCCGGCAATGGTCGCACTTGACTTTCTCGCAATTTTTACGCCAGCCGTAGGTATCGAAAATTTTGATTTTTTTTTACGTACCTAAAATATTTTATTTTGGGCGAAAATTTTATCTTTTTCTAAAAAATATTTTGCCATACACTGGACAATAGTTATAGACACCTAATCACCGAATTTCAAACATATCCGTCAAATGGTGAAGTGTCGTTCGACGCACTATTTTCCATGTCACGACCTTAATTTTCAAGTAAATCAAAATCTACTAACCCCCCCCCCCCCCCCCCCCATGACCGTTTTCTGCCTTGAGTCACTGGCACAGTCAATTTGAAGCCAATCGGTTAAAGCCTTCTTAGCCCTATACCTACCTACCTACCTACCTACCCTACCCTAAGTGCAACCCTATACCTACCCTACCCTACGTGCAACCCTACCTACCCTACCTACGTGAAAGTCACGTGCTTACCCATACCTATACACTATTACCTACCTATTACGGTCGGGTAAAAACCTTAGTTCATGAGAGACAAAACGCGTGGTAAGGTATCTGGGTTCTGGGTAACTCAATTCCGTTGCATTCTGGGGAATCAGCCAATCACATTCTCCGGATTCGGGTAGATTTGCCAGAATGTAACGGTCACCCGGGTACCTTACCCATGCACGTTTGGTCTCTCGTGTACTACTATGGCTTTTAGGGTTGGGTCCATACAAATGCGTAGATAAAGGGGGGGGGGGGTAAGAAGGTTCATATACCCCCTCCCCCCATTGGAAAATTATTTTACACTAGACAGAATGAAAATGAAATTTCTGAGCGCCCGAAAAAAAACCACCACCACAAACTCAAAACACCCGCCCTTACAAAACCTATACCTCCGCCCTAGGGTCCGAACCTACACCCCTACCCCTGATTTGTCCCCCGGAAATAATACCAAATTTTACTTTCATATATTTTCTGAATTATAAACTTCACTTGCGATTGGGACGCTGTCATGTAAACTTACCAGGCCAATTCCTTCCTGCCTACTTAATCTTCGATCAATAATTTCAAAAGATGGTCGAAAAAACGGCAAAGAGCAGCATAGGTACCTCTTATATTACCTATTTACTACGTGGACGGATCGCTAGCAAGAAAAAGGGAAAATGTTTTTGTTTCTTTCTGTTGCAGAGGCTGAGGACTAAAATTAAATAAATTAAATTCCAATTATCCTATTATTGGAGGTTTTTTTTCGGTTGGTAGGTCAGTACCTATACCTACCTACCTATTGCTGCACAATTATTTCAGAAGAAACCAGAAATGCCAAAAAGTAGAAGTACGATATTTCGTTACGCCAAAAAACGTCACGAAATTATTTATGGTAGCATTAATAAAAGCTGGGAAGCTCATAGGGCAACATTTATAAGCGAATGCCCAGAGCCCAAGGACTCGCGGGCCGAATATGAAGTGATGATTGTACCGCCTGGCATTTGTGAGTACCACCATCGCATTTCAACTATTCCATTGATAGGTACCTACGAGAAGTAAGTATTAGGTAGGTACCCTACCTTTGTAGTTGTCCTATGTGTGTATGGAATAAAGGGTCCGACAACAGTCGCACTTGACTTTCTCGCTCCATATAAATTTTTTTTTTTTTTTTTAGATTTTTTTTTTCTGACTGACTGACTGACGGACGGACAGAATTTTTCCAGAAACCACTTTTTTGGACTCAGGGAACCCCCAGGATCATGGGAAACCCAAAATCTCAATTTCGAAATTTTGCACGAAAACAATACTTTCTCGCCATAATATGGCTAGCGAGAAAGTTGGCCCAAAAAAAAATTACGTAAAAAAATGAAAATTTTCGATACCGCTGGTGTAAAAATTGCGAGAAAGTCAAGTGCGACCATTGTCGGACCCTTTATTTGATATCTCAGTTATTGTGTTTTAAAGCCACCTCGTGTTTTGTAATTTACAGCTTCTTTCAAGGAAGCAGAGGAGAAGGCAAACAGTCTGGCTGACAATTTGAAGTCGGACACTGAAGACGGAAGCACTGGCCGAAAAAGGCAAATAACTAAGCCTGTAAGGTTCACTAATTCTGCTGAGTGTAACGACGGCGACGTATCATCTGATGAATCCCTCCTCGGATCCCCTGTTCCCAAGGAGAGGACGCCTTCTCCAATTACTACCAAGCCACAAGATAAACTCGGTGTGTTAGGTAGGTGTAGTATACATTCCACCAATTTGGACAAGATCGTCGAACGGTGTGGCCTCAGGAGATCCGTAAGCTAGGTCCAGACGCTACGTTTTGCACAACGTTTTGTCTGCGCAGTCTTGAGACGGAACGAAAACGTTGCAACACACGGTGCAGACATATCTGTCTATTTCGCTCAGTTTTGTGTGATACCGTCATGGAGGAGGTTCTACCCTGGTCAATTTTGGCATGGTGTCTTGTGAAAAAAAAATATTGGAATTTTTATGTGGGAAATGTTTTCTTTTTCAGAGGAACCAGACGAAACACCACCCAAAAGGCTGAAGATCGCCCCTGTAAGCGGACGCCTGTTGTATTCTCCAAAGAGACAACTAAACAAGCAGATTTTGACAGGTAGGTATCGATAGTTTTTATATTCTAGTAGAATTGTTTTGCACATTCGACGTAACCATGGGCACGAAACAAAAGTTTACATGTTGGTGTGTGTGACACCTATAGGTAGGTATAGGAAGGTAGGTTATGGTACTTCTCTTTAACAATAAACAGATAAGCAGTGTTTCTTTCTTGCTGTTCCAGCAGGGTAGGTACCTATAGCAAAAGTCCCCCCTTAGAAAAATGGCTCACAAAAAAAGAATTGTAAGCATTGCATACTTTTTATAAAAAAATAGAATAGAGGATTCAGAAATAGTTACCACAGGAGGTACAAATCTATTGCTGGAGCTGTAGTGTACCTACTGCTATGGAAAAAAAACAGTAGGATCCTCCTTTTTTAATTTAATTTTGACGGCTCCCCAATAAAGTGCAGGTCCTAGTAATGTAGGAAATAACATATTTTTTCTTCTCTTTTTATTGCCTTCTAATTTCAATTCCAATTTTTACTTTCTCGCAAGCCAATATGGCGAGAAAGTATCGTTTTCGTACAAAATTCCGAAAACGAGATTTTGCATTTCCCGATCGCCCCCCTGATTAATTTTTGGAATACTCCTCTGGAAAAAAATGTCTGTAAGAAACACTGTAAATACGTTTTCATGACACTTGGTAGGATATCGACTCACTTTGGTGAAATTTGGTTTCAGATCAACTAGTGTCGACCCCTCCACGGCTTACCCAGGCACGCTGTGAGAAATGTGCATGCACATGTAAGTACCTACAGATAACTAGTAAACATAAAATGGGTCGGTAGGTACTTGGGCAGATGTTCTTCAAAAACAGCTTTTTCGACTTAGGGAACCCCCGCAGGAACATGGAAATCACAATAAAATTAAATTTTGAAATTTTGTACACACTCTCGCCATATGTATTGGCTAGTGAGAAAGTAAAAAATTTAAACCATCTCCCTGATACTCTTGTGTTAGGTAGGTCGGACTATTACCTATATACCTAGAAAGTGGCTATATCACAAACCACGCTGGCAGTTCCAAAAAAATTATGAAATTGGTAAAAAAATAAAAAATAAAAAAATTCTGTATCAACTCGATTTGACCGATTTCACTCAACTTTGGTACTTACTTTACAAATGCGAGAAAGTCAAATTCGGCCATTTTCGGACCATTCAATTTATTTGAAGTGCACTTGGAGAGGTCAACTGCCTCTGGGAGCTTAATTACCCAAGCCTTAAAGCCAGCTGTCGTAGGCCCTATTTCAATGCATAGGTACTTACCTACCTTTTACCAATACCTAGACTCCAAATGCGTATTTATTTTATTATTTTTTTTTTCAGGCGCGCTCGCGACGTCCGTATCTGCTATCGCAACAGATCAGGCTTTTCTGCGGGTGACCCTGACGGAAATACAAAAACACCTAGCGACAATAGCCAGGACAATGGCAAACCAGCCTTTGATTGAAGAGCTTCCAAATGACCCTGGGACCCTCAATCTACCGATAAAAACAATTGAGGAGTTTCAGGCGAGGGAATGTGCTCTGGCCAACGCCACAAATCAAGCAGCGTTGGTAAATATCTTTTTACTTTTTTTAATGTACCTAGCTAGGCAGTCACCTAACATTAGATACAGTATGGTGATCGTGCGGGGAGGAAATGGGGTGTGTTTCATTAACTGATGGGAACATTTTCTCAGGCGAGGAACAGTTAAAAAATTACGCGGATTACCCACTTCCAGTCCATCAAAGAGTTGAAATAGTCCAACTTGCTTTTACTTGCTCGCTAGCCATAAGTACTTAGGTACCTTTGTTTTCTTGCAAAATTTCGAAATTGAGATTTTGGGTTTTCCATGATCCCGGGGGTCCCCTGAGTCCAAAAAAGTGGTTTCTGGAAAAAGTCTGTCTGTCCGTCAGTCCGTCCGTCCGATAGTCAGTCAGTCCGTGCACTACTCTAGAGCCTATACCGTTCCCCCGATTTTGATGAAATTTGGATATGGACCTGTCTAAAATCTCGGCCGAGGGGCACTTTCAAGGATTTTTTAATTGGTCAAAAATTGCTGCCACTATCGTCAAAAAACCGCCAAAATAATTCAAAAATCGTGTTTTACTTTCTCGCCCGTATGTAATACATGGGCTGAGAAAGTTATGTTATCGTACAAAATTTCGATTTTGAGATTTTCATTGCAAAATGCGTCTCAGAGGCCCAGATCACAAAAAAGTGTTTTTTAGGTCATGTCCGTCCGACGTACGTACGTACGTGTGTACAGACAATCAACCGATTTGACTCAAATTTGGAATATAGATGTCTTTTAAAAACCACTTTTTTGGATTCGGGGGACCTCCAGGATCATGGGAAACCCAAAATCTCAAAAACCTTTTTTTGCACGATGTCAATACTTTCTCACCCATGTATTACATACGGGTGAAAAAGTAAAAACGGCCATGCCGGAAGGGATTTTACGAAACTAAGTTAACTAAACAAAGCACTTTTGACCCTACAGGTGAGAAAGATGTCTAAAGTTGGAGGAACCAATCTGGGAGATAATACCCGTCGAGTCATGTCACGACTTCTAACCAACGACTTGGCAGCTTGTTTCTCTTACATTGGGAAGAAAGGGAAGAAAGCGTTCCAACCAACCTACCTGAACATCGTGGTTTTTGGTAAGTTTTTTGAGAGTTGAAATCAATCTAGGTACCTACCTAATATTGTTGTCGCTACCGTGAATCGACTTTTCGACTTCCTGAATTTCTACATAGTTTTTCATTTCGTGATCCCCAAAACGGGTCAATTGGGAATCTCCTTAAACTCCATTCGAAACGATTTTATAATAATTCACTTGATCGGCTCAAAAATTACCTACCAAATTCACATTAGTACCTGCACCCCAAATTTGAGTAAAGTTTTTGGCAGACTTTTTCCAGAAACCACTGCCTTTACTCAGAGGGGACCCCAAGGATGATGGGGAACACAAAATCTAGATTTCGAAATTCTGAACGCTAACAATAAACTCTCGCCATACCGATTGGCTAGCGAGAAAGTAAAAAATTTAAACCATCTCCCTGATAGGTACTCTTATTTACTCATATTTACTTGAAATTTTTTTAAAGTTTAGAGGAATTTCTCAATTTGTAATTTAACTGGACAACCAGGCATTGTATACTTTAGTTCCACCTATTTTGGGTGGGACAAGGTCAATGAAAGATAAATAAAAAAAAGGTTAGGTAGGACTGCATGAAAACAATACTTTCTCGCTATACTTATGGCTTGCGATCAAGAAAGTAAAAAATTATAATAAACAATTATTAAATGTTAATTTCTTTCATTTCAGATGCTGTAAAGAAGCAATACCCGGAAAGCAATGAAAGAGAGGTGCAAAAACTGATCAGCGATTGGTTGAGGTTGGCGAAGACCAGAATAGCAAGGTCTGCGGGAACCAAACCATCCCAAGTGCAACCACGGAACAACCCCTCATCTTACGAACATCAAAGCTATTCTGAAGGGAATTAAACGTACACACAATTGCAGATTTTTCCTTTAAGGGTGACTACACATTTTTTATTTGTTTACATTTTTAAATTCCGATTCGTGACGAAACTAACAAATAACAAATGTGTGGTCACCCTTAAGGTTCCACTTCTGTTGATGATACACTTTTCCCGTCCCATAAGATTAACATTACGAGCAGAGAATTGTTTTTAACACTTTCCCTTGGTTGAAAAGACTACAAATTTCACTCATAACTAGCCTTAAGAATACTCTAGAAATATTTTGAAGCAGATTTTCCAATTACTCACTGGCTTTATTGATTTCAACAGTTTTGCAAATGTCAGCGTACACAAAGTTTTTAAGGGGATCTCGAAAACCAGTGAAAAATTGGGAAATCGGCTCTAGCAAATTTCTAGAACACTACAAATGCTAGTTATGGGAGAAATTTTTTGGAGTCCTTTCAACCAAGGAAAACCGTTAAAAACGGTTCGCGGCTCTCAGTGTTAATCTTATAGGACGAAAAAAATGCACATCAGCAGAAGTGGAACACTTAAGTAATGGTTTTGATTAAGTAGTGTTTAGTTTTATGTTTTATTTTTGTACCCACCTATATGCATATCTAGGCATTTACAAACGTAATTAGATTAATTATATAACTAACTACTATATTAACTACGACGTCTATGAAACACACCTGCGCTACAAAAAGGGTCACAGGAATGTTACATCCGTTGACCTCTCAGTGACCGTTTTGCGATGTCATTCGGAGTGCCATTCGACGTTCCATGATGGTTTCAATTACGTAAATTAAACGTCTACCGTCGCATATGGGGAATGTCGCAAATATCACGTCTATGTGCTGTGCTGTTTGGGGTTTTGTCCGAAATATCAAAATTTAGAGGAAGTGGACTGTATTATTTTACTAAAAGTAAAATTGGTGTCCTCGTACAAAAACGCACACTTGAAACGTTTTTCGTGTCCACCAGGTTTTCCTTATGGCTGAAGCCTTAATGGAGGTTTCATTTATTTCTACATGGATTTCATTTTATAAATGTTCGATATGATGTAGCTTTTTGGTCGGGTACAGGAACTTATAGTGCTCGGAGAGTCAGTCCAGTTTTCTGGCTTGCACCTTCGGCACAAGAGATAGTTTACCAGGGATGAAAAAATTTATGTACCTCTATAACAGGTTAGTTATGTGTTTTACGAAATTGTAGCCCATAAAAACGGAATACAAAATCAAATTCCTGCAGCTCTATTATGGATCATTCTCTCATAATCGTAACAACTTCTCTATCACGCCATATCATAGCCATTGTGGGGGCTTCTTGACACTGAAAACATAGAAAACTGGAGAATTTACTCAAGACTTTACTAGATCTTGGTAGGACGCAGGTTTTTGACTTTTAGGTTATGCTTTTGTTTTGAGCTCTGAGAGCAAATCTTTTTACCGGAGTTTTTCTAGTTTTTTACTGGAACTTTTACTGGGCATGGTGGGACGTCACCTTCTTAGTATAGGCCAACGATGAGTTTGTGATATCACCTCTAGTTGGCACTTTTATCATAACCTTGGCCACTCTTAAATAATTATTGACATCAACAGTTTACAATGTAATTTTATTGAATTTATTGAGTAGTGAACGTGAAAATATCACTATTTTATAATTTAATTTGACTAAAGTGGAAAAATAACAACGCAATCTAGAAAGTCTATTTGAAGTTTCGAAAAAACAAATTCACTTACTTATTAGCATGTAAAATATAAAAGACAAAGACACAATAATAGTATTTTTCACAATACAAAACCTTCTATCGTCTCCTACCGTCACATCCGCTAGGTGATAATAACTTTTCGTGATTGGAGCGTATCATCCCACGGGAAAATATCCATAAGTAATATAAAAATCAACTTCGTGTGATTTCAGCATGATAACTAAAGTGAGTTTTGCGTAACAAGAGATCCAATAGAGCTGGTAGAACAGCTCAAATATTGCTATCACGTTGATAAATTTTCTTTTGACGTGGAACGTTAGAAATACTTTTGAATTTTACATGATCGTTTCTTGCAATATTACATTCGGACTATTTCATGGCGATTTTGTACAATTTGCTTGTTCTAGACTTGATTTAGTAATTTAGCAATTACAAGACAAAGGTAATCAGTTTCTAGAAACATAAATAGTGAGCTATTACGCTGCAACGTACGAAGATCGACAACAAGCCTACAAGTCCCTGTACTACAGTAGTTGTTACTGGGGACACGCCTTTTTTATGTTTCAGAGTAATTTAACACGTAAAAATGAATACTACAGGTTTGATACCACTATTGGCGCATTTCTCTCTCTTCTCCATCCAAAATAAAACTCCAGATTCGATCTCAAAATGCTTAAAATCGATCGCTCAAACTTACATCGAACCAGGAATTATCTCCATCTATTACTCTGAAGGATATTCATCACAAATATACAATTCTACCGCTTTAGCTACTGCTACACTGATGGTAGAACAGAAGTGGTCCGTCTTGACGTACCACCGGACGCCTCTTATCCCAGCAGCCAATCAGAAGAAGAACGCTCGTCACAAGGCCATGATCATCTTCCTCGGACATCCGGTGGATATTTTCCAAACACTTATGTTTGCATTTTCCACGAGAAGTTTCGCACCAGAAACGAAAATCATGATAATTACGGAACTTACTAATCCAAAAGAAATCCATAGAATGGTATTCGAAATTTGGCAGAGACTACGCGCCGTAAACTGTTACGTTGTCTCAATCAATAACAAGAAGTTGCAATTCTACAACATAGGTCGGGTTTCTTACGGTTTTGATCTCGTACTCGTCAACGAGTGGATCGGTGATCATTTTGAAAGGAACGTACCGTTGTTTCCCGACAGAATAAGATCCAATGTGGATCTTTTTTCCGTCAGATTGAAAGTTGTATCCTATAGAACTTTTTACCATGAATTGGAAAAGACCTGTATCCGAAATATCGAGACAATTGCAAATTCACTGAAGATTCCGTTCTATAAACTCCTGGTGACACTGCATGGTGGGCACTCCATTTACAGTGAAGATATGAAACAATTCCTTGGAATTTTGTACTTACTGAATGATTACGAATGTGACGTTGTGTGTGCGTCTGGTTATTTCCTTCAAGAATATCTGTACCACGTGAGTGAGCCTCTTCCTGCAATATTACACGTGGAGTCTATGTGGGTGGTGAAAAAACCAGAGCTCATAACCGGGTGGAAAGCGCTAACTGTGGAGTTTCGATGGGGAGTCTGGGTTGGCATTTGTCTAGTAGGGTTATCCACGACAATTACACTCTTCCTATACTACCGACTCAAGAAAAACCGAAGGCCGTTGTCACAAGTCGTATTTGACGTGTATGGGGCGTACTTGGACAATCCACCCGAGAGTCTTGGACGTTTCCGTCGTTTCTCCTGGATCTTTCTCCTTTACACAATCGTCATAACAACAGCTTATAAATCTCTCCTGATAGTGACGATCACAGACACGCCGCATGAGAAGCAGATTAAAAGTTTGGAGGAAGGATTGAACGCCGGGTATACCCTACGACTTGCATCTGGTAGGAAGTTGTGGCTTGAGAAGTTTCAAAATGAATCTTCACTTTTCAGTAATGTTGTCGAATCGGGGCGTGTCACCTACGGATCAGTAGAGGATGCTGAACGTGAAATTTTAAACGACCCCCGGTCAATAGGGCTTTTTGATTCATACACGGAAAGTCCAGCATTACAATCGTTTCGTAAATATCGTCCTTCCGGCAGCTATATACCTAACATTGATTTCCTTCCTGATGGTGTTACCACAGAGTCTGAAGGGGCATACATGCCACCTGCACACCCCCTCTTGCGTATTTTTGAAGAAAAACAGTACCGAATCATTGAAGCTGGCCTTATCGCGTTCTGGGAAAGCGAAAACGTGCACAGATTCATGATGAAAAAATTAAAATCTGGAAGCTTGAGCATTGCACAAACTGGACCAAGACCGATATCCCTTGGGCAAATGTTGCAAATTTTTTACATTGTATTATTGTGTCATCTTGCTTGTATTTTCTGTTTTGTTGTGGAAAAAATCATCTTTTCATACCACGAACAAAAAAACAAAATGAAAAGGAAATCTAGGCTGTCTCACCTCATCAAAGTCATTCAGTCCCGAAAATAGATTTAGGGTTAAGATGCAGACGTGTCTGCTGTAGGCATTTCCGTACTGCACGAAGTGCGTACTAAAATGTTGATGCTGATTGCATAAAAAAATAGCGATGAGCTCGCAAGAGTCATGTTGGGTTCCCCCAAAACTTGAGAAATTGCAATTACTGACGATGGACGAAAAGCTGTCTGAACGGGAGGAAATACGAAAAAATAAAGCTGTCTGAACGGGAGGAAATACGAAAAAATAAACTAAGTCGTTTTTCAACAAAGGAACTATCAAATCATAAGATCATTATACATTAGTACTATTTACCGTTCTATTGCCCTAATATGATAATGGTCACAAGTTTAATACATTGTATAACATTCTTCAATAGTTGCCTCAGTTTATTACAAATTTTCGTACCTCTATCAAGTTTACTTGGAAAATGGTGTCCTTAATGGTGGATTTAGCTAACTGCGAACGGAACGCCCGCGGGCGTTCCATTCCCATAACAACATAATGTGAACAGAAAAACCATGAGGAACTTTTGATCCACAAACTTACCTTGGTAACCTGGCAACAGTTTGTGTTTACGCGTAATATTTAAAATTGGAATGATTCGAAATCTTTCAAAAATAGAGTTAAGTATTTAAAAATGCTTTGGAGGGATGAGATGAAAGCTATTTTTCTGCCTGTCCCACCCTAGGGAGGTGAAAAGGGCTGATTTTCTTTGAAATCAATCCATCAGTGGGTACTTCTCGTACGACACCGACCTATTGATGCAACATTCAACAATATTGCAAAAAGCTTGCAATGAACGTTATAAATGAGCGCTTAGAAAATTCTAATGCCGGCTTAGGTCGAGTTTCTGAAATATTCTTGTAACCTGTTGAATGCAACGTTCTTGGATTCTACAAAATCGGTAACTTAACAATAAAGTTGCTAGGTGGATGCCTGAATGTTGCATGCCTATCCTATTACCTATAGTACCTATACGCCAAATATTTTTTGGTGATATAGGTACTTGGCAACTCACTGAGATCACGTGACCGATGACGTCATATTTCTCTGTTTGAGACCCCTATAGAAGGCTGAGTGGTCCACTGCTATTGCACAGGGCATGTCAGCGCACTTCGTTTTGTCCCGAATATATCATGTAGGTAACAGTTTACAAAAGTAGGTACAAAACAAATGCTGATATAGGTACTTAATACTAGTATTGAGGAATAGGTAGGTACACATTTTTTATTCCTCACAAGCAAAGGATAAGCATCAATTTATGCTGTTACGGTCCCAGTTCATTGAAATATGACGTCACTGGCCACCGACCATACGAATGGGATTACAAAGATCCCTATACTTAATATTTAAGTGGTACTGCGACGAATAGATATGCAGTGTCAGTTTTTAGGTAGGTAATATCAATATCAAGAGGTGCAACTAATTATTTTTTTCTTCTTTCTCGTGAAGGAGGCCAGTCATGTGAAATTCTCGATATCATTCCTGTCGATGGTGCGGAGTCTGTAACAATAGTGACACACTATAATAATTGAGGGTAGCAGTGTCCAAGCTGTTACGTCTTACGTTATTACGTTGTTGAAAAAAGTTCTCCGTCCTACCTATTTGTTTGGAAGGAGCAGGTCCGTATCCAGAAAGCGGTCATGGGGGGTCAAACTCTATATCTATATTTTTTTTTTTCTTCACGTTGGCAGTCCCATGTTAATTTTCCGCTCATGGGGAAGGGGGGGAGGGTGTTAAACCTTAACACCCCGTCGATACGGCTATGGGAAGGAGAGGTATACAGTAATTTTCTTTTGTCTCGGCATCAGTACCCAGAAGTGCGAGGTAGGAAATGTTTCAGTGCCGGGATCGGAACCGCTAGTGCGGCTTACCAAACCAAACGCCTTATCCACTCAGCCAATGGATTCATTAACAATACCCTTTCCTAGATACTTACATCTCACCCAACTATACGTATACACTCCTCCCTGCCTTTGAAAGGGGGTGGAGGGGGGGGGGGGGGGGGGGGGAGGAAGTACAATACCGACCAACGTCGGTCCTCACCCTCACCCTTATCTATCCATTTAAAAATTACGTTTCAACGTACCCAACTCAAATCTGGAACTGGAACTGATCCGCATAGCCACTGTTCGCTCCACTCCATTCTTCATTATGAAAGGCAGAGGCTGCGAAAACAATTAACATAACATATCAAGAAATGGTAAAAATGCTTAGGTAACAGTTTCTACTTCGATTTCCAAATTCTGTGATTTCCAACTTGGGTTTAACTTCATATTAGTAGTATTTACCGTATTCACAAGTATAATGTACTACTATAACGTTCACTTCGCTGAAATATTATAAAAATTAAATACAAAATACAAACCTGTTGATCCGGCCATTTTGTGAAAACACACAGTTTCGAAGGCAGTTGCAAACAATTTGAAACATTTTTGGTTTGCGCGGCAAATTTCTATTATTTTTATATTTTAATTTTCGTATTATTTCTTTATTACACATTATTATTGGAACCTAATTATAATTTATATGTTAATTTATAATATAAAATTAATAATCGTATAAATTTTGGACATTCCACAACGTTCTACAAAAAGAAAGTTGAATAATTTCAACTTCCTAATTTCAGAATTTTCGTTCCGTGTTATTGGCAAAACCAGCGCACAAGAATGAAGCTGGATGTATAAGATATCACAAAAATGCACAGAAAGAAAAATAATAAAAAATATCGGGCCGGAATACCCGTACTTTTCAGACCAGGTTCAAAAATTCATGAGCGAAAAATTTGGAACCGGAATTCATAGGAACGTTGTGGCACCCATGTTTAACTTAACAGCTCAACACTTGGGGTCGGAACGTTCACAGTTAGCTAAATCCACCATAACGGCCACCATACATTCTCGACGAACTCCGCCAAAACCACTGTGCGAAAGTAAATATTCGACAAAACTAATGTTTACATATTAGTACAACCGGAGACTGGTAATTGCAATATCGTATTGATTGTGTCTACTCTAAAAGCTAAACATAGTGTGCTATTTGAACGCGAAACGAACGAGTAAAAGTAGGACACTATGTTTAGCTTTAACAGGAGAAAAGTTGAGAAATGCTGTTGAAATTACCCACTTCCGTAAGTGAAATAAAAATTGCCAAAATGCAACATGGCTACGGTAAATAGTACAAACATTTATCAAGCTTTTCTACTAAATGTGACGATAAAATCATACTGTTTTAGTCCGAATCGTTACAAAATAAAGGGTCCGACAATGGTCGCACTAGACTTTCTCGCAAATTTTTACGCCAGCGGTATCGAAAATTTTGATTTTTTTTTTACGTAGGTAATTTATTTTTTTTGGACCAAAATTTTAACTTTTTCTAAAAAATATTTTGCCATACACTGGACAATAATTTTAGGCACCTACTCACCGGATTTCAAACATATCCGTCAAATGGTGAAGTGTCGTTCGACGCGCAAAGTACGTGTTTTCTATTTTCCATGTCACGGCCTTAATTTTCAAGTAATTGAAAATCTATTGAAAATGACCTTGAAGCATCTATCTGAGACCACTTTCACCAATTTTCAAGGAAATCTGTCGATTAGGGTTGTTGCAAATCCGTCTGAACCAATCAAAAACGTGATTTCCATTTTTGGAAAATTTTCCTACGATAATGCCAATATTGGCCATAATTATTATGTTGGATAAATTTTGTTCGGTAAAACATGAAACTAGGTTAAAGCACACCTCCCTACCAATTTTTATTGAAATCGATCGAATAGTGCTACCGGAGTGACGACCAACGCGTTTGGGCCAAAACTGGGCCAAGTTATTGGCCCACCTCCAAATGATTGTAAAAGACCTAAAAGCATCTATTCAAAAACACTTTCGCAAATTTTCAAGGTTCCAACTTGATATACGTAGCTTCCAGCCCTTCTTAACTGTCAAAAAACACGATTTTTTGCCTTTTTTTGACCATAGCAGGCGCAATTTTTGAGTTATCAAAATTTATCAAAAAACATGTCCAGATATTTACATTAGGTACCTACATACCGAATTTGAGCAAAATCGGACGAACGGTGTGACGTCCAGTTGCGCGACAGACTGACGGACATTTTTTAAAAACCACTTTTTTGGTCTCGGGGGACCTCCAGGATCATGGGAAACCCAAAATCTCAAAATCGAAATTTTGCACGAAGACATAACTTTCTCAGCCCATGTATTACATACGGGCGAGAAAGTAAAAATACTTCGCGTGAGGTAGTGTTGTGTTTTCGCGATCTGTCAAAAAACATGTGGACTGGTAGTTGACTGTTTAAAATCGCTCCTGTGGGCTTATTACTCCATTTCATGCAAAAATACAACACTACCTCACGACAAAGAGTCTCAGGTTTACATCCCCGTATAAACACTTTCCACTCGCCCTGTAACTTCGGAGTAGGGCTTGAAGTACTTAGCATTGCGAACCAAGTACATGTAGTCGAAAATAGCGAATGTATATTCAGCCTTAAGGCTTGTTTCGCAATGCTATGAACTTCAAGTCCTTCTCCGAAGTTACAGGGTGAGTCAATGGGGTTTATAGGGGGATGTAAACCTGAGACTCATTGTCGTGAGGCGATGTTGTATTGCATGGAATGGAGTTATAAGCCCCCTAATTTGGGGGCTGAGGGATCGCGGGAATGTGGAGAACTTGGCCAACAATTTTGATATCGAACCCTGTTAAGGGCTGTTGAGTTAGGCTAATTTTTGGACGATTATAAACATGGCTGTTTTTTTACACGGAGTGTTTTTGGTCGGATATTACCTATATACAGGTATGAGGGCTACCTTTGAGCTATTTAAAAAAAACTGCTGCTTTTCGATCCCTTGTGTCGTCGAATAGAGTTTCTTTCACGGAAGATGCCAATCATGCGATTCCCAACGACCCCCAGTCTATGGGACTCTTATTCATCGTCATGGAGAGTCCAGAATTAAAAATGTTATTCCGTTATATTTGATATGATATTGTTCCCGTAGTTTTTTTTTTAATATTGCATCACTATCATGTATCAATAAGGTTAATATATCAGAACTGATATCTTTTTGTTTTCTTTCTTGAGTCATCCATTTAAAAAACTCACAGAAATTTACCAAGGTGTCAATTAGGGTAAGTTATCTTACGATACTGGCAGGACAAATTCTTGTGTATTCTATGGTTTTTCCTACTTCATACTTCCTGTAATGTAGAGTAGATAATACCTAACATTTTAAAAAGAAGACACAATATTATGAGTCGTGAAACAACCAGTATTTTTAAATAGATTAAATTTGAGTTTGATATAATGTTCAAATCGTGCGATGACGAATTACGCCTGATGTGGCTTCAGTAATAATTTTAAAGTAGTGCAGACGAAAACTTCGTAGAATATCAAATGAAGCGCTTAATAGGGTTTTGATGGGGAATCAGTGACATATTCAGGTTATTATACTGTAAAGGGTTGGCATGTAGTGTTAAAAGGACAGACGATGATGCTTATCGGCAAAAACGGGAACCTGAAAATACGAAAGTTAGACACGGCATTGGTGTTCTGCAAAAACATAAGAATATTTTGATTAACACAAAAGTGAAACGTCAGTGTTTGCGAGGTCCTCGCGCAATCAGGTTGTCAACTGTTCGAAGACTGCTACTCACAAAACAGCTACTAGCAGGCAAGTAAAGAACTGGGAAATAAATGGGTTCAACAACTCGGCTTTCTCACACACCGTCTTTTTTTACTTTTTTTTTTTCAGTGATAAAAGAAGTAAAACTGAAACTAGCCAAGAAACAGGTACTTGTCTAAGAAGGATAGGAATTCCCCTCTGTTACGTTCGGAACTGTGATTAAATATGGTATATAATGGCCTAAACGTACAACAGAACTGCATGAGAGGATCTTCTTGTCAGTTTGAAAATATTTAAATTTTGACGAAATACATTCCATCGAGATATGTCCTGAAATCCTATTAAAGAAAAGTAAATGAAATGTGGAGGTACTTATACCTACAATTGTGGAATGTCATTGAAATCTGTTCTATTCAATAATGAAGTGGTAGCAAGATAATGAATTATATTGGGGGCAGTAGTATAAAAACTGTACTTGATTCAGAATTTTAACAATTTCAGCAATTCAGGGAAACATCGTCATAAAAATGAAGACAGGAGTTTGGATTTCAGTACTAGCAGGTCTCCAATATTTCTCCGAACAAAACCGAACTGCATCTACCGTCTCGGAATGTTTAAGAACCATCACCAAAACCTCCGTTGACACGGGGACAATAGGCGTCTTCTACTCAAGGACCAATCCGTGGGTGACTTACGATTATGTGGCAGAACATGTCGCTGTACTCATGGAAGAAGAAAAGTGGTCAATTCTTGTGTCTCATTTTACAGCTCCATTGCGTGCCGAGTACCAATCAAAACGTCACCCATATAAAGCAATCATCATTTTTCCTGTTAACCCAATTGAACTAAGAAAAATACTCTATTTCGTGTATTCTATCAGGAGTTTTAGGCCGGACACAAAAACTATGGTAGTGGTGGATCAGGTAGATCATTTCTCAAGTCGCACCATCTTGCATATGCTACATCAGGTATGGAAGCTGCTCCGTACCGTGAATTGCCACGTGTTGGTGGTTAATAACGGAAAGATAGACATCTACAACATGGTCAAGATTTCTCCCTATTTTCGTTTTCAGCTCGGCGACACATGGAACTCAGGTCAATTCGAAAAGAATGCGTCGTTGTTTCCGGATCAAACGAAGATGCTCCTGAATGAATATAAATTGAACTTGAAAGTTGATCGCTTGTCTCTTTTGGACGAAACCTGTGTGAGAAATATCAAAGTAATCGCAAGTTGGCTGAAGCTTCAAACTGATATTAATTTTGTGACTCTGAAACCAGGTCACAATTTTATTGATAGCAACGGTGAATTTGACGGAATAATGCGTGTATTGACTGATTTTGAAACGGACGTAGTGTGTGCACCAGGATTTACCCATCAAGATTATCTGTTCCTCGGTAGTGACCCTCTTCCGGCAATCCGGCACCGGGAGGCTTTCTGGGCGGTCAAAAAACCGGAGCTTATAACCGGATTAAAGGTGTTAGTCGTAGAGTTTACGTGGGGAGTCTGGATCAGCATTGGTCTTGTAGGGTTATCCAGTTCTGTCACACTTTACTTGTACTACTGGTGTATTCATCACAGTACATCGATATCACAGGTTGCGTTAGAAGTGTACGGCGCTTACTTGGACAACCCGCCAGAAAGCCTTAATCGTTTCCGTCGTTTTTCGTGTATCTTTCTTCTTTACATAATTGTTATAACAACAGCTTACAAATCACTTCTGATTGTGATGATAACAGATCCACCTCGTGTGAGACAAATTGAAAACGTGAAGGAAGGAGCAGATTCTGGGTACAATTTAATAATGTACACTGGCATGAGGGCAACATTTGAGCAGTTTCAAAATGAAAATGCTGCTTTCCGATCCCTTGTGTCGTCGAATAGAGTTTCTTTCACGGAAGACGTCCATCATGCGATTCTCACTGACCCCCAGTCTATTGGACTCTTTTTCTTTGTCATGGAGAGTCCAGAATTAAAAATGTGCCGAAGTAAGATCATTCCCTGTATTGTACCTGAAATTGACTTCTTACACGACAATGTCCAGCAGCAAAGCGAAGGAGCATATATGCCTCCTGCGCACCCTCTGCTGTGGATTTTTGAAGACAAACAGTACAGAATTATTGAAGGGGGTCTTATCCTGCACTGGGAAAGGGACCATTACCACCGATTGGTGGTAAGGCTGGACAAGAAGAGAATGACCTACAAAACGGAGATCGGGCCGAAAACGATATCCCTTGGAAATTTAACACAAGTATTCTATGTCATGTTGATTTGTCACCTCATTTGTATTTTCATCTTTTTTATTGAAATTTTGTGTCGTAGAAATTGAAAAGAAAATCTTTAACCGGTTCTAGTGTCATCTCATTTTCATTGTATGCTATATAACTGAAAAGTTTACCCACTGGTATTTTGCTCGTCAGAGCAAGAAAAGAAAAAATAAAAGCGTCGTTATCCTAAACTGTTATGCTTAAAAAGTGAATGTGAAAATTGAGGTCTCTCTGGAAGGTTATTGTAGTAGTTACGGGCCACCATATACATTCGCTATTTTTTTAAGTTTCGACTTCAAACTTTGTGAAAAAACTATTGGATATTTTAATATTTTGAAATATAATACAATACAATACAAGATACAAGATATAATACAATACAATACGATAATATAAAACAATACAAAGATATATCATGGAGGCAAAAGGCCGAGGCCTGTGCCGCCTCCTCATTAGTATTGGGGTTAGTGATTTTACCAAAACGCTAGCTGTAAACTGTAGGTACCTATATTTTAACTACATATTTGTATACCTACATAGATTTGTTCCTTGGATATCTTTTTTGACAAATATTTTAAAGCAATGTTGAGGCCTGATATTTTTTATATGGGATGGTAGTAAATTAAACAGTTTAAGGGCCACCATACATTCTCGACGAACTCCGCCAAAACCACTGTGCGAAAGTAAATATTCGACAAAAGTAATGTTTACATTTTAGTACCACCGGAGACTGGTAATTGAAGAGCACAGGGAAATATCGGGCTTAGTCACACAAAAATCATTTTTGAGTTATCTATGCCATTTTGTAGCGGAGCCATGGCTCTACCTTTTAGCAATGAAAAACTGGCTAAAAGCAAGCTAGGTCCCGAGTTATTAGCGTGGGAAAATATGATATGCAGGGGAAAAAGGAGGCTTTGTCCACCGACACTGGGGAAGACCGGGCTGAGTCCAACCACGTGGTATAGGTGCGCATGCGTCCTGACTCCTAGTCCGTCCGTCATGATTGCTTACTTCGCGCAGAATTTGTGGTGCATTAGTTTTGATGGTTTTTACAAACTAATTTTTGTCAATTAAGTGGAGTTAGCGTTTAGAATTGAGTGTGAAGACATAGATAAAAGTGTCAGAAAAGTCACAAAGAAGAGACGGTCTTTTGGTAGACTCACAGACGTGGCCAAGCGTCTAAGGCTCCAATCTCATGTTACTGGAGACGACTGCAAGTGCAAGAGACTGAATTGTTTTACTAATGTGAGGGAAATCAATAATAAAATAATAATCGTCTAATTTTTTTCCAATATTAGCTTTTTGTAAACAGGGAGAAAACGGGCTAGGTCCAACCTGGCATGGGACATGGCCGATTATTTCCTTTCTTGATCCGACCTACGAATGCCAAATAATTCATTATGATTCGTAGATGGCATCCTGGGTCTTCTTACTTTCAAAACCATTTGTACAGATATCAGTGATTACACTACTTTAAGAAGAAACACAATTACATTTATAGTGCTACCCACAGAAGGTTTTAAAGTTTAAAATTCAATTTGCCACGAATTTATTTTTTGTGACTAAGCCCGATATTTCCCTGTGCTCTTCAATTGCAATATCGTATCGGTTGTGTCTACTCTAAAAGCTAAACATAGTGTGCTATTTGAACGCGAAACGAACGAGTGAAAGTAGGACACTATGTTTAGCTTTTACAGGAGAAAAAGTATAGAAATGGTGTTAAAATTACCCACTTCCGTAAGTGAAATAAAAATTGTCAACATGTAACATGGCGGCGGTAAATATTACAAACATTTATCAAGCTTTTCTACTAAATGTGACGATAAAATCATACTGTTTTAATCCGAAACGTTACAAAAAAATATTTCGCGTGAGGTAGTGTTGTGTTTTCGCGATCTGTCAAAAAAACATGTGGACTGGTAGTTGACTGTTTAAAATCGCTCCTGTGGGCTTATTACTCCATTTCATGCAAAAATACAACACTACCTCACGACAAAGAGTCTCAGGTTTACATCCCCCTATAAACACTTTTCGCTCGCCCTGTAACTTCGGAGTAGGGCTTGAAGTACGTAGCATGGCGAACCAAATGGGTGTATTTCCCCTTAATAGATCTGATTACAAAGGAGTTTTCGTACAGTGAGGTTCGGGTTACGGGGACTCTAATGTTCCGTCCTACTCTGTACCTTGTATTTTGATCGTGGCGAACAAGTTCCCCCTGCACCTTGTGCCTGTATATAGCGAGTTGCAGTGCGAAAGTCTCAACGATACTGGGCACTTGAAACTCATCATGGAGTCTTTCTATAGTCTATATGTCTTTCTAACGTCATTACTCCTGAGGCTATGTTGTAATTTTACGATCAAGTAATTTTTGCCACAAAAAAAAATCCAAAATTTTCCAATCGTGAAATTACAACAGAGCCTCATGAGTAATGACTTTAAAAAGACATTATATTTCAGAATATTAAAATATCCAATAGTTCTATAACAAATCCAAACGTAAAAAAATAGAGACTGTATATTCAGCTTTAAGGAATTTATAATTTCACTGCACTGAGCGCCATTGTTACATAATTTTCATTATACCTACCTAGCTTGTGATATGTCACTCAAACGTTCACCTATTCGTGTACCTATAAACCCTATGATCGTCACATGTCTGCCCGTGGATTTGCAAACATAGATTTCAGAATTTTGTTCCCGTTGAACTGTTCATTATACTGCAGAATCGTTGAATGTTTGTATATCGAACTTCTTAAACCTTCATACGTCAGTTAAGGCTGAATTCACAATCGCTATTTTTTTACGTTCCGATTTCAAACTTTGCGACAAAACTATTAGATATTTAAATGTTCTAAAATAAAATATGTATTTTAAACGTAGTAACTCATGAGGCTATGTCGTGATTTCACGATCAGTTAATTTTGGACAGCTTTTTTTGTGATAAAACTCACTCGATCGTAAAATCACAACATAGCCTCATGGGTAATGACAATGACGTTACAAAGACATATTATATATATCCAATAGTTTTTACACCAAATTTGAAGTCCAAAGTATCAAAATAGCGAATTTATGGCGCCCCTTAGCGATTCAGCTTTTATATCATATTGTTCCTGCTTAAATCTCTTTTAAACGACTCTCCATAATATTTAAAATTTAGAAGATTCAGAAAATCTGAATTGACTAATGTAGCTTGGTTCTGAAACATTGATAGCAACGTATTTATTCGTCCCGAAACGATTTTTCCCTAAATCTCACTGTGGAAACGGAAAAATTAGGTATAAGTTCATGAATGTTAGTTCAGTCAAGTTCATAGAAACGTTTTCGGAGCTAAGTTACCCTAACCAATACGCGTAAAGTCAAGAGAAAATTTACAATACTGCATACTAAGCACAGGTGGATAAAGTCTTAAGAAATAACCCATAAAATGGAAATTAAGAATATCTCTTCACAGTTTGACACTTAGAAGTTATAAGTTACCAAGTATTGCTTAAGGGTCCGCTATACCTGACGGTGCATTTTTTGCCGCCCATAAGATTAATATTGCGAGCGGCGATTCATTTTCAAGGTTTACCCTTGGTTGGAAAGATACAAAATTTTGCCTGTACCTAGCCCTTACAATGTTCTAGGGAGTGTTCGAAGCAGATTTCCCATTTTTTTTTACCGGTTTTCGAGATACAGCACTTTTCTTGAGGTATGTGATGCTAGCATTTGCAAAACAGTTGCAATAAAAGAAACCAGTGAGAAATTGGGAAATCTGCTTCGAACACTCCCTAGATCATTGTTAGGGCTAGGTACAGGCAAAATTTTGTGTCTTTCCAACCAAGGGTAAACCTTGAAAATGAATCGCCGCTCGCAATGTTAATCTTATGGGTGGCAAAAAATGCATCGTCAGGTATAGCGTCCTCTTAAGCAATAATATTGAGTACTTAATCTCATAAGTAAAATTAAAATGATGATGCCAAAAAGAATATTTGAGAAAATGGTTTCCACAACAAAATCATATTGTTTTCAAATGTTTCCGACTAATAACTGGTTATTTAATGGAATGCTTTTTTCATGTATGCTATCAAAACACACTCTTCAAACATCAAACAACAACCTATACTACAGTGTCGAATGCTATAAAGGGAGCAAGATTTTTTACAGAGATAACCGTGAACATGAAAGTGACACAATAGAAAGGCATTTACATGCTATTTGATGGTATCAGGTACAGAGTAAACCTACATGGCAATTGGTAAATACAACAATTATTACAAAGAAGAGGAGTCAAGAGCCCGATGTGACGGAAAAGCAAATATCAATTTAAAAAAAATGAACATGATACATCGAAATGGTGGAAACCTTTCAATATGTGGATATTAAAAAACTGGACACACAGTGGCTCGACATTATACCTGTCACGAAGTAGTCGTCAAAAAACTGGGGTAGAATTCATCAAACTGCGAGGTACGTGGAGGTGCCAGAAAAACCACAGCAACAAGTGATTATACATATTACCCGAGGAAGTGTTTTGCACAAATTAGTTAGTAAGTACCTAGTATACTCCAAGAAGAAAAAGGATTGTTAATAGCGTGGGGAACTGATGTCAGGATAAATTACTTCTAATTCGAGTGAGAAATTGCCAATACGTTTGGCCGTACAATCCCAAACAATTCCAGTCAAGAGAAACTACTTAGGAAAATACACCCTGACTAATTTTGAAAAAATTTATTCCATGACTTGTGTTACAGAGCTTTTTCATAAATTACGTAATTTTCTTGGAATTTTGTGTACCTAAGTACTAAGAATATCAGTTCTTTCAGAAAAACATCATCCAAACATGAAACCAATCGCATGGATTTCACTACTAGCACGTATGCAAATGATCTCCGAGCAGAACCGATCAGCTGATATGGTGTCGGAATGTTTAAAAACAGTCATTCACAGTTACGTCGACTCGGGAACAATAGGCGTCTACTACTCAAAAGCAAATCTACAGAAGACGTACAAGCATACAGCAAAACATGTCGCAGCTCTTATGCAGGATGAAAATCGGCCAATCGTGCTATCTAACTATAGATCTCCACTGCGTGCTGAAGTTCAGAAGAAAGGCCACCCATATAAGGCCATCATCATTTTCCCAGGTGACCCGAAGGAATTCCCAAAAATACTTTCTTTTGTGTACTCAGCCAGGCATTTGAGACCAGAAACAAAGATCATAGTAGTGGTGGAAAATGTTGACCATCGGACAATTTTTCAAATACTGGAGGAGGAGTGGAAGCAGTTACGTAATGCCAACTGCTACGTATTCTTCGTTCATGATAGCAAGGTAGCGATCTACAACATTGGCAAAGTTTCTTCTGGTTTTGGTTTACAGCTCGTTGACACGTGGAAATCGGGACACCTTGTGAGCAATGCGTCATTGTTTCCTGATCGAATCATACCTAATCTAGACTTATTCATAATTAAGTTGAAAGTAGTGTTCCATGGTTCAATTTCGAATTTGGCGACGTCATCTTGTGTGCGTAATATCAAAGCAATTACTTCAAGCCTGAATCTTCGAATTGATACAAAGTATGTATCAATGAAACCGGGCCACGATATTTACAAAAATAACGGTGGCTTTGAAGGAATTATGGGTATCTTGAATGAATACGAAACGGACGTAGTGTGCGCCCCAGGATACTTCCACCAGATTTATCTATTCCATGGAAGTGAGCCCCTCCCAGCAATTCGACACATGGAGTCTTTCTGGGTGGTGAAAAAACCACAACTGATAACCGGATGGAAGACGCTCGTCGTGGAGTTCACGTGGGGAGTCTGGGCCAGTATTGGTCTGGTAGGGTTATCCAGTTCTGTCACACTTTACATGTACTACCGCGTAACAAACAAGCCAAGAATGTTGTCACAGGTCGTGCTGGACGTATGCGGGGCGTACTTGGACAACCCGTCGGCACATTTGGGACGCTTCCGTCGTTTTTCTTGGATCTTCTTGTGGTACGTTATCGTAATAATGACCGCGTATAAATCGCTTCTGATTGTGACGATTACGGACCCACCTCGCGAGAAACAGATAGAAAACATGGAGGAAGGAGTAAATGCTGGATATAAACTATGTATGTTTTATGGCATGAAGTCTTGGTTTAAGGAGCTTCAAAATGAGTCCGTTGCTTTCAACACCCTTGTCTCGTCTAAGAGAGTACATTACGTTGAATATGTTTTCGATGAAATTTTCACTGACCCTCACTCTATGGGTCTCTTGAGCTTCTACACTGAGAGCCCAATGTTAAAAGTGAGCAGCAGGTTCGACTACCTCGGTAATACTGTATTTCATATTGACTTCTTACCCGATGGCTTATCGTTAAGTAGTGAAGGAGCGTACATGCCTCCTGCGCACCCTTTGCTGCGCATATTTGAGGAAAAACAGCATCGAGTCATTGATGCTGGTCTTATAACGTACTGGGAAAGTGATAGCTTTCACCGAGAAATGATCAGATATGTCAAATCTGGATATATAGTCAGCGTAAAAACTGGGCCGAACCCGATTTCTCTTGGACAAATGGCACAACTGTTCTATATCTTGTTGATTTGTCATCTAATTTGTATTTTATGCTTTGTAAATGAAAAGTTTTTCTTTTGGTATTACGCTCGTCAGAGGGTTAAAGACGAAATTCAAAGTTCAATAGTCCTTTATGTGAGGTAAATAATATAATAACAGCTTTCACATACGAGTGGTTTCGACGAATGAAATTATAGAGGAATACTGTTATCTGGTTTACACCGGTTCAATCCTGGTCCTAAAAAAAAAAAAGAAAAAAAAAAGATAGACGTTCTTTAGCATGTCTAGTAAGATATAAATCGAGGTAATGGTAAATCCGTCGATCAATGCTGGGCTCACCCCCCCCCCCCCCCCCCACCCCTCTACTAGCTAGTTAAACCATTTATTTAAATAATTCATATTAAAGTAGATAAGGGCTCACTTTAAGAAACGTCTCTTTTTCGACGACGTAGTATCAACTGAGCACCCATTTATTCAAACTATCAAACAGTGAAACCGTTCTCAATGGGATATTCTGTCACTAATTGTTTAAGGTATTCTATAGTTTAATGTTGAAATGGTTTGTGGGACACTGAAAGGTGAGGCAAAGGCTCTTGTCGGCCACATTTGGGCCCCATTCGGGGATTTAAATACCATGAACATTGTGAGAAGTTCATTCAGCTTCCCTTGTGAAGTATTGTACATCCTTCATTATATTTCAATATACTTAGATGTGTGTTACACTGACTTACAAGGTGCTTCTATAACCTTCCTGACTTCATTTGAGAGGGATGTCTGGTCTAGCCACGTAGTATCTGGGCTAATCCTTAAGAGGACGCTATACCTGACGATGCATTTTTTGCCACCCATAAGATTAACATTTTGAGCGGCGATTCATTTTCAAGGTTTACCCTTGGTTGGAAAGACACAAAATTTTGCCTGTACCTAGCCCTAACAATGTTCTAGGGAGTGTTCGAAGCAGATTTCCCAATTTCTCACTGGTTTCTTTTATTGCAACTGTTTTGCAAACGCTAGCATCGCATACCTCAAGAAAAGTGCTGTATCTCGAAAACCAGTAAAACATGGGAAATCTGTTTCGAACACTCCCTAGAACATTGTTTAGGGCTAGGTACAGGCAAAATTTTGTGTCTTTCCAACCAAGGGTAAACCTTGAAAATGAATCGCCGCTCGCAATGTTAATCTTATGGGCGGCAAAAAATGCACCGTCAGGTATAGCGTCCTCTTAATCAATCTCAAAACGAGTTGGATATTTTGAAAGGACTTAGCAACTCGTCATGTGAACTGGTTTGCTACTTTGACTGTTTATACACAAAGGTCAGCAACCGAGACGACCGTGAAAAGGGTGGGCGAAAATGATACCTACAAAAATTATTATTCAACACGATTTGTTCTTTTGTTTGTTTGCCTGCAGAATATTTTTCAAACAGCCTTGGTCTTCACAGTCGTCAAGATTAGCTCACCACAGAACTCAAAGGTAAAATAGTAAAACAGTAAAATGCTATTATTGGGTAACGAAAAGAGCTGTTTTGGGTAAAAGCATAAAATTAACCTTCCATTGCCCGAAAGCGATCATGTAATGTTAATACAGAAATTATGTTACGAAAAAGCACGAAAACGTTATTTCGATATGGAAGAAGCGATGAAATAGAGTCCAAGCTGTTCACAGAAAAGTATTAACCCGAATGCGAAGGACCAAGCCATAAAAAAGGTATCAGACATGGCCCCGTGTGAATTTTTGGTTTCCGAAAATAAAAAAGATCCTTGCAGGGCTGTCGTTTTTCAAGCATAGATGATATTATAAGTTAATCGCTGAAGGGCTGAACACGATCCCAAAGAACGTGTTCCAAAAACGTTTTGGGGACTGGGAGACCGGCTGACGCAAGTGTGTAATATCTGGTAGGTACTATTTTGAAGGGGATAAAATTAATGTAGATGAATAATAATTAAAATCCCGTCTTTTTTTGAACACACGGAGGTGTATTCATTTTTCAGTCAAAAAACGACTTTCAATCAGTGGTTTTGGTGGAGTTCGATGTATGGTCACTCTTAAGGAAAATGAAGGGTTGACAAGACCAATATTTTAGTTTAAATTATTAAAACTATCTTAGATTATGAGTAATTGACTGAATTCAATTCCCGTCAATTCAATCCTTTCTATCTTTCAGAAAACTTCATAAAAAAATGAAGCCTGCAGATTGGATTTCCCTTCTGACACGCTTTCAACTTCTCACTGACCCAAATCAATCTGCAGATGTTGTTTCGGAATTGTTAAAAACCATCGCTCACAAATACATTGAGCCGGGAACAATAGGCATCTTCTATTCGAAAGGAAATCCACGAATGATGTACGAACATACAGCGGGACATGTCGCTGCATTCATGCGGGAAGAGAAATGGTCAATCATTGTGTCTTACGAAACAGTTCCACTCCCTGCAAAGAACCAAATCAAGCGCCATCCATTAAATGCCATCATCATTTTTCTCGGTGATCCGAGAGAACTATCAAAAATACTGTCTTTTGTGTATTCTACCAGGCATTTGAGGTCAGAAACGAAAGTTTTGGTGGTAGTAGAAAATGTTGCCAGTCACACCATTTTCCAGATTCTAGTCCAGGTGCGGAAACAGCTGCGTAACGTCAACTGCTACGTCTTGAAGATTAAAAACGGAAAAGTGGAGATTTATAAAACTGGATGGGTTTCATACGGGTTTGAACTACAACTGATAGACACTTGGAGCTCGGGCCACTTGGGAAAAAAACAAACACTGTTTCCTAATACAATTACGTCAAGTCAGGATGTGTTTAATATTAACTTGAAATTAGTGATTTCAGAAGCTGGATTACAAATTTTGGATGAAACTTGTTTGAAAAATATCGAAGCGATCACGAATTCACTGAACTTTCAGCTTGATATAAAATTTGTGACACTGAAACCAAATCAACTTCTTTATGATAGTAACGGTGACTTTGATGGAATAATGCGTCTCTTGAATGAACTGGAAACGGACGTAGTATGTGCGCGACGTTACTTCCACCAACTTTATTTAATCCAAGGTAGTGAGCCCCTTCCGGTCATCCAGCATATAAGGGCATTCTGGTTGGTTAAAAAGCCGGAGCTTATCACAGGGTGGAAGGCCTTCGTCGTGGAGTTTACGTGGGAAGTCTGGACTGCCGTTGGTTTTGTAGGATTTTCAACTTGTGTCCTCTCCTACATTACCTTCCGTCTGACAAACAACTATAGATCATTATCGCAGGTCGCATTGGACGTGTACGGGACTTATTTGGATAACCCGTCTCCAAATCTTATTGGTCGACTTCGTCGTTTTTCATGGATCTTTCTAATGTATGTAATCGTAGTAACCACGGCGTATAAATCACTTCTAATAGCAACAATCCAACACCCACCGCATGAAAAACAGATCGAAAGCTTAGCGGAAGGAGCAAGCACTGGTTATTCCCTCTGTTTATATGAAGGTATGAGGGCTATGTTCAAAGATGCAGAAAATGAAACTGATGTTATCCAAACATTAGTCTCGTCAGGAAGGGTTCATTATTTTAAAGATGTTAGCCTTGCTGTTCTTGCTAACCCGAAGTGCATGGGACTAGTGCACTTCAACATGGACAGTCCAGAATTAACAATGAGCAGTAGATATATTCTCCCCATTAATGTCGTGTCTTCTGTTGACTTCCTACCCGATGTTATGTCCACTTTAAACGAAGGAGCGTACATGCCTCCTGCCCACCCTCTGTTGCGCATTTTTGAGGACAAACAGTACCGAATCATAGAAGCTGGCCTTATCGCCCGTTGGGAAACTGACAATTTCCACAGGTTAATGATCGGGTTTGTCAAGTCAGGATCCATTGGTAGTAATGAAACGGGGCCTAAACCAATTTCTCTTGGACAGTTGTATCAGGTGTTCTGCATCTTATTAATTTGCCACCTGATATGTATTTTGAGCTTTGTAATTGAATATTTCTTGTACTCTTGTTATTTTGCACGTTGGATCAAATGTGCCACTTTTTCATAAATGTTTGATTCATCTCACTGTAATTCGTCGTTTTTTCTCTGCACGTTATTGAAGTTTTGTTTATACAAATAAAAGATTTAAAAAAACATGAGATATGAGATTAACCAGTAGCCCTAGAAGGCAGTAGGTTGCAAAGCAGTAGAATCAACCAAGTTAGTATTCAGAGAGTTCTGTCGACGTCAAACTAATCCGACAAAAAACACTCCGTGTAAAAAAAACAACCAAGTTCGTAACCCTCGAAAAATTAGCCTAACTCAACAGCCCTTAAAAGGGTTTGATATAAAAAATTTTGGCCAAGTTCTCCACATTCCCGTTATCACTCGGGCCCCAAAATTAGTGATATAACTTATTACAGGGCCAAGTGTCATGAACATGTTGTCACAGTTCTTCGTTTCATTACCCCCTGATCCCACAACCCTATTAATGTAACCCTTTTCTTAGAAGTATGACTTTACTCACAGGAATGTCAGTATATACCATCTTCTTCTAAGGATTTTCACCCCATTCATTGAAGTTGCATGAGTTCTCGTGTTTCTGCCCTATGTGCGCTGGCAGCCGACAAGCTGCTATATGGTATGTCCCGACGACAGCACATTACTGACTGCTTATTAAGGACATTATTAACAGAGCCAGTACTTTAGAGATAGATTTAATTATTTATATTATAATTAATGCAACAGTAAACAACACATGCAGTATAAACAATATACCTGCTGGTTTTCCAAGCCTGATTGTGGTTAGCGACAATTTTTCTTTACAATGCAAAACCAAGAGGTCCCTTCCACCTTCTTTGATCATTAATTTATGGAGAGGCAAGGCACCTACTATATGTGCGATAGGTACAAGAAGTCCTTCAGGTTGCACTGTCCCCATTTGAATTAACATTGCGACTTTCGAAACGTCTGTTGTGGTTTCTACTGAACGTATCTTCTTGAAATTTCACATGAAGGTAGATTGAATAATTATTTAGAACTATACTGCAGCCGATTTTTGAATTTCCTTTCGGTTTTCTAACAAAAAATGTTTTCCAAAAAGAAATGCTGCAAATCACTGTCCACAAAAAAACGCCGTCATTGGGATTATGGCGTCTATGACGCCATAATCCCAATGGCACTATTCCCAGGGGTCATAATCTATAGACCCATTCAATACACAAACACTCAATTCGAATATCGATACGTCTTCAGCGCGTCGATAATGAGAATACAGTGGTTACCATGGCAACCATACAGTAAACTTTCCTTTAAAGTGGCTACGGTGGTGTTGGAATTGCCGTAATAATCCAGAAACATAGTAAAAGGTTAAGAACATAAAAAACATTAAACTCCACTTACGGAGTAATAGCAAAAGTGGCCGTGGAAAAACCCCAGCAATTAAATTTATACAACTCGCAAGCACTAAAAGCACTCAAAGAGGACAACTATGAAATGTTAATGTTATGAAATAGTAGAAATACATTTCGAAATGGGGAGAAGCGATGAAACAGTGAATCCAGGCTCGTCGCGGAAACAGGTCGTCCCAGATTCAAAAAACCAGCCCCAAACTAATAGGTGGGTATACTTACTTAAGGATGTTAATCTAATCACGGAATTTTAACATAATTTAACAAACACATCAATTGGTGAATCCTTTTTGACTTTCAGAAAACACCGTCAAATTATGAAGCCAGCAGAATGGATTTCACTCCTTGCCCGATTTCAACTTCTCACTGAGCCATATCGATTTCCTGATGTTGTTTCTGAATGTTTAAAAACTATCGCTCATATTTACGTTGACTCGGGAGTTATAGGCGTCTTCTATTCAAAAGGAAATCCCCAAATGACGTATGACTGTACAGCAGAACATGTCGCAACACTAATGCGGGAGCAGAAATGGTCAATGGTGCTGTCTAACAGAACAGTGCCATTGCCTGCCAGGGATCAAAAGAAGAATCATCCGCATAAAGCAATTGTTATCTTTCCCGGCGACCCGACAGAATTTCCAAAAATTCTTTCATACGTTCACTCCCTAAGAATTTTGGAGCCAGAAACAAAGATTATGGTAGTGATAGAAAACATTGACAGTCCCACTATTTTCCAAGTACTTGATCAGGTTTGGAGGCAGCTTCGCAACGTGAACTGCTACGTCTTGTTGGTAAAAAACGGAAAAGTAGAAATCTACAACACTGGCCGGGTTACTTCCGGTTTCGAACTGCTACCAGTTGATACGTGGAGCTCTGGTCAATTTGTAAAAAATACGTCATTATTTCCTGATCGAATCAACCGAAATCTGGACATTTTCAAAGTTAACTTAAAAGTAGTAGGAGAAACTACATTTATCCATTTTATGTTTTCAACCTGTATCCAGAACATTGAAGCAATCGCTTCGGGGCTGAATCTTCCAACTGATGCAGAGTATGTGGCAATGGCTCCGGGCCACGATGTTTACATTAATGACAGTGCGTTTCTTGGAATAATGCATACTTTAAATCAATTCGGAACAGATGTAGTGTGTGCCCCAGGTTACTTTCATGAAGGATTTCAATTTCATGGTAGTGAACCCCTGCCCGCAATTGAGCACAGAAGGGCTTTCTGGGCTGTCAAGAAACCAAAGCTCATAAGTGGGTGGAAGACCTTGGTCGTGGAGTTTACGGGGGAAGTTTGGATCGGCATTGGACTAGTGGGGTTATCCACTACTGCCACACTCTACACGTATTACTCGTTGAGAAATAACGACAGATCGTTCTCACAGGTCTTACTGGACGTGTACGGTGCTTACTTGGATAACCCGCCAGCGAATCTCGGTCGTTTCCGTCGTTTATCGTGGATCTTTCTAATGTATCTAATCGTAGTAACAACAGGGTATAGATCACTTCTTATAGCAACAATACAACACCCCCCGCATGAGAAGCAAATTAAAAGCTTAGCAGAGGGAGCGGAAGCTGGTTATTCCCTCTGCTTATATACAGGTATGAGGGCTTGGTTTAAAGAAATCGCAAATGAAACTGCTGCTATCCAAACCCTTGCCTCGTTAGGAAGGATTCAATTCCATGAAGATGTTAATGATGCTACTCTTGCTAATCCTAAGTGCATGGGACTCATACATTTCAACATGGACAGTCCAGAATTAAAAATAAGCCGTAGAATGAATCTGCCTTTTAATATCGTGTCTTCTGTTGACTTCCTTCCCGAAACTTCGTCCACGTTGAATATAGGAGCATACATGCCTACAGCACACCCTCTGTTGCGAACTTTTGTAGACAAACAGTACCGCATCTTAGAAGCTGGCCTCATTTGGCATTGGGAAAATGGCCATTTCCACAGGTTGATGATTTCGTGTGTCAAGGATGGATCCATTGGCAGTACAGAAACTGGCCCGAAACCAATTTCACTGGGACAGTTGTATCAGGTGTTCTGCATCTTATTGATATGCCACCTTATATGTATTTTGTGCTTTGTAATTGAATATTTGTACTCTTGGTATGTTGCACGTAGGAACAAATGTGTCACTATTTTATAAATGTTTGATTCATCTCATTGTAATTCGTGGTTTTTTTTCTGCACCTTATTGAAGTTTAGTTTATACAAATAAAATATTTAAAAAACATGAGATGTAAGATTAACCAACAGCTCTAGAAGTCACTAGGTTGCAAAGCAGTAAATTACCCAAGTAAGTATTCAGTACGTAAGTATTCAGAGAGTTCTGCCGACGACAAACTACCTATAATTCCTCAGAATTGGGGTAATAAGTAATAAGTAACAAAGAAGTTATAAATCCTATACAACTTGTTATAATGCACTTTATACCTATCGTATGAGCCTTTCCTATCATAAATTAATGATCAAAGAAGGTGTAGGAGACCTCTTGGTTTTCTCATTTTTTTTTTATTTTTTTTTTAATTTTCGTTGACCAAAATAGGTGGAACTAGGTAAAGTATAAAACACCTGGTTATCCATTTAAATTAAAAATTGAGAAATTCCTCTACAACTCTAAACTATAAAAATCATTTTCAAGTAAAAACGATTTTAGCAATTTTTAAATATTGTTAGCCTTTCTTCAGATTTGCTTTCAACCGGGAGAGCATTATATAGACCAGCCATTCTCAAATTGTGCACCGCGATGCACACGTGCACCGCGGAGGAGTTTCGAATGCACCGCGCCTACATGAGAGACAAAAAATACCTAGGTATTACATTTTTTTTTTTTTTTTTTGTATGTAAAAATTTGTAGAAAATTTGGAGATTTTATGGATATTATTACCATTTTCTCCTCGCTCGCTTCGCTCGCTCGAATAATGTCTTGTCTTTTACCTTTCCCCCCTTAGCCCTCCCCCCTCTCAAATAAGGATAAAGAGTTTCACAGCATCTCAAATTTTCTTCGCTCGCTCGGCCACTACGTTCTTCTTTCATATTTCCAAGACTAGTTTTCCCTAAAGAAGCACTTTCTGTTAGGCGAGCTGTTACGAGTAGCCTCCCCCCACTCCTAACCCCTGCCTTTATTTACCTACATTGTAAAAGCTAGATTCGGCGCTATAATTAGTGCACCGCGAAATTTTTTTTGAAAATTTGGTGCACCGATCGTGAAAAAGTTTGAAGACCCCTGGTATAGACGAACACCTAAAATCGGAGGACTGTTCAAATGAAGGGAGGTAGCAAATTTGCCTAAATTTATATTTGAACTAGGTAAAGAAAATTGTCACTGACCACACCACCACACCAAAATGAACAGTAACCATCAACGACAAAATAGACCAACAATAAAAATCGAATGAACAATTAACAACATAACTTACCTATCTAGTCAACATAGGGCTTTAAGTTCTCTGCTGCCCACTTTCCTATGTATTTTCCCTTAACATCCTCCAAGATAAACTGATTTTCTGATAACTTTTTTACAATTCTCGCTGGGCCAAGGTATTTTGGTGCTAATGTTTTTGAAAAATTCGCCGCTTTATCTGAAATCTCCAAACGAGCTGGCCCTCCTGAAACCTAAGATCGCTTCTTGTTTCGTTGTACCTCTTTGCATTATTTTCCTTAGCTCTTTTCAGACTATCCTTGGCCATCAGTTGACATTTCTCTAGCTTTTTCTTCAGCCTAATAGCATACCCATCCGGCTTACTAGGTGCTACATTCCCTGCTTTTGCCTCCTCTTGCAAATCAAAAGTCGTTCTTGGGCTTCTCCCAAATACTAACGTTACAGGTGCGAACCCAGTAGCGTCATGCACCGCAGTATTGTAGCAGAAAACGACACGATCTAAATGCTCATCCCAAACTTTCTGCTCCCCTTTAATGAAAATACTAATCTGTGCTTTGATTGTCCTGTGTATTCTTTCCACTAAATTTCCCCTTGGATAATATACTGGAATGGTTGTATGCCTTATGTTAAATGCTTGAAAGAACTGTTCAAAATTTTGGCTTGCAAATTGAGACTCGGAATCAGATAAAATTATTTCAGGTACCCCATGCACAAAGATTAGCTGACTCTTTAGTATCTTTAACACATTTTCAGTAGTAGCACTTCGCATAGGTTTCGCGATTAAATACCTACTGTGGTGATCGAAAATGGTTAAACAAAACTTGTTCTGGTTCTTTGACCTTACCAACGGCTCCACAATGTCTATTGACAGTATTGACACAATTTGAAAAGGTAACGGCTCTTTGTCCTTCACAGTAATCTGTCCAGCTGGTTTAACTCCCGGTACCTTATGCTGTTGACATTCTTTACAGGACCTTACAAACTTTTTGACCAAAAGATACATTTTAGGAAAATAAAACCTTTTGGATAACGCTTGTAAGTCTTGTTCACCCCACCGTGCCCTCCAAAGTAACACTCATGAAATTTTGGACACAGCATGGTCCTTAGATCTGTAGGGACAACAATTCGGTAACAATCCTCCTTAGTTTCTGGGTCACGAAGTCTTTTGTACAAGTACTGACCTTCCACCTTAAAACTTGAATACTTATTAGGCTCTTTTTCAACATTGTCCTTCAGATCTAGCGACCACTGATCTTGAGATGTGGAAAAATCCGGAACATCCAAATTATGTAATTCCACTTTCATTTCCCCAACATCTACCTCATCAATTTCTTCCTTCAAAAAGTCATTTTCCTCGAAATTTTCCCTTACAGCTCGACTAAGAGCATCAGGAAATGTATGGCTTTTACCGGCTTTATGAACAACTTTCAATGGGTACTGATTCAGTTTCACACAGTATCTAAAAATCCTGCCCTTTGGGTTGGGTATTGAAAAAAGCCATGGTATTGCTGAATGGTCTGTCACGATAGTTCTAGGATAAGGACGTAGGTACACGTTACAGGTGTTGGAATTGCCGTAATAATCCAGAAACATAGTAAAAGAACATAAAAAAAAAGAACATAACATAAAAAACATTAAACTCCACTTACGGAGTAATAGCAAAATTGGCCGTGGAAACACCCCCGCAATTAACTTTATACAACTCGCAAGCTCTAAGTGCACTCAAAGAGGAAAACTATGTAATTTTAATGATATGAAATAGTAGAAATACACTTCGAAATGGGGAGAAGCGATGCAACAGTAAATCCAGGCTCGTCGCGGAAACAGGTCGTCCCAGATCCGGAAAACCAGCCCCAAATTAATAGGTGGGTATACTTACTTAAGGATGTTAATCTCATCAATGAATTTTTATAAAATTTAACAGACGCACCAATTGGTGAATCCTTTTTGACTTTCAGAAAACATCATCAAATTATGAAGCCAGCAGAATGGATTTCACTCCTGGCACGATTTCAACTTCTCACTAAACCATATCAATCTCCTGATGTTGTTTCCGAATGTTTAAAAACTATCGCTCATATTTACGTTGACTCGGGAGTTATAGGCGTCTTCTATTCAAAAGGAAGTCCCCAAATGACGTATGACTGTACAGCAGAACATGTCGCAACACTAATGCGGGAGCAGAAATGGTCAATGGTGCTGTCTAACAGAACAGTGCCATTGCCTGCCAGGGATCAAAAGAAGAATTATCCGCATAAAGCAATTGTTGTCTTTCCCGGCGACCCGACCGAATTCACAAAAATTCTTTCTTACATTCACTCCCTAAGAATTTTGGAGCCAGAAACAATGATTATGGTAGTGATAGAAAACATTGACCGTCCCACTATTTTCCAAGTACTTGATCAGGTTTGGAGGCAGCTTCGCAACGTGAACTGCTACGTCTTGTTGGTAAAAAACGGAAAAGTAGAAATCTACAACACTGACCGTGTTACTTCCGGTTTGGAACTGCTACCAGTTGATACGTGGAGCTCTGGTCAATTTGTAAAAAATACGTCATTGTTTCCTGATCGAATCAACCGAAATCTGGACATTTTCAAAATTAACTTAAAAGTAGTAGGAGATACTACATTTATCCATTTTATGTTTTCAACCTGTATCCAGAACATTGAAGCAATCGCTTCAGGCCTGAATCTTCCACTTTATAAGGAGTATCTACCTACGGGCCGCTATGTTTTCATTAACGACAGTGAGTTTTATGGAATCATGCACGTTTTAAATCATTTCGGAACGGATGTAGTGTGTGCACCACGTTACGCTCATGTGGGACATTTATTCCATGGCAGTGAACCCTTGCCCGCAATCTTGCACAGAAAGGCTTTCTGGGCTGTCAAGAAACCAGAGCTCATAAGTGGGTGGAAGACCCTGGTCGTGGAATTCACGTGGGAAGTTTGGATCGGCATTGGACTAGTGGGGTTATCCACAACTGCCACACTCTACACGTATTACTCGTTGAGAAATAACGACAGATCGTTCTCACTGGTCCTTCCGGACGTGTACGGTGCTTACTTGGATAACCCACCAGCGAATCTCGATCGTTTCCGTCGTTTATCGTGGATTTTTCTAATGTATCTAATCGTAGTAACAACCGCGTATAGATCACTTCTAATAACAACAATACAACACCCCCCGCATGAGAAGCAAATTAAAAGCTCGGCGGAAGGAGCGGAAGCTGGTTATTCCCTCTGCTTATATACAGGTATGGGTGCTTGGCTTGATGAAATCGTAAATGAAACTGCTGCTATCCAAACCCTTGCCTCATCAGGAAGGATTCAATTCCATGAAGATGTTAATGGTGCTACTCTTGCTAATCCTAAGTGCATGGGAATCATGCAATTCAACATGGACAGTCCAGAATTAAAAATGAGCCGTAGAATGAATCTGCCTTTTAATGTCGTGTCTTCTGTTGACTTCCTTCCCGAACCTTCGTCCACGTTGAATGAAGGAGCATACATGCCTACAGCACACCCTCTGTTGCGAACTTTTGTAGACAAACAGTACCGAATCTTAGAAGCTGGCCTCATTTGGCATTGGGAAAATGGCCATTTCCACAGGTTGATGATTTCGTGTGTCAAGGATGGATCCATTGGCAGTACAGAAACTGGCCCGAAACCAATTTCACTGGGACAGTTGTATCAGGTGTTCTGCATGTTGAAAGTCGGAAAACTAATTTGGCGCGCAATTCAGTGTCGTGGTTCTAGCATGTGTTGTCTAAATACACGTCTAAGATGATGGCGTTACCTCTCTATTCATTTTAGGTTATGAGCCCAGTTAAACGTTTTATTTTAATTTAAAATTGAGTTTTTGGAAGTTAAAAAACTTGGAAAATGGAAGACGATAAAGAGAGGGCCAGAATTCCATCCTTAGATGGAACCAATTTCGACAGCTGGAAATTTCGAATGGAAATGTTGCTGGACGATATGGGCGTGTTGGAATTTATATCTCGTGATTATGAAGAAATGCTGTCTGTTGTGGAAAAAGAAAAAGACGCTAAGAGTAGAGCTTCACAAAGCAAGGAAATTACTAAAAAGGAAAAGAAGTGCAGATGTGCAATTGTGTCCAGGATAGCAGATTCTCATCTGGAATACGTTAAAGACAAGGAGAGTGCGTACGAAATGTGGAAGGCGTTGGAATCTACTTTTGAGAGAAAAGGTATCGCTAGTCAACTTTTACTCAAAAAGGCTTTGCTCACAATGAAATACAATCCTTCGGAACCTTTGGAAGCGCATTTTCTCAAATTTGACAAGCTGGTTAGGCAGATTAAGTCTGCTGGAGGCACAATGGAAGAGATGGACGTTGTTTGCCATTTACTGTTGACAATGCCAGAAGAGTACGAGAATGTTGTTACTGCTTTGGAGACACTTTCAGCTAATGATTTAACCGTTGCTTTTACGAAGAGTCGGTTATTGGAAGAGGAAGCTAAAAGGAAAGATCGAGTGCAGGAATCAAAACAACCTTGTGTCGCGTTCTATGGTTCGAAACAGAAGAAGTACCAGCAGAAGAAATTTCAGTTTAAGTGTCATCTTTGCAAAAATGTTGGACACAAGAGGGCTGACTGTCCAAAGAAGAATAGTAGTGACTGTGAAAAGCCAAAAGGTGGAAATCGAGGAAATGGAAATTCGAATGTTACCTTGTTAACTACAACGGCGAATGCAGCAACCAAGCTGGAACCGTGTGGAGCAAAGGAAATGAAATTTTGTCTAGATTCGGGGGCTTCAAGGCATCTGACTTGTACTGAGGAATATCTTACTGATGTCAAAGTGCTGAAAAATCCAATATCGATCAAAGTAGCTTCTGGAGAGATCGTGTATGCCACCAAAACAGGAAAAATTGTTGGAATGGCTGGTAATGGCGTGAAGCTGACGATTAGTGATGTTTTGTTTGCACCTGACTTGAAATTCAATCTATTGTCAGTACGCAAACTGGGAACAAAGAACTGTTTTGTTCTGTTTAAAGATGAAAAAGCCACGATCAGGCAAGGAAACAATACTCTCGCTACAGCTCATCTCAGTAACGAGTTGTACGAGATTACCTTGAAACAGTGTAAGACAAATCAGGCAGCTGTTGCTGGAAGGGCACAAGCAGAAACAGGTGTGTGGCACAGGCGCCTAGCGCACCTGAGTAGCAGTGGAATGAAGAAACTTGCAAAAATTGCTGGCCTGCCATTTGCGGAAAATCCTGAGCTGTGTGAACGGTGTCTGGAAGGGAAGCAGACCAAACTTCCTCACAAGACTGAACGTGTTCGTGCGAAGTACCCCCTTGCTCTTGTACACAGTGACGTCTGCGGGCCGATCATCCCGGAAGCTGACGGAAAAAGGTATTTCGTGACCTTCGTTGACGACTTCACACACTTTTGTGCGGTTTACCCAATTAGTAAGAAGTCAGAGGTTTTCGAACGTATCAAGGAGTTTGAAGCTCTCGCTACAGCACACTTCAACCGGAAAATCAGTCGTTTTAGGTGTGACAATGGTGGAGAGTACCTATCAAAGGAAATCAAGACTTTCTTTAAGGAAAAGGGGATTCAGTACGAGCTCACGGTTCCGTTTACGCCAGCCCAGAACGGAGTCAGTGAAAGAATGAATAGAACCATCTTGGATGCTGTGCGCTGCATGCTGGGGCCAACCGGGACTCGGGAACTGTGGCCAGAAGCAGTGCAAGCAGCCATGTACGTGATCAACAGGTGTCCTACTACAGCGCTTAGTGGAAAGTTGCCTGCTGAGCTTTGGTACGGTGAACCAGTGAACTATGAGAAACTACGTGTTTTCGGCTCCCTCGCCTACCTGCATGTCCCTAAGGAGAAGCGTGACGGTGGAAAGCTCGACTCTCGAAGCAAGAAGCTCGTGATGGTCGGCTATGCTGCAAACGGCTATCGGCTCTGGGATCCTGCTACTAGGAAGATCATCATTGGCCATGACGTGGTGTTTGATGAAGATAGTTCAGGATTGGAACAGTCGAAGAAGGTAGAAGACTCGGAAGAGGAGCTCAAGCCACCAGAAAACAGCTACAACGAAGAAGATGGAAGCGTTATTCTTGAAGAGAGTGAGGAAGAGGAACAAGACCAGGAAAGCAGTGTCAAGACTCGGACTGGTCGTGAGGTCAAACGGCCGCAGCACCTGGAAGACTTCACGGTGCTAGCTCTCAATGCGCAGTCGTTCGTGGATGACGTGCCGGAAACTTTTGCAGATGTTAAAAACAGTGAAAACAGGGATGAGTGGTTGCAGGCTGTAGATGAAGAACTGACTTCTCTGCAAGCCAACAACACTTGGAAACTCACTAAGTTACCACCTGGAAGAAGGTCCATCAAGTCCAAATGGGTCTTCAGGGTAAAGAAAACTTCAGATGGAGGAAAGCGGTTCAAGGCGCGCTTAGTCGTAAAGGGCTGTTCTCAGAAGTATGGCTACGATTTTGAAGAAACGTACGCTCCTGTTGCTCATATGACCACAGTACGGGCGCTGTTGGCGGTAATTAATGAGCGCAACCTCGTTGCCCATACGATGGATGTCAAGAACGCGTTTCTTCATGGAAAACTGAAAGAGGAAATATACATGGAGCAACCTGACGGTCTGAAAACTGTACCTAACATGGTGTGTAAACTAGAAAAATCATTGTATGGTCTGAAACAGGCTCCACGTGTTTGGAATGAAAAGATAAACTCGTATTTGCTGAGTCTGGATTTCAAAAGATCGGAATATGACCCCTGTCTGTACTTGAAGAAAAGTGGAAATCAAACTGTTTATTTCTTATTGTATGTGGATGATTGCATCATTGCTGGCGAGAACATGGAAGACGTGGAAAGCCTGAAGTCAGCGTTGAGCAGCAAGTTCAGCATGACTGACATTGGTGAGCTGCAGAACTTTCTCGGAATAAATATTGAACGGAAAGGAAATAGCATGGTGCTGAAGCAGACGCAATACTTGGAAGATCTCCTTCGTCGGTTCGAGATGCAGGACTGCCACCCTGTGAAGACACCGATGGAAGTGCGCCCCGACGTGGAAGAGAATGGAGATAAAGAGTGTATACTGGAAAAGAAGCCGTACAAGGAATTAATTGGCTGTCTGATGTATGTGATGCTGAGCACTCGACCCGATATCAGTGCTGCTGTCAAAGAAGCCGTACAAGGAATTAATTGGCTGTCTGATGTATGTGACGCTGAGCACTCGACCCGATATCAGTGCTGCTGTCAACTACTACAGTCGTTTCCAAAGCAACGCCACGGAAACTCATTGGCGTGGAGTGAAACGCATTTTGAGGTATCTGCGTGGAACGCTCCATTTCGGCCTGGTGTATCATCGAGGCGGAGGACCTCCTCTTACTGGCTATGCGGACGCGGATTGGGGAAATGGACCAGACCGGAAGTCAACTTCTGGTTTCCTCTTCGAGGTGTATGGAAGCACGGTGACCTGGTCAACCCGGAAACAGGCGACGGTAGCGCTCTCGTCTACGGAAGCTGAGTATGTTGCTCTGGCTGCCGCTGCAGCCGAGATGCTCTGGCTGAGAGGAGTGCTGACTGACCTGGGCGTGGTAACAACGTCTGTTACCATCTATGAAGACAACCAATCTACCATAGCCGCCTTGAAGAAATCGGAACTGAAGCGATTGAAACATATGGACGTGAAGTATCATTTTGTTAAGAATCTGGTGCTTGATGGAACACTGCGAGTCGTCTACGTGTCGACGCTGGAACAAAAGGCGGACATCCTGACAAAGGGCTTGGCGGGACCGCGTTTACAGCACCTTCGGGAGAGGATTGGCCTGAGGGATGGAATTGGAAAACAGCTGAATTGAGGCGGAGTGTTGAAAGTCGGAAAACTAATTTGGCGCGCAATTCAGTGTCGTGGTTCTAGCATGTGTTGTCTAAATACACGTCTAAGATGATGGCGTTACCTCTCTATTCATTTTACTGCATCTTATTGATTTGCCACCTTGTACGTGTTTTGTGCTTTCTTATTGAAAATTTGTGCTCCTGGTATAATGAACATAGGAGCAAGGATGTCATGACATTATCAAGATAGGATATCGATTTAACTCACGGTAATTCGGCGTGTCTTTTATTGTGGAAATAGTCACCTAGTGACGTTACGAATAGTGACGTTATGAAACTGAAACTTAACTATGTATTTCGGCTACATAAATTTGGTTCATTGAAAAAAAAAAAAAAAAATGCTAACTTTGAGACTTTCAGAGAATACAGGTAGCTAGTAAAGCTGTAGAATTACGAAAAGTGTTGTCACCCGACTATATCATTCGAAGACCTCTGCCGTCGTCGAACGAACAAAAGAAGTTATAAATCCTGAACTTGATATTCCGTGACATGATGGATGTTGTCACCGCACATGTTATGCACATTACAGAGTAAGGCTTGAGGACCTATTGTGCCTTTTGTACATCCTATTGTAGGTACCTATCCATCAATTATATTTCAGTCACTTTCAATCATGCCATCGTGCTGGATCCTTCCTCTCTTGTTAGCAGGTTAGTATTGTTTTCTTCACCATGCCCAAATAAAGATTCGGTTAAACTGCCTGGTGAAGTTAAGATCAAAAGAATTATCTCGATGTCAAAACCTAGCGTCCCGCCAAACTCCAGTTACATCTTTAGTAAAATTTCCAGGTATATTTGTCTTCACCGTGTAAGGGTTCAATAAAAATTGTTAGGTACAGCAACGGCTCGAATTCTTCCATTCCTTAAGCAACAGAACCCTAACACAAATTCACAAAATTCTTTCTAGTTCGCAACATTTAAATATATTTGTCACATTTTATAGGTTAGTTATGAATAAAAAAAAATATATATAAATTTCAGCTGGAATTTGGCGGTATACTTGACATTTTAATAAGTATGTTGGTATGATTTTCACAAATATTCCATTTAAACCCCCTTTTATGCATTGTTGGTGAGTACGGTGAAAATATCTATTTAGCTTATGCAGGCAATCTAACACGGGTGACGTCACTTCCACATTGCCCTCTGCTCACTGCCTGGCACAGGCGCGGTAGCAGGGAATGGGCTGAGTTTCGAGCTAAGTACTGTCCTGGTCCCAGCAGTTTTCCCGTACTTTTATGTTTGAGAAACTTCGCACCAAAAATTACTTGAAGAACCACAACACAGACAGTTAATTGCTAACCTTAAAAATACATATTACCCATATAGAACATGCACTAAAATCTCAAAAAATGTTTAAAAAAATTCATTAAGATACAGGATTGTGTGAAGACCCAGGTGTGATATCGAAAGTGTGTTGGCAGTGGCTCAGACCTGTAAGGGGTCCCAGTGTCTCTTACCTGAACAGGGCCGTAATCTGTACTTGCGATGCTCTGTGGGTGACAAGGCTGTGCCATGCGGTGGTCTGCTGAATGCAGGCACGTCCCTCGGGTTCCAGTGTGCTGAGTTCTATGTTCTGGAGGATGGAGCACCAACCGAAATCCAGTGCCTACCATTTGGGAACTGGAGTCACACTACCCCTAAATGTGTCCCAGGTACACCATTTTTCGCTAGGGCCCAATTAGTTTATAGTTCGAATAGTAAAAGGGTGGATTTTGTAACCTCCTCTCTCCTCTCTCTCTCTCTCTCTCTCTCTCTCTCTCTCTCTCTCTCATGTCTAAGAAGACAGACACTTTGTTGGAGAATCCTCTTATACCTACGCCCTTGCATACTTATGTAACTTGGGGATTATAGGTATACCTTTTCTTATTTAAGGGTGTCTACGCAGTCGTGTTTGTTTACGTTTTTATTCTGCACATTTTATGAGGAAACTATTGGATATTTAAACGTTCTGAAAAATAATTTGAAATTAACAGACTGTGTTATGATTTTACGAGCGGTTAATTTCGGTCAATCTTTTTGTTGACAAAAATCACTCGATCGTAAAACCATAGCCTGTTAATTTCGGCCGTTAAAATGATATACCTAATATTATATTTCAGAACATTTAAATGTCCAATAATATCCTCATAAAATGTAAAAGCACGACTGCGTAGACGCTGTTAACATTGCAGCGTGCGGTAAGCTGGGGTCAGCAGTGCCGCTGATCGTCCGGGGGGAGGTGGTGCCAGCAGGCAGCTTCCCCTGGCAAGCTGCTCTGTACCACCGCAGTGCTGATGCCTCAGAGGGCTGGGAGTTCTGGTGCGGCGCAAGTCTCATCTCTCCCCGCATCATTTTGACAGGTACCGAGTCGTCCACCTGCGGGTGTATTCCCTTTCTCGAACACCAGCAAACCCACCCAACTAACACCTTCAAAATTTATTGTAAGAAGAACTGTTCTCCGTATATTGCATCATGGCGTGCCTTATCTTCTTACAATAAATTTTGAAGGTGTTAGTTGGGTGGGTTTGCTGGCGTTCGAGAAAGGGAATACACCTCCAGGACAGTAGCCATCATGGCTTCAAAAGCGAAATAGGGTTTGCCTAATCCAGGTACTCATAAGGCCGCCGGGTGGTTACCAACACCATCTTCGGAAGAGCTTTCATTGACTACACTGCACTGTCCACTGCAGCACGAAGGGGAACTGCTACTTGGAAGGGGAACTTTTCTCGGAATGCCTCCCTGCAAAGCGACCATTACTTGGTATTCCTTCCATAATATAGGTACGCTGACAAAAATCGTAAAGCAGAAGACAGTGAAATCAGTTACGATTGTTTTCAGCTGCTCACTGTGCGTGGAAGATACCTGCCGAGGATCTTAAAGTCGCCTTAGGGAAAAAGTTCAGGGAGTACAAAATGGATGGTGAAAGCCCACAAATTATCCAGGTATTCTATATATCTTTTACTAAAATTTTTACGTATTAGGTAGGTAGGTACTTTTGGTAATTTTTGCCCTTCTTAACGGTGCCAAGACGCAGATATTTGTAGAATGAAGTAAAGTGCAATGACAATAATTACATTTGGCAGTGAGTGTGAGTAAATATGTAAATTTCACTACGCCTGCAAAATTATGATTATGTAATTTGTTTGTGCGTGTGCATGAATGTCACTACGCCTGCAAAATTATGATTATGTAATTTGAAAGTCGGTGTACACGAATTTATATCAATTATCCGCAGTACCGCAGTAACTGACCATCAATTTGGAAGGAACAGCTAGAGCTAAGTGGTAAATATATAGAGCACCTGACTAGCAATCAGGTCAAAGGTTCAATAATTCCAAGTACTTGGAATTTAATAAACTCCGTAGTAGTAAGACAACGTACCAATCATACAAAGTTATGAACAGTTACTTAGGTATACTTAGTTTGACCACCAATGACCGTGGCTGCTCTAAAAGCTAAACATAGTGTGCTAATCGAACGAAAAACACATGACTGCGAATAGTACACTATGTTTAGCTTTCACTGGAGAACGAATTCCTTCAAAAGATAGAAATGGTGGTGCCATTACCGTAATAAATATAGTATGCCATATATGAGCAAACTAGCCATGCATGTTTTCAACTTTTATGATTTGAGGTGGTAGAAGTAGACATGCTGGACTCTTACCAAGACGTGGGTGGGAACTACAACGGAGACCTGGCTCTGCTCCTGCTCAAGGATACAGCTGAGCTCAGCCCGACGGTCAGTCCAATCTGCATAGACTGGGACCAGAAGTTCATCGACGTGCAGCTCACGGAGGGCAACACGGGCATCGTAAGTTCAGGCTGAAAAAAAAAACCAACTCTAGGAAGCTTTTCCTTCAAGGGCTGGTTAGGCCTTCGCTATAACGAAGGTTACTGACAGTGGCAAGAGTAGGTACCTACCTAATGTTTTGTCTTTTGTTTTAGGCTCTCGGTTGGGGACTGACAGAGAACGACACTTTCAGCTCGGAACTGCGGGCAGTCCGGCTTCCAGTCATGTCAGACGAGCGCTGTATTCAACAGCAACAGCGAGACTTCAAGAAATACGTTACGTACACCTCATTCTGCGCTGGCTATACCAATGGTAAAGTCAAATACTATACGCAAGCCATGATGGTGGACAAACACTTTGATTGAGAAAGAAACAGTGTTCTTGTCTTGTTATATCACGGGCTAAGAAGACTGATGGAGTGTATCAGCAAACAGTTGTTACTGGCCCATCTTACAAAGTTAAGATCCTTCAACTCCTCAGGGAGATGGGACTTGAAGACGTGCTTTAGACACAAGGAGGGAGCACACCCACTGTGAATCCCTCGAACCCCATTACCTCCACAGGAGAAGGGACTCGAGGAAGTGCTGAGCACCAGAAGGGGGCACAATAAGCCTATAGGTTTCAGTGCACTTATCCCCACCCTAAGGAAAAAAAAAAAAAAAAAAAATCTTACAAAGTTTACCGTCTTTTTTTTCCTAAGGTGACCCTATCAGACCCTTCTCTTACACACTAGCACCCTCTTCTTAGCCTGTTATTTAAAAAGACAAGTACACTGCTTCTTTCTCAATTGCCTGTCTGAACTTCCCTCTTAAGCATGTTTTTGTGGTATAACAGGTACAGGAGTATGCAATGGAGACAGCGGAGGAGGGCTGGTATTCGTGGACGTGGCATCAGACACGTGGTACCTACAGGGGGTGGTCAGCGTCAGCCCGAGACGGAGGGGAACTCCCTACTGCGACCCTACTTTCTATACTGTCTTCACAAAGGTAAGTCCTACATTCTCTTACAAGACTAAGGTCCTGAGTTCGAATCACAGCATCTGTCGGTAGCAGCATGGAAGTCCATATACCTAACTGATAATATTTTGTTACATATACCTACATAGGTGGCGATGTTTACACAATGGCTGCACAAGATGGAGGACAGGGAGAGGGAGATGGAAGAGAAGGAAGCTCGACTGCCTGGAACTGTTCTCCAGCATTCCGACAAAATACTCGCTTCTATTAAAAACCCCAAATAGATTGCATATCTAAGTAGGTAAGACTAAAAATGAAAATAAATAAATTTAAAAGAAATCTTTACTAGGTAGGTACTTATAGGTACCTACCTACCTAATTTATTCTTCAACTAAATGCATCAGTAACGAAGTCTTACAACAATTCACTTAAGGCTGCGCTTCACCCATTAGATTACCATGTTATCTTCTGAATTTTTTTTAATTTTTTCGGGCCGACGGATTGCCTTGAAATTTTGTATAGAAGTAGCTCCAGTAAATGTCTAGGGAACGTTCGTAGCAGAATTTCGAATTTGTTCTCGGATTATTAGAAATTAATTTTTTAGTAAATTAAAAATCGTGAAACACGGTTTTTTCAAACGGCTAGGGAGCGTATTTGACTGGGAATAAAAATTTCGAATTATTACAGTTGTTATGTAGAAGGTGTAACTTAGTTCGTGACCGAAGCAGTTTTTTGAATTTCTCCTTAGGTTGGCAAATAATAAATGATAAATATGTGTGAAAAACACATTTTGAAAAAAAGTCATGGTGAAGATGCAACGCGCGGTCACAGCTCAGTATGGTTTGAGCACTTGCGGGAGAAGGTTCTCACGTCTCTCGCCCGCACTAGCTCCGGCCGGAAGATCGCGACCTGTCTTCTTATGTCTGACATGTCGATTGGTTGATATGAGCTGCTTTTGTGTAACATCCTGTCATCTGAGAATCGTAGGTGTCGTAGGACAGGACTCGTAGGTAGGTATAGATTGGGTGACTTATGATGACATCTACTGTATTGGGGGATGGGTGGCAATTTGCAATTAGGTAGGTACCTACCTACTTATCTAAATTTTGTAATACAGGAGAGACCCTTATTCTGTGACTGCCGTGTCGTGGGTAGGTATATAGGTAGGCTGTATACTTACCTACCTATCTGCCACATTCTGTGGGCATAGGTTTATCTAAAAAAATGATTTTTGGATTTTATGTTATGTTGGACACCTATTGCATAAAATGTGGATCGCACATCAGTCAAATCACTAGGAGGTACGTAGGTAGGTACCTACCTAATATTGGTTTATTACACGTACCTACCTTCCTATGGTGTGGGTAGGACCTATTCCGCAATTTTCTGTTTACCCATAGGTTAGGTTAGACTGGTGGGGGGGGGGGGGGGGGGGCAAGCCCAGCAACTAGACCATTACAAGAATTATCCATTTTGCTCAGCTGGCAGCAATACCGGTAAAGGTCTACTCATCGCACTTCCGTGCACCAAGCGGCAGAGTGAGCCGCCGCTAGAGGTGAATCACAGGGCTGTTCCATATATATAAAAAAATATCCTCCAGTCAGTGCGACCCGTAACCAGGGCCGCCCACAGCGTTCGCGGGCCCCAATGCGGACCACTCCCGGGACCCCTCCCCCCCCCTTCCCCCACAGTCATGGATGGAAATTTCCTCTTCTTGACAATACTTTGGAAAAAAATTCTGGGGGCCCGCGGGGCCCCGGGCCCCAATGCGCCACGCATTGACCGCATTATGGAGTGTCCGGCCCTGCCCGTAACCAGGTGCACCAAGCGGCAGAGTGAGCCGCCGCTAGAGGTGAATCAGTCTGGAAAATAAAAAATTCGAACCCCATCCGCCAGTCAACGAACATTGGGAACAAGTAAGAAGTACACTCCGAAGTAGTCGCAGTGTCACGGCCTCGATAGCCGAGTGGTCTAAATGGTCGACTTTTGAGGAGCAGAGACAGCCTGGTCACACCGGTTCGATCCCAATCCTACCAAAAAGTTTTTCTGATATGTTCAGCATGTCAAGTGAAATTTATATCGAGGCTGTGGTGGTTCGGAACCCAACTAAAACTGTAGGTCCCCATCGTTTACTCGATGGCTGGGGAGCTGGTATTTGGTAGTGCTGCCAGCTGAGCACAATGGACAGTTCTTGAAAACGGTCTAGTTGCTGGGCTTGTCCCCCCCAACCCTCTGCTAACTAAGTCGCAGTGTCGTGCGACAATCCGAAGCAAGTATCGGCGGAAGTGCGATGAGTAGGTACACCTTATCCGCAATACCGAATACCAGCTCCCCAGCCATCGTGCAGTACACAATGGGGACCTACAGTTTTAGGTGGGTTCCGAACCACTACAGCCTCAATATAAATTTCACTTGAAATGTTGAACATTTCAGTTGTGAAACCGGTGTGATTGTTCAGTGTTCCTCTATAGAAAACCATTTCGACCACTCGGCTATCGAGGCTGTTCTGTTTACCCATAGATATGACTGCGCTGAATGAAGAGTAGTTATTGTGGTGGTGTGGGGTGCATTTTTCTAGGTATTTGTTTTGTTTACCTCCTGGAGGGATGTAGGCACCTACCTACCTACCTAGACCGATCTTTTCCTATTTGGCGTAGGACCTATTAGGCACCTAACAGTTTGTTCTGTAGTGTGACTTATTAGGTAACAGAAAGCCTCGACAGCCGAGTATATTGTAGGTATAAAAATTTACACATTATCTACTTATACATTCCTGTATGGCAGTCAAGTCAGACATTGTACAGCATTTCCCTATTACTCCAATACAAATTTCTGACATGTAGGTTTTGCCTACTATACCTGCCTCCACCTGTACCCACACCTGGTACATATTTTGGGTCTATGAATAATGTTGTTTGGAAATGTATTGTATTTTCTCGTAATTTGTATTGTATCACGTATAGTATTGCATTTGAAATAAATCTGAAAAAATAGAATTGCCTAGGTAGGCACCATACCTACTTACGAACAAAGATTTCAGACTTTCCCTGCAGGATACTTACTATACTGCCACTGGACGTCCTCTGAACCAAAAATAAACGGTCATTCGGTCATAATTTCACAACAACACATAAGCGAAACACAGAGGGCCTTCATTGATTCACCGGGCCCTCCCAGATGTTGATATAATTTCCTATCCAAAATATGGTGCACCGGACCGCGCACCGAGCCGATATCATGGAACTAACCTTTACCAAAGTGAAGGACAAAAATTCCAAGACCACTTGTGCACCGTCAAGTAAAAAAATTTTTTTGAGCGGGTTTTTTGGGGGTTTTCCCCGATCTGAACAAAAAAAAATACCGGCCATCCCCCCCCCCCCCCCCCCCCCCCCGGGAAATTGTGGGTTGGCTGAACTCTGGACGTGAATCGCCTTATGAATGGTATTAGTAAAGTGACAGCAGGTACTGGGGACCTGGTATCGTCACGTAATGCAGAGTAAGCGAAGATAACAGAACCCGCATGCAGTTGTACCTACCCAGTTGCTACAGCCATAAGAAGTCAGGGTCTCTGTAATCACAATAGCCTTCTTCACTCATATACGCTTCATCTCGCCTCGGAGCCAGCGCTGACTTGCACCGTCAACAGAAGCGTCCTCTTAACAACAATCACAAAAAAAAAAAAAGTTAAAAACACCCTTTCGTAAAATAATCACAGCATATTAGACAGAATATTACTTACATTTGCTATTTGTTTACGTTTTTGCGACCATTTCTTGAGGACACAGTTGTGATTTTACTATCAACGAACGAGGCAAATGGCAATACGCACGCGCGAATACGTGCTTCACGGGCAACATGCTTGCGGCGACTGACAACAAGCAGACGACGCAGACGTGTCTGCAGCGCGCAACTAAAAAGAGCGGGATATTTTCCCGCCATTTCTGAACTATATAGTTCAAAATTCTGAAACCCACTTCCAAATTACGAGTAGGTACCGACATAATCATGATTTTTGCAGGCACAGTGAAATATGTACCTACAGGTGGGTAGATAAATTAACTTATTTAAATTTTACTCCTGCTACCTACCTAGGTATAGTCCAAGTCAGGCTCGGAGCGTAGGTACCGATTAGGTATTCATAATTTCTTGAAGATTTTCAGTAGACGCCGATCCGGATTTGGGTTCCATATCCTACCTTGGAGGATACGTTTTCCAAGTTCGACGAGTAATCATTTGTCCATTATCATAATAAAAGAAATTTGGTGGCGTCCAAACAAATACCTACTTAGGTAGGCTGTTATCAAAGTGTAAATCGTCTTTTATATGAACAACCATTGAACGTAGATGCAGTTTAAGTACCTATAAGTTAAAGATACTTAAGATGAAGGTAAGATAAAGGCAATATCTTATCCTAAAGATACTTGTTGATGAAGTCAGCGTGCTTGGAGACACGCGTGAAGAGAGCATACTCCTGCCCCTGACACCCTTCGGCTCCCAAACTGACTACCCCCCGAAGGTAGTATGCTTTCGTTGGGCCTTGGAACACGTATCCCCCGCCGCTATCTCCCTTACACACGGACGCTGTCAAAAATAAAACATAAAATAACAGTCGAGTTTTCCCCAAACCGAGGAAGGCCAGTTCCGTATATATCAGGGCTGGCTAAAGTCCAGGGCCCTTATTCACTTACTTTTGGTCTTCGGATCTCCTCCGCACATCTTGTCCCGGGTAATATAGGTATACAAACTAGAAGACTGTAAACAAACTTCACGTGGTACAAATGGCATATTGGCCACCAGCAGTTTTTCACTGATGGTTTGGTGCTCCGTTAATCCCCATCCTGCAACCTGAAATGAACGTGAGGTTCAGAAAAATCTAGAAATAGGATCGGGAACGAATCGATGTTCCTCCAAACACAACTAGGTATCTAAACCACTCCGCAACTTACCATACCTGTAGCACCAGGCACGAGCTGGTCTTCTTCGATGTTGGCCGGGCCAAGGTCCAAGCACACCGGCAGGACTCCGACAGTGTAGCGCACGGGCTCGGCCAAGATCACCATTGCAATATCATCTCCGTAGTTGTCTTTTGACCCAGTGTAGAATGGGTTGACTATCACTTGAGCGATCTGCAAAGATAAGATAGATAAAAAGAAATACCCACGACTGGCATCGAACCTAGGTGACCTCGCTCTCAGTCAAATGTCCAGGCCACTCGGCTTGTGATAGAAGGTGTCTACACTTCTCACCTAACCTACACATACATCGAATATCTGGGCGTGATCATCTTCAGGATGGTCCAGCTGGCTGTAGACTTTTCCCAGCGCGACCTTCATGGAACCGATGTCCAAATCCACCAACCCCCTCACGTTCCGAACCTCTTTCTTGAAGCAATGCGCTGCCGTCAATACTACCTGGAGGGAGATAATAAGTGTGTGTATTATTTTCCCTTCTTTTTTTATTTACCTACAGTTTCATAATATTATAATGTACACATACGACACTATGTTCTACTTTAAGGAGACACTATTGTAGACTTTAGGAAATGATTAAAGTCACCCTTAACGCTAAAAGTAGGTTTATACCTTATCAGACACTAGGGAGCCTCCACAGTTGAGTTTCCATTTCTCAGTCTGTGTTTCATTATCCATTTGGAGTTGAAATATCCCCGCGTGCCATGGAAATGCCCCGAATACAGCCGGGGTGCCAAATGATACCACGGGCTGAGCGAATTTTAGCACTGCTCGTCCACACGCTAAACAACAAAAACAAACTCTATTTATTTATACGTTCGTACAAAAGTTGTAGTTAGGTAGGTACGAGTACAATGCTGTTTGTTGACGTTTTTTTTTTTCGTTAGGTAAGTGTAGAAAAATTCCAAATAAACAAATAAATAGGTAAATGAAATTATGTAGGTAGGTATAGGTAGGTACTGACCTGGCTGGCAGAAATCGTCCGTGAGAGGTCTATTCCACTTTCCTCCCTTGCAAACCAGCCTATCGTAGCCAGGCTCCTTCACCTTGATGTAGACAGAGGGGCGACAGCTGAACCTGGCGAAGGAGTTAGCAGGCAGCCTCTCCCCACAGGAAACCAGGGAGAAGTTAGAGCGGAAACAGTGGAGGTCCAGCCGAGAAGAGATGAGAGGTTCGCACTCATCTGATCAAAAAACATTGGTTCATTCATTTCATTGGTTTACTAGTTCATTGTTCATTCATTTCATTGGTTTACTAGTTCATTGTTCATTCATTTCATTGGTTTACTAGTTCATTATTCATTCATTTCATTGGTTCATTCCATTCATAAGTTCATTCATTTCATTGGCTCAACTAACATTGTACTTATGCCTTACGTATAAGCAGTGAAATATGTGTACACCCACTTTCAAATTACATAATCATGATTTTGCAGGCGTGGTATTTATTTCCATGTTTTATTTGTACTATGTTAGAAAGGCATTATAGCTCCTGACAGTGAAAAAAGACGTAAACTACACCATAATTTTTCGTCATTTGACACAAGTGGGGCTGCGCCTGTAGGTATGTTACCTGAGCATGTAGGTACGTCTGTAGGGTGCCAACCCCCCGGCAGGCAGTACTGTTCGCTATTCCCCTGTAGTGCAAATCCGTTGAAGCACGAGTAGTGCAGGTCGAACCCAAGTGGTACCTGCGTACCTGCAACTGCACTACACTGGGGTAGTGTAGACCCAGGCAAGCAGGTGTAGGAAGTGTAGGTGCCATGCGATGGGGCTGGAGGAAGCTCACAGGCTGTGATTCTGAAAAGAAAAGAAAGAAAAAGGTGAAAGCGGTGAAGGAAACGAAAAACAAAAGATAAGATAGATATAGTATCGCCACCCTGACCTGCCTGGCCCGAGGGCATTCCGCACTGTTCACTGTTCACAGAATGCCCTCAGCCCAGGCAGGTCAGGGTGGCGATACCTATACTTGATATACCTCTGTGGTAGTGGGCCACTGAAGGCCCAGGTAAGACTGTGTATAGGAGGTGTAAGGAAGAAGAAATAGAGGAGGTCGTGATTCTGACCATATTATAAAGTCCGCCGCTTTTTCGGTAGCTATAGAAAACCAAAATAATACCTTGGGACTGTAGGTTCCGTGGTGGAATCTTTAGTAGGTAGGGCAGTAGGTGGTTCAGTAGGTGCAGCAGGGTCCGTCTTCTCACATTGAGGAGCGAACTCGTCAGAACCATCGGCGCACTCTCTCGTCCCGTTGCAGGGGGAGTCCCCGTCCACACATCCGCCATAGGCGCAGCGAAACCCGTAGGGGGGGCACCTGAACCACAGAGAAATACCTAGGTAAGTAAAAGTATCTAGGTAGTGGGCGGATTTACCTCAGTATAATAAGTATCTATAGGTTGTGAGCGGGATTATGAAGCTTGTGGACTCATGGATCTAGCTCCGGGTTGTCGAGGTATGAAGGATGGAAAAGGATTATAAATAAATATAATTTACTGGAAGTTGATGCATCGCGTGATGGTCTCATCCGAACCATCGGCGCAGTCCACAGCCCCATCACACACTTGATCACCGTCAATGCACTGATCGCCCGTCAAACATGGCACCTCAAGACCTCTGAAATGTTAAAAACCAAAATTTGAAAATTTCAAGCTCTTTAGGAAAGAGTCCTTAAAAAACGTCCATGACATGTAAAACATACTTGCATGTGTGAGCGTCAGGTTGGAAGACAACTCCTGGACATGCAGGCAGTAACTCGTCAGAACCATCGGCGCACTCTCTCGTCCCGTTGCAGGGGGAGTCCCCGTCCACACATCCTCCATAGGCGCACCGAAACCCGTAGGGGGGACACCTAAACCAAAAGGCAGTGGTTACACCCAGGCCCGTATCCAGAAAGCGGTCATGGGGGGGGGTTTAGTGTCAAGGGGGGGGGGGGGGTTTTAGCCTATATTTTTTTTGCTTCACGTTGGTATTACCATGTTAATTTTCCGCTCATGGGGGGGGGGGGGGGGGGGTTTAACCCCCTAAACCCCCCCCCCCCCGTGGATACGACTATGTACACCTAATAACTGGCTACATTTTGATTTTACGATCGAGTCATTTCGGACGTAAACAAACGACTGCGTAACGCTCTTAAGTACCTACCTACCTACATAGATTCTGGTAAGCAAGTACCTACTTACGTTAAGTAGCCTGAACACACGTGGAATGTCTCATCTGATTTGTCAGCACAGTGAGGCTGTCCATCGCAAACTTCACTCTGATCAATACAGTGCTGATGAGAAGCGCACGGCCACTGTGAAGAGCCGCAGTCCTCACCGCCTACCAGAACTGAACCTGTGGGTAAGTAAGAAGCTGGATAACACTGGCAATTGCACGACATTCAATGGCCATGGCTGCTCCAAAAGCTAAACATAGTGTGCTATTCGAACTATAGGAAACACAAGACTGCGAATTGGACACTATGTTAAGCTTTTACCGAAAGATAGAAATGGCGGTGCATTTCCGTACCTACCTACTAAATAATACAGTAGGTACCTACCTATGCCATAGGCTGGTGAATCCACGAAAACACAGAAATATTCTAACCTAACGTATTATATACGCTATTACTTTCCCCCTATGCGAATTATCGTTCCTGAAGACTTTTAGATCAAGGTGACCCCTTCTTCTTAAGTCTACTTCTCGTTCTGAACGAAAGATAATTTTGGGAACCCTGGATTTTTAGAAAACAATGGATTTTTTTATCCCTTCCAGAAGCAAAGTAGACTATAGTCCAAGTCAGGCTAGGAGCGTACCGATTACTCATAATTTCTTGCGAATCTAGGGCTGATCAAAACTTCTTCTTGATCAGAAAATATCTGCTCAGGGTCGGATTGGCATTTTTAGCGTATGGTAGGATATGAAACCCAAATCCGTATCGGCGTCAACTGAAAATCTTCAAGAAATTATGAAAAATTGGTACGCTCTCAGCCTGACTTGGACTATACCTTTCTATGAAACAAGTTGAAAGATTAACTCACCAAAACAAAGCAGAAGAGTTATCAAACGATGTGGCATGGCGTCGGCCAGTGGTAATCAAGTGGTAATTAACTGTTATAGCAGTAGATGAGTGACAAACCGGTCCCCATCACCGTGTTTATAGTTAGGCACCTACTACGGTCACTCTGCCACGACGGTCACTCTGCTACTACGGCCACTCTGCCACGACGGTCGACCGCACACTGAGCATCCGATGAAGATTTTTTGCTACCAAGATAACTCCCGATGAGTACCTACGTCATAGGAGGAAAACCACAGGCGTATCGACCGGTCAACTACCAACCAGTACCGGCTTCGGCTTTATGGAATCTCGACTGATTGGTATGCGTACCACCATCGCAATTATCGATCGATAATATCGAAAGTTTACTCCGTGGTAACCGCTGTTTTTCTGGTATCGTCTACGCAGTCATGTTTGTTTACGTTTTTTTCAGCAAATTTTATAAGGATACTAAGTACTTATTGGATATTTTAAATGTTCTGAGGTGCCTCTCAGTGGCCGAGTGGTCAAGGGGTCCGCTTTGTGTCCTGAGAGGTCCGGGTTCGAATCCCGGCGGAACGGAAAAATTCTTCCGCTTCCGACATGGATGTATTGGCTTCGGCCCACTCATATTCAGCTTCGGCCAAAAACATCTAATAAACCAACTCATCGGCGCATATGTTCTCTGAACGTCGCGCGTTAAAAAATAAAAAAAAATGTTCTGAAATTAAATCACAACACAGCCTGTTAATTTTGGAATATTTAAATATCCAACGGTATCCTCATGGAATGTGCGAAGAAAAACGTAAACAAATAGCGAATGTATGTTGGGCCTTAAAAGAAATAAAGTAAACAGTAGACGTTTGGACAGTTGTGGTGACTATTGTAATCAGTTTCCATGGTTACGAACAAGCGCTCATCACAAATCATGCCATCACAACATTTCACACATCATCATTCACACGTTTTAATGTACACAATCACATACAAAACAGTAATAAACTATTTAATGAAGCGCTCAAGAGGAAGAGGCATGCGGCGTGAGAAAGAAGTCGACATGGGAGCAGTGAAGTCAATTTCTGTTCTCCTGACCCAACGAACTTTTTCTTCAGTCAACTCGCTTAGTAACAAAAAATTCATTTAGCCAGCCCCGAAAGGCGTAGGTAGATTTCGAAGATTACTACCATCCACTAAAAGCAGTCTAAAATCATTTAGAAAGACGGTTAAGAAGATTTTCAGTTGACCCAAATGCATTCTCTACAATAACAACGGAGGAATTGAGTTTTTAAATTCCCCCCCCCCCCCAACTTAACAAAAACTTTTTCAAACAAAAGTTGTAGGTAATATTGAGGAAAATGCATTACAAAACAAAAGAACTCCATAACACCCCTAGGACACAAGTTATGATT
>OX465373.1:2002184-2080357 GCA_950004255.1 Mesopsocus fuscifrons
CCACTGTGCGAAAGTAAATATTCGACAAAACTAATGTTTATACATATTAGTTCAGCCGGAGACTGGTAATTGCAATATCGTATTGGATGTGTCTACTCTAAAAGCTAAACATAGTGTGCTATTTGAACGCGAAACGAACGAGTGAAAGTAGGACACTATGTTTAGCTTTTAAAGGAGAAAAAGTAGAGAAATGCTGTTGAAATTACCCACTTCCGTAAGTGAAATAAAAATTGCCAAAATGTAACATGGCTACGGTAAATAGTACAAACATTTATCAAGCTTTTCTACTAAATGTGACGATAAAATCATACATTTTTTAGTCCGAAAATTTTCAAAAAAATATTCCGCATGAGGTAGTGTTGTGTTTTCGCGATCTGTCAAAAAAAACATGTGGACTGGTAGTTGACTGTTTAAAATCGCTCCTGTGGGCTTATAACTCCATATCATGCAAAAATACAACACTACCTCACGGCAAAGAGTCTCAGGTTTACATCCCCCTATAAACACTTTTCACTCGCCCTATAACTTTGGAGTAGGGCTTGAAGTACGTAGCATTGCGAACCAAGTACGTGTAGTCAACCTTAAAGAATGATTTTAATTATTTTAAACACGGAACAGGTAATTAATTAATTTACTATTAATTAATTAATTATTTTGTACCTACCTAAGTACGTGTTTTAACGTATAGATTTTTTCACCACGCACTAAAATGTAGGTAGGTACCTCCTATAAGTGTCTCCTAATAGATTTAACGAACAGATTTACCTTGTCGTATGTTTAACTTATGACAAGTGCAATCGCAGTTTAGTACCTATACCTTAAGTGAAATCCACCCTAAATCTTAATTTAATCCCAGTTAATTATTTTAAAACTGCAAAAGGATTAAAAGGAACGACAGCGGTTAAAGTACGGTCTTGATCTTTGTTGTTGTTTAGTTTGCGACGGTGCTGCGAAGCGGAGAGAAATTGACGCTGCGCGCTGAAGACATCGTGGTGGGAGACGTAGTCGAGGTCAAGTTCGGAGATCGTATCCCTGCCGACATCCGCATCCTCGAGAGCCGCGGCTTCAAGGTTGACAACTCGTCACTGACGGGCGAGTCTGAGCCACAGTCACGCAGCTTGGAGTACACTCACGAGAACCCCCTTGAGACCAAGAACTTGGCTTTCTTCTCCACCAATGCTGTGGAAGGTAAGAATCTACTCGCATGAGAACCCCCCTTTTTTTTTTTTTTTTGGCGAGGGAAATCCTTGATGGACGCCCGCTAGGGCCGTGCGGGCAAGTGTGGGACTCGCCCAAGGCTTCGGTCGCGGTCGAGAACCCCTTAGAGACCAAGAACTTGGCTTTCTTCTCCACCAATGCCGTGGAAGGTAAGAATCCACTCGCATGAGAACCCGCCCTTAGAGACCAAGAACTTGGCTTTCTTCTCCACCAATGGTGTGGAAGGTAAGAATCTACACGCATGAGAACCCCTTAGAAACCAAGAACTTGGCCTTCTTCACCACCAATCTGGCCAATCCCGTGGAAGGTAATCTTGAGACCCCCCTTTAAGGCCAAAAACTTGGCTTTCATAGAAGGTCAGTGTCCGAGTTCGTTCATTAGTATCATCCTTAGGAACGGCCTCGATAGCCGAGTGGACTAAATGGTCGACTTTTGAGGAGCAGAGAGAGCCGGGTCACACCGGTTCGATCCCGATCCTACCAAAAAGTTTTTCTGCTCGGCATTCACCTCTGATATGTTCAGCATGTCAAGGGAAATGTATATCGAGGCTGTGGTGGTTCGGAACCCACCTAAAACTGTAGGTCCCCATCGTTTACTCGATGGATGGGGAGCTGGTATTTGGTAGTGCTGCCAGCTGAGCACAATGGATAGTTCTTGAAAACGGTCTAGTTGCTGGGCTTGTCCCCCCCAACCCTCTGCTAACTAAACTAACTATCATCCTTAGGAAAACTTGCGGTTATTTTTGGTTCCGAAATATGACACAGCAGCGACAAGTTTAAGGAATGACTTTTTAACGTCAGACTATCCCTCACTCCTGCTGATAATTTTATTGTAGGTACGGCTAAGGGTGTGGTGATCAGCTGCGGAGACAACACAGTGATGGGACGTATTGCTGGGCTGGCGTCGGGCTTGGATACAGGGGAGACCCCCATCGCAAAAGAAATTCATCACTTCATCCAGCTCATCACGGGGGTGGCTGTCTTCCTGGGCGTCACCTTCTTCGTCATCGCCTTTATCCTCGGCTACCATTGGCTGGATGCCGTTATCTTCCTCATCGGTAAGTTTGAGCCAGCAGAGGATAGCTACACCTGATTGGCCGGAATCACAAATTAACCAGTCGTGAAATCACAACATGACGTTGAAAAGGCATATTATATCTCAGAACTTAAATTTCCAATATTTTCCTCAATAAGTATGCAGAAAAAAACGTAAACGTACAGGACTTGTAGATCTGCTCACCTGGTGCCTAATCCTGTCTTGTGATCGCCAGGTATCATCGTGGCTAACGTGCCTGAGGGTCTGCTCGCCACTGTGACCGTGTGCCTGACTCTGACCGCAAAGCGAATGGCGTCCAAGAACTGCCTGGTAAAGAACTTGGAGGCTGTGGAGACCCTGGGCTCCACCTCGACGATCTGCTCAGACAAGACCGGAACCCTCACGCAGAACCGAATGACTGTCGCCCACATGTGGTTCGATAACCAGATCATTGAAGCCGACACTACCGAGGATCAGTCTGGTGCGTTGCGAAGTGTCGAGTCGGACGAGATGTTTTAGCATTAGGAGGCCGAGATCCATAATAGAGCTGCAGCTCCCTAAAAAAGTTAAAAATTGCAGAAGTAGGAGGTACTTAAGGGGATATTGGTAATTCTACTCTTGTTGGCGTCTGGACCCTTTATTTTATTCTGCAGTATTTTTAAGTATGGACCACAGACGTCTCATAGACGTTAGTCAGATACATTATCCGCCTAATCCCGCAACATATGTGATTTCTTCTACATTTCAAGTTGACTAGGACGTGTTGTACGCCCATCAAATTGACCACATTCCATCTGTCAGTTTGGACTGGCGTCGAAGCCTTGACTTCTATCTTCTATGTAGTAGTTTAGAGGTTCCTGAAAAATGTTACCGAGCTGACTGGTATTCGCATTGTTTCTCAGGTGTTCAGTATGACCGAACCAGCCCAGCTTTCAAAGCTCTCTCCAAGATCGCCACACTTTGCAACCGAGCCGAGTTCAAGGGAGGCCAAGAAGGAATTCCCATCCTGAAACGGTAAGTTACATCACGCTGAGAAGGAAGATCTTATATCCATGTCTTGAGCGAAAAATATTGCTACCCCGGGATTCGAGCCCAGACCGCTCGACCACTAAGGGGCACCGAATGGGGAGTCGAAAAGGCGCCATATTAATTTCCCTTTTTCTCGTTTCAGAGAGGTTAACGGAGACGCGTCTGAAGCGGCCCTGCTCAAATGTATGGAATTGGCTCTGGGAGATGTTATGAGCATTCGAAAGAAGAACAAGAAGGTAAGAAAGTCATGATTTTCTGTCAAAGAACGACTGAACTTCATGAACCTCAGTCTTAAGACGGAATATAAGTACAATTGTCACTTGTTTACTTTTTTATGACCATTTTTTCATGACACTATTTGATGTTTAAATGTTCTGAAATATAACATTATATAACATAACATAACATAACATACATAACATAACATAACATTTAACATGATTTTACGATTGAGTAATTTTTGACGATTTTTTATACAAATTTTATAATAATAATAATAATTTGTTGTTTTCTCATAGGTCTGCGAGGTACCATTTAATTCGACAAACAAGTACCAGGTATCAATCCATGACTCGGATGACCCGAATGACCCTCGCTACCTGATGGTGATGAAGGGAGCTCCAGAGCGAATCCTCGATCGCTGCTCCACCATTTTCGTGTCTGGTCAGGATCGGCCACTGGACGAAGAGATGAAGGAAGCCTTCAACAATGCGTACCTGGAGCTGGGTGGCCTCGGCGAGCGAGTGCTTGGTAAGTACAATAATGCGTACCAGTGCGGACTAACTCAGTATAGAGTTGGCTATAGTCGCCCAAACTTAACTTCCTACGTATGTATCTGTCTCTATTATTCTAATAAGACAGACACTTTATAAGATGGCTCAATATAAACTATTTGGTTATACACTCCACTCAATACAGATCAGTCAGTCATTACCTACGATATTTTTTTCGCAGGTTTCTGTCACATGCGACTTCCGTCTGACAAGTTCCCCTCAGGTTTCAAGTTCGACAGTGACGACCCCAACTTCCCCATCAGCGGGCTGCAGTTCGTGGGCCTGATGTCTATGATTGACCCTCCTCGTGCTGCCGTGCCGGACGCGGTCGCCAAGTGCCGCAGCGCTGGCATCAAAGTCATTATGGTCACTGGTGATCACCCCATCACCGCCAAAGCCATCGCCAAGTCTGTAGGAATTATATCAGAAGGTACTGTACCATTTGTGTACTACATTTAGACGACACATACGTTAGCTATTATTTGTTTACGTTTTTTCTGCACACTTTATGAGGTTTTTTTTTAGGAAATGAAACAATTGACGACATCGCACATAGGCTGAACATCCCAGTGTCTGAAGTGAACCCTCGTGAAGCTAAGGCCGCTGTGGTGCACGGAGGAGAGCTCAGAGACCTGTCTTCCGAACAACTTGACGAAATTCTCAGGTACCTACCTTCCTCAACTACCCCTAGTTAGGAGAGAGGTTGGGGATAAACCCAGAAACTAGACCATTTCAATACTTAGCCGTCTAGCTCAGCTGCACCCCTAGCCTGGCTAGGTCGTTAAACACAGGGGGAGTACTACTTCGACTCTAGAGCTTATCGAAAGGAAAAAAGTATCGGTAAACTGACTTTTTCCATTTTCTGGCTTCAAGTAGCAGAGTTCCAACAGCTTCAACGGAGCTGAATTACATAGTGATATTATGATTTTGTGTTAGGTATCACACAGAGATCGTGTTTGCGCGCACATCGCCTCAGCAGAAGCTGATCATCGTGGAAGGTTGTCAGCGGATGGGCGCCATTGTGGCCGTGACAGGGGACGGTGTCAACGACTCCCCTGCTCTAAAAAAAGCCGACATTGGTCAGTACATTTAAAAACTCCCCGTCTTCAACAAATAGTAAAAGACGGGTGCGACCCTGCGAAACCCGCTTTAGGTACTGAGGTACCTGCAGGGGAGGGTCGCCCGGCCTTGTAATCTTTTTCCGAGTTAGGATGAGTGTACAAATTTGTACGAAATTTTCTTAAGGAAAGGAGCCCCGACATCGCTGAAATTTTGTATGGACATGTTGGCTCCTAGAGTTAAGCGGTCGACCAATTTTTGTAACGGTAACGTCCATAACAAGGGAGTTACTGAGGAAAACAACTCCTCCGAAACTTTTCGTCTTCCAATCTAAAGAGTCCCTTTCTACGAAATTGGGACTAAAAATGCATAATCCTGCATAATTCTGAATGATGTGCCCTGTTGTTTAGGTGTGGCTATGGGTATCGCTGGATCAGACGTATCGAAGCAGGCAGCAGACATGATCCTGCTGGACGACAACTTCGCGTCCATCGTGACGGGCGTGGAGGAGGGCCGGCTCATCTTCGACAACCTGAAGAAGTCGATTGCGTACACGCTGACCTCCAACATCCCTGAGATCTCCCCCTTCCTCATCTTCATCATGTGCGACGTTCCTCTCCCGCTCGGCACAGTCACTATCCTTTGCATTGATCTGGGCACTGACATGGTAAGTCTAATGTTAAGTTACCCACCTAGCTGAACTGTGATTTTCTTCTATTTCCCAAATAAGACTTTTTTTTTCAACAATTTTTTTGGAGATACTGTTGGATATTAAATGTTCTAGTGTCTTCTGAACGTCAGAAATGAACTAAGTACCTATGTTGTGACTACGATCGAGTGATTTTTATCAATAAAAAATTTGTCCAAAACTACTCGATCGTAGAATCCCTATAGCTAGGTAATTTCTGGCGTTGAACAGACATATCATATTTCCTATTATATTTCAGAACATTTTAGTATCAACAGTGTCCTCAAAAAGTAGTCGGAAAAAACGTAAACACAAAGCAATTGCATATTCGGCTTTAGGTGCATTATAATGTTTTATTTGGTAGGTAGGTACTTAAATTTCAGTGTAATCCAAATACCTACTGATTCTCACTGATCTTTTCACTTTATTGCTTCCTTGAGTTTTCCCTAAAGTAGGTACCTGAACGATTCGTGCAATTGTGGGCGCCGTATTCAACCTATTATTTTCAGGCTTACCACGTTTAATTTTCTTCACAGGTTTGGCGACTATAACAAAAATGATAATGGGATTTTGTGTGATTATTAGGTTCCTGCAATTTCCTTAGCATACGAAGAAGCAGAATCAGATATTATGAAGCGCCGCCCTAGAAACCCTTACAAAGATAATTTAGTAAATGAAAGGTAACTTAACCACTTAGCAACTTAGCTAGCTGCTAAGTTGCTGCATGCCTCATACCTCTGGCTGCATCACCCAAGAGGGTCACCTCTCTCGGCTTGAAACCTTCTACGTTTACTTCAAGTATCGCTGTATATGTTTTTCTCTTTTCATACTCGACGTAGAGTTATTGGCCTTTAGGAACGCTAGAAATCAGCATGCGTCGGTCTGCGACATTTTCGATACTTCTTCAACTCTAGATTAGTCTATAGAACCGTAATTCTTGAGTAGATCAATACACCCAACATGGACGACGACCGACGCATAGACTCCACACGCACTAAGTTTTCACGGTATTTGCGTAAGCTCAAGCCGAGTACATTCGCAGCTTGTCAGATTTGTCGCTTCAGAACACTGTCAACTCAGCAGTCACTTGACTACGCGACACTAGAATCGTATGCAAAAAAATAAGGTTCCATTCGTGACGAAACTTAGGTACATACCTACAGTCGGATCAAGGTAATCCAAGACTTCTTCTCTTTCTAATGGGTGGAAGACAAACACTTTGAGAAAAAGCAATTTTCGGGTGTTCTAAAAATGATTGGAACTTTTTTTGTAAGATGACCCTAACAACCGTCTACTTTTTTTTTTTTTTTTTTTTAACGCGCCACGTTCAGAGAACATATGCGCCGATGAGTTGGTTTGTTTCTGGCCGAAGCCGAAGATGAAGTGGCCGAAGCCGAATATGAGTGGGCCGAAGCCAATACATCCATGTCGGAAGCGGAAAATTTTTCCGTTCCGCCGGGATTCGAACCCGGACCTCTCAGGACACAAAGCGGTCCCCTTAGCCACTCGGCCACTGAGAGGCACAACAACCGTCTACTATTCACTTCATAACAATCTCTACTTAGAGTTTTTAGAAGACACGAGAATGGTTCCTCTCTCAAAGCGTCTATCTTCTATTCCATAATAAAGAAATTAGAAGTGTTTGGTTGTTGTGGTCCGACTGTATGAACAGACCTTTAACCAGTATGGAAGAAGGGGTGGGCAGCGGCAGAGGGTAAGTAAGGGTCCCCTCTTCATCTGTTGTGTCTGTCTGACTGTACCTATACTGTATGCTGGTGTTTATGATCAGGTACCCGCCATTTCCCTCGCTTATGAGGAGGCTGAAGCTGACATCATGAAACGTCCGCCACGTAATCCATTCTGTGATAAGCTAGTCAATGAAAGGTAACCCAAATCGATGTCCGTTGTTATATCGATGTGGTCGTGTAACCAAATAACCATTGCAATGGTTGCGCCCTCTAACTTTGGAATCTGAATATTCAGAAAAAGTGTATTTTCCGGCACCTTCCCGTTCATAAAAGACTTAAGAGGACGCTATACCTGACGGTGCATTTTTTGCCGCCCATAAGATTAACATTGCGAGCGGCGATTCATTTTCAAGGTTTACCCTTGGTTGGAAAGACACAAAATTTTGCCTGTACCTAGCCCTAACAATGTTCTAGGTCGTGTTCGAAGCAGATTTCCCAATTTCTCACTGGTTTCTTTTATTGCAACTGTTTTGCAAATGCTAGCATCGCATACCTCAAGAAAAGTGCTGTAAGTATCTCGAAAACCAGTAAAAAAAAAATGGGAAATCTGCTTCGAACACGACCTAGAACATTGTTAGGGCTAGGTACAGGCAAAATTCTGTGTCTTTCCAACCAAGGGTAAACCTTGAAAATGAATCGCCGCTCGCAATGTTAATCTTATGGGCGGCAAAAAATGCATCGTCAGGTATAGCGGACCCTTAATAAAAAAATTCCGAAGTTAGAGAACGCAACCTGTTTAACTTACCTGGTTCATAATATAGCAGCACTAATCTACTGACCAAGAAAATCGCTGATGGCTTGGAAAACTGAAAGGTGAACCTCTGAAGCTGTGTATACTTACGGAACTGGGGACATTTTACCTGTTGCATGTCAAATCCCTGAGGTACCCAGCATGATTGCGACTTGTTACCTTTCTCGTGATGGCTCGCTCCAAAGTGGCCTGAACAAAGACCAAATGAAAGCGACAGAACCAAAATAAATACTGTTCCCTTGTACTGAACCCAAATACTTACCCTACCCCTTACTCCTGTACTGAACACATCCTGACTACTTACCCCTACACTGAACCCTTCCCTAACCACCTACTTACCCCTATATTGAACTTATCTAACTACCTTCCCCTGTACTGAATCCATCTTATATAACCACGTCCCCCTATTGCTGAGTGTCCTGACAGAAAAGAGCAAGGCAAGTGAAAACGCTGTAGCCAAAATAAATACCTAAATACCTACCTGATACCCCTACACTTACACTAATCCAGTACCCACTGGTACAACACAATTAATTTGAAGCATGCATAAGTACCTAGCTATTAGTCTGGATGCGTAGTCGTTTGTGGCTTTAATGGCTTTGCACCTAATTTTAGTAAGTATGTATGAGTATCTATATAGACGGTTTCAAGATATATCCATCGTGCTCAGCTGGCAGCACTATCAACATTTCACTTGATATGCAGAAAATGTCGGAGGAGAATGCTATCACAAAAACTTTGATAAGATCGGGATCGGACTCGGCTTTCAATTTTCTTCTAAAGGCAGCCATCTATAGATCACTTGGCTACCTACTCGTACAGTTCTACAGTTTTGTTAGGTCGGTAGTGAAAGGTGGCTAATTTTTTCGCTCAAAAAAATCTCTTCGATGTTAAAATGTAAGTAGGGCAGATTTTGTTGACAGAAATTGTTACTGAGTTAAATCAGTGGTTTGATACTGGGCGGAGTAGGGTAGAGCCAAGAAAAATTAATTTATTATAGTGATAATTCCATGATAATGGGGGTGATATGTTTGCAGACTTATCTCGATGGCTTACGGACAGATCGGGATGATCCAGGCGGCAGCAGGGTTCTTCGTTTACTTCGTGATAATGGCTGAGAATGGCTTCCTGCCTCTCTACCTGTTCGGCATCCGCAAGATGTGGGACTCCAAGGCCGTCAACGACCTCACAGACTCCTACGGCCAGGAATGGGTCAGTGTTTCTTTCTTATGCTGGCCACAAACATCCCCGAATGGGGAGGGATGGCATTCCATCCATGGTCCATGGCCATCCAGCCCCGCCATCCCTGAGCTGTCATTCCAGCCCCTCCATTCCAGGACTATATGCCTAGCTTTACATCCCCCGTCATTAGGTTTAGTTATTTTGGAATTTTTTTACCCGAAGTGTTTACTTGTAAATTAAACATGGGCTATGAATTCCAGTTGGAATTTTATTTCCCTAGCAATGCATGGCAACCATGTTTAACATACAGGTAAACACTTTTGGGTAAAAAAATTCCAAAATAACTAAAACCAGCCTCATGCACTGTCCGGAGTTGTTGGCTCCTATATATGAGTTCTTACAGATTATTCAGTTCCTCTTTTCGAGGAAACAATCGAAACTGCCCTTGTCTAGCTGTAATTTTGTGTATTTAGACGTATCGAGACAGGAAGACGCTGGAGTACACGTGTCACACCGCCTTCTTCATCTCGATCGTGGTTGTGCAATGGGCGGATCTCATCGTCTGCAAAACGAGAAGAAACTCCATCGTGCACCAGGGCATGAGGTGAGAGACGCAAACCTTTAATTGCCTACGAGTATGTGCCTCTTCCGACTTGAAAGGTCTGGGTTCTAATCCCGGTGTAAGCAATGTTTTCGCTAAGAAAACCGACACATATAGGGTGAGAATACTGGTGAACCTTGAGGATTTTTGTATTTGCAGGAACTGGGCCCTGAACTTTGGGCTCGTCTTCGAGACTGCGCTGGCCGCGTTCCTGTCCTATACGCCTGGCATGGACAAGGGTCTACGCATGTACCCTCTCAAGTAAGTCCTATGGAATACTGTATGCCCTACTCGCAGTCATATGTTTCTTCTTTCGAATACCACACTATGCTAAGCTTTTGGAGAAGCCACGGTCATTGGCGGTCGTGGAATTACCGGTGTTATCCGTTCCGTAGTAAGTTCTTACGGATAAGACGATAAGATATATTTTTCGGAACATTTAAATGTCCAACAGTTCCCTAAAAAAAATGGGAATGAAAACAATTCTGCTGCCACGTGTTTTACGATTGTATGCTGCGTCTTAAGGGCCACCATACATTCTCGACGAACTCCACCAAAACCACTGTGCGAAAGTAAATATTCGACAAAACTAATGTTTACATTTTAGTATCACCGGAGACTGGTAACTGCAATATCGTATCGGTTGTGTCTACTCTAAAAGCTAAACATAGTGTGCTATTTGAACGCGAAACAAACGAGTGAAAGTAGGACACTATGTTTAGCTTTTACAGGAGAAAAAGTAGAGAAATGGAGTTGCAATTACGAACTTCCGTAAGTGAAATAAAAATTGTCAACATGTAACATGGCGGCGGTAAATATTACAAACATTTATCAAGCTTTTCTACTAAATGTGACGATAAAATCATACTGTTTTAATCCGAAACGTTACAAAAAAATATTTCGCGTGAGGTAGTGTTGTGTTTTCGCGATCTGTCAAAAAAACATGTGGACTGGTAGTTGACTGTTTAAAATCGCTCCTGTGGGCTTATTACTCCATTTCATGCAAAAATACAACACTACCTCACGACAAAGAGTCTCAGGTTTACATCCCCCTATAAACACTTTTCACTCGTCCTGTAACTTCGGAGTAGGGCTTGAAGTACGTAGCATTGCGAACCAAATGGGTGTATTTCCCCTTAACTGTCGATGAATTGGACAATTTTCTAGAGCTACTGTTGTTTTTGCAGGTTTCATTGGTTCCTGCTGGCCGTTCCTTTCTCAGCGCTTATTTTGTCTTACGATGAATTCCGCAAATTCATTATCCGGAGGTCTCCCAAAGGCTGGCTCGCGCAAGAAACCTTCTACTGAGGTTCACACTCTTGCTCTTATGGTGACGGGTCACTGTTGTTACTAACATTAGTTTTAGGGGCTACGGTAACACACTAACAGAACCATTTCTTACAGGGAGTTAACAGCTGACTGGGTCGAGAACGCGGAGTATTTGTTACTGTAACATTGTTCTGAATTAGCAGACAGTAGTATTTTTCGGAGCTGTTCCGTACACGAGCCCTCCTCACTAACTATGAAGAAAATATAGTACTAACTTAGCCTGGGCCAAGATTCTAGTTCATTACATTAAACTAAGGCTGCGTCCCGCTATACTCGTTCAAGAGGACCATCGATTTCCTTCAATGTTGACGTAGTATATTCCCAAAAAATCGAAGATCTCTTAACCGACTATGGTGAGACGCAGCCTTGCGTCCAGGACGGTCGTTCTGGAGAACTGTCATTCCCGGATGTATCGGCAAAAGTAGCATCTTGGAACTCATTGTGACAACAGGTTTAGGTTGGTAGATGATTTCAGGTTCATGTTTGGGTGATGTCCGCAGAATCGTGCTGATCCACGCCACGCTTCTGATTGGTTATGGTTTCAAGGGCACGCTTCGGATTGGTTATGGTTTCAAGGCCACGCTTCTGATTGGTTATGGTTACAAGGCCATGCTTCTAATAGGCTGCTGGTTTCAGGGCCACGCTTCTGATTGGCCTACTGTTTCACTGCCATGTTTCTGATTGGCTGATGGTTTCAGGTTCGTGTGGTGGCTCCCTGCGGTTCCCTTCTCTATTTCTATCTTCGTGTACGATGAAATTCGGCGGCTGTTGCTGCGGAGATATCCTGGAGGATGGCTGGAGCTGGAGACGTACTACTAACGTGGATGGCTGCACTTTGATAGCGTTAGTCTTCTCTAGCTCAATCCCACTCGTTGTTGATTCATAACGAAAATGTTTTCGAATATTTGTTTAAAATGACGAGATATCTGTTTTTTGTTTAATGTTGAGTTATTCAATAAATTCTGTAGTTTTTATGAATGACACTTCTTTTCGGAGGTAGGGACAAAGGTAACCTCTCCAGTACTGTAAAGGGTCTGGGTCGAGGTCAAAAATATTAATTTCGACTTTTTTGGCCATAAATTATTTATTTTTGGTCCCAATCTCAAGCTAGACTGGTAACAGCAATTAATGACACAAACATACCAAGTTTATTGAAGCAAGTCCGTTTGTCTGTCGACGCGCAAACTAGTTGCTTCCGGTTTTGTTCATAACGGCTTTAATTTCCGGAATATTCGAAATCTGTTGAGAAAGAGACTTCAGCATCTATTTAACATCACTTTCACCGATGTTTAAGATTATCGATCAATTTTCTCAACCAACCAAAAACTCGCCGCCAACCAACAGGCCGCAATTTTGGATTGAAAAGATCTTCAATAAGTCGTCATGTCATGTCATTTAGATTTCATATCTCTGCGAAATTCTGTACGTTTGGGCCAAAAAACATTAATAAAAAAATATGCAAAATAATTCAGGAGCATCTACATAGGAAAACAGGTGCGAAATTTACCCTCAGGATCGTCTCACCACTCTGAAACACAATTTTTTTAGACTTTTTTTTTTTTTTTTTTTTGTCAATTTTGGGCATAATTATTTATGAATTTCAAAATTCGATTAAAAAGTATCTCAAAACTGATTTTAGACACCTATATTCCAAATCTGAGCCAATTCAGTTGACCGATGCGACAAACATACGGGAGTGGGTAAGTACCTATCACAGTATAATGTACCTCAGAAAACGTCAACAAAAAGCATTGTTTCTTCAGTCTTACATAGGGCTGATAGGAGAAGTTCCCACAAAACTACTAACCCCTTGCTTTTTGCTGGCGTCAATGAGTGAGATTATTCACCGAATACATCCTCCGCGGCGCCGAGCTTTTCTCCTTTCGTCGTCTCTCTGTATTTCTGCAGGTAAAGTTTCAGGGGCTCGATGTAGTTATCAAATCCTGGAAGGACACAAAGAATGTAAAATATAAGCGACCAAGGTTCTATTTCCGACTTGCCGAGATATTTCTTAGTGTACAGAAGTCCCCGAAATGTGGGCCCAGTATCTCTCCATTGCTGTAGCTCTAAGGAGTTTTTTAATATATTTACCTAATGCAGACATGGCAAAGAGTATGTCCTCGCCATTAATAGTTTTCCGTTTCTCCATGTGACATCGGTCGCTGGCTTCACTCGTAATAAATGAAATGAATTCTGAGACGCATTCTTGGACACATTCCCGTGCTTCCTTTGCTATCTGGAATATTAGACGTGATATCAAGTTAAAAGGTAAGAAATTATGAGTTATCCAGGTTCCAGCACATCCAAGTACTTATCAGCTTCGATTCATATCTAAATGCCGATCAGAAAAAAATTGGTACTATCGGGATCGAACCGATGTTATCCGGCTCAGTGTTCTTGAAGGCAGCCGTCTAGACAACTCGTCTATCGAGGCTGTTTTATTGTGGCACGTAACCTACCTTGCCCATATCCGGCACCGCCTTCTTCATAATTTTGGCAACATTGGCGATAGGGAGGAAGCGATCTTGCTCGCGCAGAGGCTGCCCAGGCTTGCCTCCGCTCTCGTTCCCGTCATCGTCAGAGTTTTCAGCCGAAAGGTTGCCGTCCACGTCTTCTGGAATGAACGAAAAAACAGTCTAAATTAAGCCAATGTTTTAGGACGGCTGGCATCGCTGGGGAGAGGTTGTGGAGTGCCAACGATTGCTCCTGGCTTATTAGGCCATTGTGTCATTGCCCCAGGGTTAGGTCTCCCTATGACGTCACAGAGCCACTGGCTACAATACCTTTTCGCTCCTTACCTTCAATTTCTTCGTTATGGACCATGAACCCATCGGTGAGGAAGGTGGTCGCCAGCTCGTCCGCAGTATCGTTCGCGTCCATGATTCGAATCATACAGCCGCCTTGAAGCTTCTGAAAATAATTTAATAACCACTTCCTCTTCAAATCAGGCTGAAACTCCAAAAATTATGAATAAGTCACAAGATGCACAAAACAGCTATTTTCACAAAAATAAATAAACAGAAGTGCTGAAATTTGATTGGCTGTGGCCGATTCCAAAAAACCGGAAATGGACTTTTATTGATGGCAGCAAATGGCGGGAAATGTGAAAAGTTTACTTCGAGTTTTGAGTTGGTTTTTTGTGAAAAAAAAAATATAAAGGGAAGAATCATTCACGAAATGAGTTTGTTTCCTTTAACCACTCTAACGATGTATTAAACTGTTAATTTGATACTCTGTAATCTCCAGTCATTCGAATTATTATTGGTTATATAGCAGATACATCTGTTTCATCGACGCCAACGGCCATACCATGTTGAATACACCGGTTCTCGTCCGATCACCGAAGTTAAGCAACATCGGGCGTGGATAGTACTTGGATGGGTGACCGCTTGGGAACACCACTTGCCGTTGGCTTTTTGATTTTTTTCCTTTTAAAGATTAATTATTCGAGTCCCCATTGTATTTTTTTCCAACCCATCTTCTTTGAAGCTTTAAAATCTATGACAGTAGTGACCTCCAAAAGTTTGCAGCTCAGCACCCATACACTCGAGGTTACCGAGGAGGGAGGTAAGCCATGAATGGTACCCATCTCTATCTACGGAAACCGGACCAGTACCTACTTAACACTAAATAAAAGATACCTACAGGTAGGTAAGTAGGTAGGTATAATATATTTGTAATAAAGTACTGAAAATGCCAATAGTTTACTGCCACTTTTTGCTGATATCTTGATACTCTCCGTCCGGACTCAAGTAGTTTTTTATGGGTGGGGTGTCCACAGGGCCGTTGAACGTAAACGGAACAAGCGACTCATCAATCTGAAATCAAAATAAATTGTTGGATACCTATTTAAATGTTCTGAAATATAATATGCCTTTTTCATATCCGAAATTAACTGGCTAACACTGAGTAATTATTGACAAATTAATGTAAAATCACGACATAACTATTCGCAAATTATAATATATTACATTTCAGAGCATTTAAATGTTCTGAAGTGTAATAATATGTCTTTTTAACGGCTGAAGTTAACAGGCTGTGTTGTGATCATAAAATCGAATGATTTTTGTCAACAAAAAATTTGTCCGAAATAAACCGATCCTAAAGTCACAACACACCCTGTTAATTTCGGCCGTTCAAAAGTAATATTATACTTCAGAACATTTAAATTTCCAGTAGTAGGTATGCTCATAAAGTGTTCAGAGAAAACGTGGACGCACCTGGACAGCAGCTTGGTAGAGATCCTCAGAGTGAACGCGGAGCTGCTCCAATGCTTTCTGCTGGGACGAAGCGATGCGGTCCAGCATCTGAGCATCAGCCAGGAAATTATTAGTCATGTGCCTGCACCACTCTTTCTTCATTATAATGATTTCTTCCATCCGCTCTGCTGAAATCCCTCCGGGTCGCGTCCGTCGTCTGCAAAAAACGGAGGAAAATAATTATACCAAGATTTTTTAATTTTTAAAAGGTTTTTCTGGATAAAAATCGCTTGAGTGTTGACTCCCAACATTTTGAAATTGAAAACATAGACACTAAGAAGTGGTGAAATCCAGCCTTAGATAGGTATTTAAGGAGCTTACTCTTTTTGGTCAAGCACTTCAAGAGGCACCTCTACTTCTTCAATGGGTTTTAGCTGGCGCTGACTTTTCTCCAAACGTCTAATCTCCTTCTCCATTTTCTTCTTTCTCCTTTCTTCCCTCGCTTTTACTACGGCTGGGTCAATCTTTCTCTTCTTTTTCAATGGCTCAGCCCTGAAATACAAAAAATAAGGTCACACTTACTCCATTTCTGGTCACAGATGTTAGTAGTGAGAAGTGATCACTTGTTTTTAACATTCTTCCTTCTCTAGATAGTATTTTTTCAACATACTTCAACACACTTACCATAAGCATGGCGTGATTTGTATTAGTTTTGGTCCTTGGGCTAAACTTAGGTGCCTGGAAAGGATACCGTTAGCAGCATTTCTGAAAGCAAAAAATACCATAGTTAATGGTAACGTAAGCTAGTACCTACACGAATAATGGCAGACTGTTACATGGACGGAAATCATTCATAAAGTGACCGGAACGCTAGACCGACCAAAAATGTCAACCCTCTCCACACTAAGGGCGAGACTAGTATACCCACTGAAATTTTTGGCCAGGTCAACGCTCCGGGCACTACAGGCTTACACATCAATTCAGGTTCACTGATTATTACAGTACCTACAGGACGGAGGGTTTCAACTTATTTCGGTGGCCACGAGTCGTTGACCGCGTAAGTAGGTAGGTAGGTACCTCGGTCTCTGAAATAACCTAAGTAAGTCATTAAATAAGGTAACAGAAATGTGCCATACCTTGCAAATAACGAAACCTGATGAAATGCCATCACGAACACAACATTTAATCTTTAATTAATAATAATTTAATAATTTTTCAACCCCCCTGTTTACTAATTTTCTGTTTACAACTATAGATTTCTTCTGCTTTTGCTAAGGTCAAATTGAATTTTTTGCTTTGGTTCATCGCGTTGCGTAGCAACCGACTTCCGACTTCTCAATGCTGGATTTTCTTCAACACAAAATTTTGAAATAAGGTTGACTCTTTTTAAGTTGAAATATGTTTCATAATTCTGCTCGGATTCGAGAAGGTGGTTATACTAAAGCCATCTATACTATGGTGGGTATTTTCGGCCACATTTTAGTTTTTGGATACTGCAAAATCGTATCTAACTTATAAATGCAGAGAACTTACCTAGGTACTACAACTGTGTCCCGTTAGAGACCGGATAAGTGCGCCAACTTCTGATGGTTCAGCCAGATTTTGTAAAGTGATATTTCTTTTCTAGATCAAGGAGCAGCGGTACATGGAAGCCATAGACGTCTTGAATGGTGTTATTTCATCCAATCCCCAAGTAAGGAATCGGTAACCAAACCTAGTTGTAAGAGAAGGATGACGGGGACTAGTCTATTAACTAGATTATTTGAAGAATTATCCGTCGTGCTCAGCTGGCAGCATTACTAAAAACCACCTCCCCACCCATCGTGACACGATGACAGTTTTAGGTGGATTTCACATTTCACATGCTAAATATATCAGAGGTGAATCCAGATTACTTGTCTATCTGTTCACTGTTTAGTACTCTTCGTTGTAGTGCCGTCAAGCGTACTCGCTGCTGGGCTACTGCTTCTTCCACTCGCAGGACTATGTGAACGCGGCCAACTGCTACGAGCAACTCACTATGATGCTGCCTGACGAGCCTGAATACAAGCTGTACCTGGCCCAGGCCTTGTATCAGGGCTCACTTTACGAGGAAGCCATGGCTGTCGCTGCTCAAATCGACAGTCCTGACTACAAGCCTCAGGTAGATAATACAATGCCAGCAAATAATAGTGCTGTGCCTAGAGCCTTAAGTTAAGTTAAACAGAATAGCTACGTATCTGATAATGACGGCCGTACTTAAAGTGAAAATTTGCATGGTACCTACATGTAAGTAGGTAGATTAGGCAGTATGTTTTATGTACAGGTTCGAAAGCTCGATGCAGCGATAAAGTATGGACAAGGTGATATGGTGGCGGCGAAAAGTCTGCTAGATCAGCCTCTTGGTGACGATGCAGACACTGACATTTACCACGGTTGCGTCCTCTACAAGGTGAGTCTAAAGACCAGTTGTATGAATAGGGTAGGAATACCGCATCCCGTTCGAATCCCGGGGACTGAAAATTTTTTCCACTACATATTGTTGTCTCTTGATGAAAACTAGTAGATACCTTGGCTTCTCCTGGCCTACCCACGTCCAGTTCATTCCCTTCTGTGGTTCTGGTTTTGTACCATTAAAAGTTGTATCAAATGTATCTTATAGGAAGGACGATTTGACGACGCCCTCCAGAAGTTAACAGCAGCTATGATGAAAGCTGGATACAGCGCTCATCTCTCATATAACATTGCGCTCTGCTACTATAAGCTCAAGGAGTATGCCCCCGCTCTCAAACATATTGGTACGTATCTTTCCCGAACACGTGTAACATATGGGTCGTAACGTTACCACGAGGAATGCCCCTCAAATCGAATAATTTTTTGGGGGGGAAATTTTCCAGCGCCTGGCATTCGAACCTATCTACAGAACAGCTCGATAGCCTAGTGGTCTGGTACTTGGCTGTGCTGTCAATAAGCATGATGGTTAGTTCTTGAAATGGTCTAGTTGCTGGGCTTGTCCCCCCACCCCTCTACTAACTAACAATAACATTTTCAGGAGACATTATCGAGAGGGGGATTCGAGAGCACCCTGAGCTGAGCGTGGGGATGGCGACAGAGGGGATAGAAGTCAGGAGTGTGGGGAACACTCTCACCCTCCACAGTACAGCCCTCATAGAGGCCTTTAACCTCAAGGCTGCTATCGAATACCACCTCGGCAACTGTAAGCTAAAAACCCCCTCAAGTTAAGGTTGCTGACACAATGCTCTTTGTTAACATTTTTTATGTCAATTTTCTGAAGAGCCTATTCGGTATTTATATGTTCTGAATTAACTTGTGTTTGTAATGTCAAAAAATATCCAGTTTATTCGTTATGATAAGAAATTGTAGTACTTTTGTATATTTTTTCTGGAATATGTTTCCGGTTTAAAAAATCGATAATCGAAGGTCAAAATAAAAATCGAATCGATTTGCCCATTCCTCATGTGACAGTTGAGGCAGCGAAGGAAGCAATGACGGACATGCCTCCTCGAGCGGAGGAGGAGCTGGACGCCGTCACGCTCCACAACCAGGCCCTGGTGAACATGGACACCAGCGCTGCGGACGGCTTCGAGAAGCTCCAGTTCCTTCTCCAGCAGAACCCCTATCCTCCTGAGACGTTCTGCACGCTGCTGCTGCTGTACTGCAAGCACGGCTACCACGACTTGGCCGCTGACGTCTTGGCAGAGAACGGACATCTCATTGACAACTACCTCACCCCGGTTAGTGTCTATAGTTGTTGTCTTTAGGACGCCGGTTCAATCCCAGTCTTACCAGAATTTTTCTGATCGGTATTCACCTCTGATATTATGTTCAGCATCAAGACTGTGATAGTTTTGAACTGGTCTGTGGTAGTGCTACTAACTGATCAACCCCTCTACTACCTAGTAATTTGACTTCCAGTACTTGTACGAATTTCTGGACGCCCTCATAACAAAGCAGTCCTCCCCGGAAGAAGCTTACCGGAAGTTGGACGAGATTGCGGCGAAACACACGGAGACACTGCGGAAACTGACTAAACAGGTGCAGGAAGCGCGCCAAAACCGAGATGATGATGCCGTCAAACGGGCGGTAGTGCACTACGAGGAGGCTCTAGATAGGTACTTATATAACCAGTCAGTCAATGTTTTTAAGTTTGTTAGGTTTAGGAAAAATAAAAGAGGGCAACACAATTCTGAATCTATGATCGTTAAAATCGCGCTGCTTCTAACGCTAAACATATCCACTTTTGTTGTTATCTCGTCGTTAACTTGGCGTTAGATTCGCGCTACGAGAACGGGAATAGACCCCTGCTAGTAAGTGCTTCCATCCTTAGGAGTGCGAGTGACTACTAAAATATTTTTCGGTCGAAATTCTTGTCCTCTATGGTTTCTTTTGCTGTTTCAGGTACATCCCCGTGTTGATGGCACAGGCTAAGATCCCGTGGGAGATGGAGAACTTTGGGCAGGTGGAGAAAATCTTCCGCAAGTCCGTAGAGTTCTGCAACGACAACGATACGTGGAAACTGAACGTGGCACATGTTTTATTTATGCAGGAGAATAAATACAAGGAGGCCACTGGCTTCTATGAGCCCATCGTCAAGAACAACTATGACAACGTACGTATAGTTGAACAAAGCACCAATTAATGGCCACAGTGGCCGCCGGGTGGTTACCACCACTCCAGGCACTTCGGAAGAGCTGGGGTGGCTCGAGTTTTGCTATTGTTTCATGGGCTGCCACTCCAAGGTGATGTCCCCAAGCAAAGGCATTCCCAACCTCCAAGAATTATCCAAGGAAAAAATTGCGTACAAACCGAATTAGCGCTATAACCGAGGTTGACTGTGGGTGGTGTTTCAGATCCTCAACGTAAGTGCCATCGTGCTGGCGAATCTGTGCGTAGCTTACATCATGACGACCCAGAATGAAGAGGCGGAGGAGCTTATGCGTAAAATAGAGAGGGAGGAAGAGCAGTTACTCTATGATGACCCCGACAAGAAGCTCTATCATCTGTGTATTGTCAATCTTGTCATAGGGTGAGTCTTCTTTAAGAAATACTGAGGAGAGCCAAGGCCTAGTGAGATACAGAGTCTGGCATTTCTGTACACAGGAGGGTGGTCTCGTCACAATCACACCCGACAGTCTAATTTCCCCCCAGCCAGGCAAATTCTCCAGGAAAAATCTGGACAAGTTGGGAATAGATCTTGCGTTATCTTGTTTGTAGCAGTTGGTTTGACAAATCGAATTCCACTCTAATATGGGAAAATGTTTATTTGCAGAACCCTGTATTGCGCGAAAGGGAACTACGAGTTCGGCATCTCCCGGATAGTAAAAAGCTTGGAGCCGCAGACCACCAAACTCAGTACGGACACTTGGTGAGAAAACTGCCTCGGCAGCTGGCTGGTGTAGATGGTCCACTTTAAGGGTCCGCTATACCTGACGGTGCATTTTTTGCCGCCCATAAGATTAACATTGCGAGCGGCGATTCATTTTCAAGGTTTACCCTTGGTTGGAAAGACACAAAATTTTGCCTGTACCTAGCCCTAACAATGTTCTAGGGAGTGTTTGAAGCAGATTTCCCATTTTTTTACTGGTTTTCGAGATACAGCACTTTTCTTGAGGTATGCGATGCTAGCATTATTTGCAAAACAGTTGCAATAAAAGAAACCAGTGAGAAATTGGGAAATCTGCTTCGAACACGACCTAGAACATTGTTAGGGCTAGGTACAGGCAAAATTTTGTCCCTTTCCAACCAAGGGTAAACCATGAAAATGAATCGCCGCTCGCAATGTTAATCTTATGGGCGGCAAAAAATGCATCGTCAGGTATAGCGTCCTCTTAACGCTGGTTCGATCCCGATCCTATCAAAGTTTTTCTGATCGGCATTCACCTCTGTTATGTTCAGCATGTCAAGTGAAATCCTTGCCGAGGCTGTTGTGGTCTAAAACTGTAGGTCCCCATCGTGTTAGTTCACGATGGGGCTGTTAAGTATCTAGTAGTGCTGCCAGCTGAGCACGACGGATATCTCTGTAATGGTCTAGTTGCTGGGCTTGTCCACCCACCCCTCTACTAACTAAGTAGCTTGGTAGAGACTCACGGAGGTACAAACAGACAGGTATAATTTTTTTCTTTTCTTTTTTCAGGTTCTACACAAAAAGATGTTTCCTGTCGTTTATGGAAAACCTTGCCAAGCACATGGTGGTAGTGAGTGACACTGTGTTTCAAGAGTGCATCCAGTGTCTCGATCTCTGCGAAAGTAAGTCCGCTTTGCCTTCTGCTTCTAGTTGAAAGCACCAATTAATGGCCAGGCTCTTCGGAAGAGTTGGGGTGGCTCGGGTGTTGCCACAGCCTTTTGTTGGCTACGATAGGTAGGTATAGTATCCCCACCCTGAACTGCCTGGCCCGAGGGCATACTGTACTGTTCTGCACTGTTCACAGAATGCCCTCGGGTCAGGCAGGTCAGGGTGGCGATACTATACTCCGCTATACTCTAAGATGATGTTTCCAAACAAAAGGTAGGTCGGTACCATCTTTAGCTTTGAATTTTTTCGAAGAATATCCAACTGGTTGTAGAATCCATATAAATGGCATGCCGTGGGTATATTGGCATCTCCTGAAATGACCTAGATTGGGTAGATAGACGGTGTAGAGGTAGAGGTAGGTAAGGCTGGCAGTCAAGTCACGACGCGCGACGTCTTCTCATGCCAGAACTAAAGGTCTGTTGCGGAAACTGTCATTCCGACGTCACATTCTGGAGCTACGTCTCAATTTTACGAAACCTAGGGAAACCACTAAAAGTTTTTCTAACGTACCGTCGCTTGTCTGTCCCCTAAGGCTGGGTTTGGAATTTTTTTACCCAAAAGTGTTTAGGTACTTTTAAATTAAATATGAGTGCCACATTGGCTCTATGAATTCCAGTTGGAATTTTATTTCCCTAGCAACGCATGGCAACCATGTTTACATGTAAACACTTTTGGGTAAAAAAATTCCAGAATAACTAAACCCAGCCTATTACCTAAGCTTCCTTCGTCCCGTTCCTATTCGGCTTCGGCCAAACTCCTGTTGTGTCATTCCCAAACAGGACACTCAGGGTCATCTTTTTTAATCTCAAATTTTGGTACTCGAACCCGCCGGTAGTTGGTGGAGTGACAGGAAACGAAAACGAAGAATGACATAGTTTTTTGGTTGATTTGTTGCAGTTCATGGAAAAAACATAAGAAGCGTCATCGACAATCCCCTCGATGGGGGTGTGACGTCAGACGGGAAGCAGACCGTAGCCTATGAAGCCAGGCTAATCAAATACCTGCTTCTGAAGATACATCAGTATTAGTAACACATTTCCTACCAACCACCTGCACTTCAGCACTTCCTAGGTACAGGTATGTGGAAACGCATCCCCTAGCCTTCCCCCAAAAATAATCCCTGTGCCCTTAGCGTCCACTCTTCCTCACCCTCAGCCAGTATATCTGGAATGGAGGGGCTGGATTGGCAGGCTTGAAATTGAAACTCAGGGATGGCAGGTATCCAAAATAAAACTGTCATCCCTCTAGAACGGCTGTCCAGGATATGGCTTGCAGAAGGTCCGAAACTGAGTTGATTGCCTGAGTGCACGTACCTAACTTGTTGAAGGAATGACAGTTTCAGGTATGGTACCGTGCTTTGATTTGTCGCGTGGTTGGCTGGGTTTAATTGATACATAACTGTCGGAACTGAGGTGGCTGTCTGGACCGTGAACCGCTAAACCGCTAAATTAGTTTGGTCCAGGAGGGAACTTCTTGCGAAAGTCTTGAAACAGTCATAACAACAGTATGTAGCAAACTTTGATGTCTCTGTCTCGAACCACGAAGTTATGTACAGTAATTTTTAACTGAGAATGAACCGAAAACTTCCCTCCTCCCTCCCTGATTTTGCTTTGGGAAGTTTGTAAAATGTACCATGGGGAAACGGCCTCGATAGCCGAGTGGACTAAATGGTCGACTTTTGAGGAGCAGTGAGAGCCGGGTCACACCGGTTCGATCCCAATCCTACCAAAAAGTTTTTCTGCTTGGCATTCACCTCTGATATGTTCAGCATGTCAAGTGAAATGTACATCGAGGCTGTGGTGGTTCGGAACCCACCTAAAACTGTAGGTCCCCATCGTTTACTCGATGGCTGGGGAGCTGGTATTTGGTAGTGCTGCCAGCTGAGCACAATGGATAGTTCTTGAAAACGGTCTAGTTGCTGGGCTTGTCCCCCCCAACCCTCTGCTAAGGGCCACCATACACCATGGGGAAGCTTCCCCTGGCGAGTTATCCAAGGGAAGTCATCCTATAGGGGCAGTGGTGGCCTCCACTGTGTTGGGGGAGGGGGAGGGGGCTCGAAACCCATGCATAGGGTTGTAAATTATGTGTGGCCATTGTCGTACCCCTTGTTTACTTTTTGGGTTTTTGGGGGGGGGATTAACTCCACTAATCCCCCCCTTCTGTCATATACAACATTATGCGCAATGTCTACCGAATTTCTTCATTTTATCGACCCATAGAAAGCGCTGCGCCTAGTAAAGTAGAGGCAGCTCTTGTTTTGCGAAAGCGCTACTGTGGATCGTGATTTGGAGCTTGAACTGATGAAAATCCCTCATTAGCTTCAAGAGCAGAAATATTGTCATAGAAAACAATAGACTTTCGGCAACCTGCGGCCATGTTAAACGACTTCGCCCATTTGGAGACTAGCCAACGCAGTTTTAGGCAATGTAGCGATAGTACGCGTAAGTACCTACCGATGGTAGCAGACCTTACATAGGTGACGCAACTAACGCCAAAACGCCAAGTTCGAGCCTTGTGCACAGGCGTTTAGGTCTAGCCTTAGGCGTGATATGTAGTTGCAGAGTGTCGTGTGAAATTAAGTCAAGTACGGGCCGCCTAGGTCATCATCTCTATACATTTGGAGGTAGATTAAGAGGTGACAGAAGACAAGGTCCGTTTGTGGTCGGTAGAAGTTCTAGGCAGCTTCTGCCTTGACAAGTGATGGGTTTAAGGGTCCACTTTAGCTGATGATGGCTCTATTCTCCATTTCTTGGCTTATACACTTTACCTACACTCAGTGCCCACTGCACCATGCGAGCTTGGTATAGAAATCTTACATGGCCCTGCATTGCCGATGTCTATTAAATATCCTATACAACGAGGCTTATTTGCAGTCGAGCAATGGGCAAATAGAAATGAATCAATCGTGTTATTGTCCTGTTTTCCCACAGTCGGCCCATTATTACCAGTTACATTTTCCTCTTGGAAAATAAATTGTCCCTGCGTTTTCTCGTGCGTGACGATGCACATGTCCCCTCCTTTTTCCTTCTTTGAGTTCCTCCTTTTCCGTTACCTTTCTATATGAACTGCCCACTGACTGTGGGAGTATTTGCTGCATTGTTGGAAAGACCTGGGATTTGTTCGCTGCATGGCATGTATTATCTCGTAGTTGTAGTAGAGGGGTGACAAGGCCACCAACTAGACCATTTCAAAAACTATATCCATGGAGCTCAGCTAGCATGCAGCACTACCAAATACCTATATGCCAGCTCTCCAGCCGCGTTAGTACTCGAGGGGACCTACAGTTTTATGTGTTTTGCGAACCACTTGGTGATGCTTAACATACCTATATTATTGAATATAGGATCGAGATCAAACCGGTCTAACCCAGCTCCCCTGTAGACGCAAGTACACTTCTGATTCTAAACAAAAAATAATTTTGGAACCCTGTGTTTTTTTAAAAACAATGTGTCAAGTTACTCTCTCAGTCTCATCCAAGAAAGACTTTCATGGTGTTGTAGGTGCCGTGGAAGTCACGATGCAGGTTGTTATTGTTCATATGCGTGTTTGGTCAAAACTGCGTCCGAACCTGTTCAGCGAGCCATGGACCACTTAGTTCTTACTTCAACGGTGAAGGTCCCCTCATACCTGATGCACATGTAACCTGTCTGAACGGTCAAGGTCCTCCAGCCCAAGGCAAACCAAAGAGGACCTCTTCTTTACATTGACTTCTTTACCGACCGCAAGATGTGAAGCTGTATAGAACTCCTTGTAAAAATCTTTTCGGACTGAAAATACATCCACTATTTGTTTACATTTTTTTCTGCACACGTACTATAAGGAAACTTTTGGATAAGTGTTTATATGTTCTGAAATATAATATGTATATTTTTAAAGTCCGAAATTAACTGACAATGTGGTGATTTTACGATTTTTGTCAACAAAAATATTTTTTTAAAATTAACCGATCGTGAAATCACAACATAGCCTCAAATTTATGACGTTAAAAAGGCAAATTATATTTCAGAACATTTAAATATCCAATAGTTTCCTCATAAAGTGTGCATAAAAAATCGCTCTCAAAGTACACTACCTATAGTGCGATTGCTGTTGTATACGATAACGTAAATCTGTTCGTTAAATCTGCTCGATAGAAGACACTTTAGAGAAATGGTGGTGAAATCCAGCCTTAACACAACACTTCCTTCCCAGCGCCCAAACGAAGAAGCCGTCCCTGTTGGCCGCTAAGTGAGTTTAGTTGTACCACATTCGCACATGGTTGTTGTTGTGGTCAAGAGATTTAACTCCCAAGGTTCTTCTACTGCAGAGGTCAGTCCCTTCGCACTTGGTCATCGTCACATTGCGAAACGTGTATTCTGCATCCTCACGACGTACGAGACGGCATTGCGCTATAGAGCCTCGACGTTCATGCCGGTCCACTCTCAGTCTCAATTGTCAGCCATTGTCAGTCCTCCTCTCTCACTGGTAGAAAGAGCTGTGATGATGCAGCACTAAAAGTGAAGGTTGCCCCTTCAAGGGTTTCGCGAAAAATCAGGGCCAAAGCAAAGCAAACAGCCTCGACAGCTGATTGGTCTAGATGGCCGTCGTTAAAGGAACGCTGGGTCACACCGGTTCGATCCCAGTCCTATACAAAGTTTTTCTGATCGGCATTAGCCTCTGGTCCCGTCGTGTAGATACTAACGGGATACGTAGGGAGCTGAAATTTGGTAGTGTTCGTTCTTGAAATGGTCTAGTTTCTGGGTTTGTCGGGTTTGTCCCCAATAAAGTACAAAACATAATGTACTTAGGTACGCGTAAGAAACTCAATACAGCATGTACGCACTATAAAGCTGGCACCTGTTGTACAAATATAGGTAGGGAACAGATGTTTCAAGGTTTCGAACCATAAATATTTTTCTCCGATTGGACTCGTCCCTACGTCTGTTTGAACTTCCTTATTTGTTTAAGCAGGTGCATAACAAGGTATAGAGGGAATATAGAGAAGTTGATTGTTGTTACCTGCAGGTCTATTACGGATCTGTTAACGTCAAGTTAACGACTTTGATAACCTATGTTTTAGCGTTAAGAGCTTAACGCCCGAGATAGCGACCAATAAGATCGATAATAGAAGAAGAAGAAGAAGTAGAAGAAGTATAAGATATAAGATATAATAAGATATACAATACAGATATACAATACAGTACAATACAATTAATACGAAACAATAGAGTTGAACGTTTTCAGTACAACGTTTATTGATATTTTATTCAAATTTTTCTTGACGAAAAATGCGGTAAAAAAAATTGTTGAAAATGAGGCAGCAGAGTCATGCATCAGCTTTCGCTGGAATTAAGAGGACGCTATACCTGACGATGCATTTTTTGCCGCCCATTAGATTAACCTTGCGAGCGGCGATTCATTTTCAAGGTTTACCCTTGGTTGGAAAGGCACAAAATTTTGCCTGTGCCTAGCCCTAACAATGTTCTAGGGAGTTTTCGAAGCAGATTTCCCAATTTCTCACTGGTTTCTTTTATTGCAATTGTTTTGCAAATGCTAGCATCGCATACCTCAAGAAAAGTGCTGTATCTCGAAAACCAGTAAAAAAAAATGGGAAATCTGCTTCGAATACTCCCTAGAACATTGTTAGGGCTAGGTACAGGCTCGATAGGGTGAAGATGCCCAAGTTCGAATCGCGGCCGGGGAAAAATTATCGTATCACCCATCAAGTCAAACTATATAGGTATTGGTGTTCGACGTTCTGCCAGCAAGCCCTATAGCAATTACTATAGATCTGGTGACCCTTGTCAAATGCCAAGTACTCAGCTGCCTTTAGCTATAGGAAATCGTGATAACCACTTGTCTGTAGGTACTGAGTGAGGTGAGTTAGTTTGTGGCTGGCGTTGGGCGTCGCAGGGTCGCAGAGCGCTTTAGCTCCTGCGCTAGTGAGTGATGTTTGTACTGTGTGGGGGATGGTGATATGTGATGATTTGTGATGAGGATGATTCCAGTGGTGGTGTTCATCTCTGCTCTCTCCTTCTCCCCTGTTCCCGCCTTTTTTCTTGGAAACAATTTTGAAACAGGTTCTGTTTTTTTTTTTTTTTTTTTTTTGCGTTTCTTTGTCGTACCTTTTCTTCGTTGATATTTCTTTTTGAATAGTAGGTAGGTAGTTGGCAGGCAGGTAGGTAGGTTCGAAAGCTCGAAACTACCCTTACGCTGGATTTAGCTATTTCGGAATTTAATGTACCCGAATTTTTTTCTGTAAGTTAAACAGGGTTGTGGTGCATTGCTAGGGAAATAAAATTCCGATTTGGACGTCAGAATATTCAAATACCCAACAGTATCCTAAAAATAAGACAGGTGACTCTTATAATACCGATTGAAGTATATGCAACCTCACATTATCAAGAACACGATTCATCCTGACGTATAATTTAGGTAGGTACCAACAAAGATATTTGCTGTTGACCTATCACTTTGTAAATTTTATGGCCAGGTAGATTTGGCAACACGGCAGCAAATAGACTTGACAACACGGCAAATAGACTTGGCAACGCGGCAGATAGACTTGGCAACACGGCAACCCCCTTTCGTCTGCCCTCCCACCCCCTCTCGGCTTCCTCCCCTGAACGCGACGTGTCAGAATGACAGGGATTGCATCCCCGCCACCCCCGGCAGCCCTCAACTCCCCGCCCAATTGTGCTGCTCCTTGGGCCGCCGCCGCTTCTGCATGCCGGGCGTCCGCACACATAAACGTGAGTGTAAACTGAGGCTTTGCCTATCTTGGACCTTATTTCCGCAAGAGAGTAACTCGATAGCCGAGTGGTCTAGCTGGACGGCTCTGTCTTTAGGGAAAAATTGAGAGCCGGTTCAATCACACTCCCATCAAGATTTTTTGATCGGCATTCAACATAGATTGCGAGTGGTGATTTGGGAACCCCCTTATAACTGTAGGTCCCCAGCGTGTAGGTGCCTACAAAAAAAAAAAAAAAAAAAGTTTGGTACCGGCACTGATGGGTGATAGATCCCAAACTAAAGACTTTTCATTTTAAGTTATCCTTCCTTCATTGGCGGCGCGGCGGAAGACCACTTTCCTGGGGGGTGCGTGTGTTTAGATTTTTTCTTCTATCGTCTTACGGTAAATTTACTCCTACGTCGTGATAATGAGATTTTTTTATAATTACTTTTTTTTTCAACTTTCTGGGGGGTGCACAGTCAACTCCTGGGGGTTGCATTGCACCCCCCTTCCGCCGCCAATGCGCTTCCTTTTGATGATCAATTGAAATGCACTCAACACAGCATTTACCTAAAATTAACGGTTTGTCAACATTTAGGTACCTATGTGACGGTTGCAAAGCCATATAAGTGCTATAGGTACCTATCTCAATTATCAGTACCATTGACCCGAGGTGTGAGTGTGAGATTCCTTGCGGTAATAGGGGTGACACCTGCTAAGAAATAACACTTCAGATTTAACCTCCTACAAAAGGTCTAGGTTTTAGGCGTATGTTTATCGCGCAACGACCTTGTCTAGTATTTGATTTCACGCAAAGATTATAATAGTGGTCCATTAATTGAGGGAAATGGCAAGTGTTTGATGGGTATATTGTTGAGAAATAATTCACGGTCTGTGAGATCCTGAATAGTCATGGTTTGGCGATCGATTAGCTCTGCAGGGACCAAAGCAAGGACCGTCTTGCTTCACTGCTCTCCAAGTGCCCCTGCTAGCGCTATCCGATACTGTATGTGTGCAATCCTCACTGCTGACGCCATCTCTCGCACTCTTCGATTGTCATTGACTTTAACTGGAGGTAGGTATGAGCCTGCTGCAATACGGACGCCCAGCTGGCACTCTGTTTTATTGCTGTTTTCTATTGTTAAGATAGAACCCACTTATACCGGTTCTGTTCTAGTCATCGTCAAAATTTTTTGAATTGGGAGATCACCTCTGAAGTCACTCTACTGTTCCTTTTTGGTCCTGGGTACGAATCCCCCGGTACCCAGTAATTTTTTTGTTGGTAGCATGGATGACACACGCACCAAATATTTGGCTTCGGCCAACAATCAGTTTCATTAATTAACCCATGTTCCTTAGGGGCAAGGGCTGAGTGTTTACTGCGTGCTTTACTGAAGTTAAATAGGTACCTAAAAAGGTCTTGGAAAAGGCAGGAGGGATTGAAAGATACCCATTGGTTAGAAATAAAGGTATAGTGTGTAGATGCCATCTACCTAACTGACCTATTGGTCATTCGCAATCGCAAGTACCTCAAAGGGCTTCACTCTTAACTAGTCTAAACAGTGTGAACAGAAAACTGAAGGACCATTCTACCTTCTCCTCTGCACCACAGTTGTGACCCAGTAATTAAGAGGTGCGTGGTCTGGTGCCACTTCATTATTTAACGCATTTGGGGGTCTGAGGCCTTTTAAATTAAGTATAATCTACAAATAGCTCTGAGTTCTGGGCTCTGTGGAGACTCCTCTTAATGGATTGTTTTAGATTTACCTTGCCTTGCTCTGCGGGTGCTTATAGTTGATGTTTGGTTGTTTGTTTAGCGCTTTTGGGCGTTGCTCGCTACTGTCCCACCACGGAGCACCTGCACGAGTTCCTACCAGTGAAGAATTGCACGAGGGATCTGGAGTGCGAGCCGCGGATCTGCTGCCCTGACGGTCGGCAGAGCTACTGCAGAACCCCCGTACCCCGCCTGCAGCCTAGGGAGTCACCCACCGTGCAAGGTAATTAGGTTGGAGAAAAAGGTGCCAAAAAACTTTATCTTGCTATTTGGGCGCTATCGGCAGGATGGTGAAAGGTGAAATCCTTTCTTTTCGGGAGAATATAACACTATACCTACATTTAGGGGACTCTGTAGTAGACTTTATAGGAAATGGTGAAATTCATGCACCCTATAAGAGCATGGCTGTAAACAGAAGTCAGGAATATTCAATTCTGATGATCTTCTTTGTCTGTTTCAGCTATCCGAAAGTTAGTTTCCTATCTTCAGTGCTCTCCGCCGCCTCCACCCTTTCTAGATCTTTTCCCAAAGGCCTGCAAGTATTCCTTCGACTGCTTTCCGAACATTTGCTGCCAAGAGAAAGGAATGAAGGTGTGCCGTCCTGCCAAGCGGTCTATACTTCGGTTACTAGCGTCCTTCGCATGAACATTACTCTCATTTTCACTACTAGTCCATTCAACTGTTACCTACCTTTTAAATTAGATTATTTATTTTAATAAATATTTTTTGTGTTATTATGATAATATTAGGTATGTAGAGTGTAGGTAACTAGGGTAGGTCATAATATCTAGAAGTAGTACCAACGCAGATCGTCTGTTAAAGAATTGCAATTTTATTGAAACACTTCCAGAAGCTCAAAATATCTTCTAGTTTTGTTCTACTCTAGTGGAAATAGCACGGAATTTTTATCTCAGTGGTAAATTAAGTAAAAATGTGAAAGAGAATGGATAGAACTTTCAAAACTTATTCCCGCCAAAACATTTGCTGTGGCCATGAACCGAGAACTCACATATCCGGTCCGTTTGCTGGTGCCAATCAATCGTCCATAACCAAATCTGGTTCTGTTTATGTTACGCGTGCGAACGTAATCACACAAGAATGGGTTTCCAGAACATTTGGTACTCTCACCCCCGTAAATACGGCCAAGGATCAAGATCATGGTGAGTTTAGTTAAGTTTTGCATAAGATAGAGGCAAATAAATGGGTGGGAGTCGGACGGATGTCTGTTTTTGTGCGATGAGTCGACCACGTTATAGGTACCATCCTATAGTTCTACCGACAGTTCACATGCCCAGTGGACTAGGTGTTGGAGGAACAGCTAGACCTGGGTCACACTGGTTCGCTTCTGATTGTATCAAAGTTTTTCTGACATTTTCTTTCAAAATTCCATGTTTTTGTTTCAGCCGTGCCTGCTCCAACGGACATGGCCTAATCAGGAAGTACGGTCTCAACCTCTGCAGGCAGTGCTTCCGGGAGTATGCGGCTGACATAGGTTTTAAGAAGGTAATGTTATGTATTATGTTGGGCCACATAATATGATGCGTTTTGGACGGCCGTTCTTGCGAGTAGGCATCCGGTTCCATTCTGGGCCGCACTGTATGTGGCCATCTTTACGAAGGATTTATGGATAATGATAATTATTGTGTGCGTATGCATGATGCTAGAGGGCCAGGTTCTAGTCTCAGCTTTTCCAGATTTTTCTCTGAGCCGGGGTAAACTCGACCGGGCATGACTGGGACCCTGTCTCCCACTAGCCCCTGGCTCTTCTGACTTCCCTGATGTATATTCACTTAAGTACCTATTTCGGATATTGTAACATAATACTACTTATTCGCCTGTTTTAAAATGCGCTTTCTTTTTGTTTCAGCTGGATTAAACACCATGTACAAACATTACTAAATATAAGGACATAAGCTTCTACATAAATTGCTTTGTATTTTAGATACGTAGGTAGGCTGTCATTCCAGACAAGGTGGCGACTGACTAGGCACTGGATAAAAAATACGTATTATATTACAACATTTCGTCACAATTATGACAAAAATCCATAACGGGAACTGCCATAGGTGCCTACCTAATAATAGGCAATGCAGGGTCTTTTACTGGGTACCTACCTACTTATAGCAACACTGGATCGTCACTGCTGGTCGAGTTGGGACAGCATGAAACAAAATCATGTTTCGTTGTGTTGTTAGATGCAGGGACAACAACATAGACTAAAGATAGACACAATACACTTGTCAAATTGTCTAGAGTTGGACTCCTACCCAAGGAGAGCTAAGATACAGACAATTTATAATTTCTCACGGGCACACACTCCCTTAAAGGTAGGCAGCAGCTGATTCAGCATTTCTACCGCACTACGGATGGCTTTCTGCAGATAAAGTTATCTACTCGAAAAAGTAGTTGAAAACTTTTATCTTGCTGTTGAAAGTCCACTAGATAAGGTTAAGATAAGGACGCTATATCGGGAGAGTGGTGATAGGCACCAACTTTTCTCTTCGGGGGGATGAAGCTATAGCGTACTTATAGGGGGCACTGTAGAGGCATTAGACACTGAAAAAAATCCACTAAGTTTTATCAGCCATAAAAAAAAATTTACCGGTTAAAGAAGGGCGGGAGACAGTATATATTGAAGTCAAAATACGGGAAACTGATGTTCTTGGGGCAATGAGTACTAGTAGGGTGGCGATAGGAAAGTGAGCGATGAGGGGGGGAACTAGAAGAAAGTAATGGAGGGTGAACTGTAAGAATAAAAGCTGGAAAGATTCCAGGAGGTGTATTCCCTTTCTCGAACGCCAGCAAACCCACACAACTAACACCTTCAAAATTTATTGTAAGAAGGACTGTTCCCCGTATATTGCATCATGGCGTGCCTTATCTTCTTACAATAAATTTTGAAGGTGTTAGTGGGGTGGGTTTGCTGGCGTTCGAGAAAGGGAATACACCTCCAGCAGAAAACTTCAAAGTCAACCAAACCGCAGTCCTGCTGCGTTCGTTGTAATCGGGAATCACTGACTTGAGTCTTGATCAAGCGTCAAGTGTGTCTAGTCTCATAGGCGGCAGAAATGCATCATCAGCCGATGTGTAGCCTTAATAAATCACCCACTAGTTTGTAGTCCAACGTCAAGTGTCTATAGGTGTTCGACGTTTACATTTATCTCGTTTGAGACAGGTACGTGAACCATCTTTAAGTAACGCAAGTGAAAGGTGTTGCCACGAGCTGGACAAGATCTATAAACAAACCCATACAACAATCCAAAGCAACACTCACTTTTTCAATAAACAAACACCATTTAAAGTGTGATGATACCATGTGAAACCATAAACTCTCGATATTATCGATCGATAATTGCGACAAGATGGTGGTGCATGTACCGGTGTCTATCAAGATATCATAGAAGAAACAAGAAACTGTGACAAAGTTCTCTGACACAGGAAGTGATGGTTGACAAGTAGTTTTACAGTGAAGCACGGAACAGTAGCTAGCTTGGTGGTTGGGTATAATATGGATATGGCACACAAGCGTTTACACTCACGTTTACTACCGTATCACAAGTGTACCTACCTACTAATAGCAGCTTGAAATGCCTGCCACGATGAAGGTACAAAACGTGCCAAAAAATGCTTGCCAGTCTTTAAGCCCAGGAAGAAAGTTGCCATTAGCGTCTGTGCCGTAAAAACCTTCAGTCCTATTTAACTTCACATCGTACTTACGATCCAAAAACCAAAACCTACTCAGTCATGGAGCTTGGAGACTGAAACTACAGTGCGGTTTAGTGACGTCTCTTAATGCTACTCTTCGGAGGAAATATGGATATTTATTTATTCTGAAATATAATGTGACTTTACGATTAAATAATTTTTGACAAAAATAGCTCGCTCTTTCAAGACCCACTAAATTAGTCTGTTAAATTTCAGAACAAACAAATACCTACTCAACTACCATTTCCATTTGTATGATCTCTGTAGACCTGTTTCGGCCTACCTATTTTTCGGTTTCGGCCACCTACTTCTCGGCTCATAATAGTAGACTATTATTTGCTACTTCCGAGTCCCCGACTGTGTTAGAAATATTTGATTTGAGCAATTTAAAACCTATACCTGGTCAAAATTTAAAAACATGGGCTATTTTTGGTTTGTTTTGGAATGTGACACTTTTGTAACTCCATCGTACATTCAGTCCTAACTATTTACTGGTTAATATTGTAGAATGCAAGTGAAACTTGAGAACGAGGCCTTTATGGTACTATTAAGGCTCCTCTTCAGCTCATGATACATTTCTACCACCCATAAGGTTAACATTGCGACCGGAGAATTAATTTTATTTTTTTCCCTTGGTTGGAGAATTTTGCCTAGACCTAGCCTTAGTAGTGTTCCAGGTAATTCCAACGCAAATTTCTAAATTTCCTGCTTTTTACGGTACGATAGCGTTTGCAAAAGTTTTGAGTTCGAAAAAACTTTGAAATATCTGCGTTGGCATTACCTAGAATACTACTAGCTAGGGCTGCGTCAAGGCGAAATTCGGAGTTTCTCCAACCAACGCAACGGAAAAAATAAAATTAAATCGCCGGCCACAATGTTAACCTTATGGGTCGAAGAAATGCGTCATCAGCTGAAGCGGACCCTTAATTTAAAATCAGAAGCATACCGATATTCTACAGAGTGGGACCTATACTCTGGCGTAAAGTATCGCTAACAAAATATGAAAATGTTTTTTTTACTTCTATGTTTACTTCAAGACTCATATCATAACAATATGTTATTTTTAATACGGAGAAGAAAGAAAAAGCTTCTTTCGAATCTCCTCGTTTGCATGTACAAGCATACATAGCAAAACTTTGGCAATGGGTAATACATTGTAGATTTTAGGTTACAAGTTGCCGCTTTTCTTCTTTCTTTATGTATCCTTAACAGTAACAACAAAAGATACAAAACCCATGGTAAAATAAATTATGACCTACATAGCCACTGATATAAACCGAAAGATATTTCACATTATTGATTTGAATTCTGGGGGGAACGATTTAACGCTTTTCGTTCCCTAAAATCTATCGATACTCGATTGTTCGATAGTATTCCCGCCAAAATTCAAATCAGATGTTGTGGAACAGTGCCGTATCCTAAGGTTTCTATCAGTGAAATTAGCAGTACGCAGTAGTAGCTAATGTGAAAGAGTAAAATAACAACTAAAACACGAAGAATGGAGATATATACAACTTATATCAAAGCCGCTAACAATCTAAAAATAATCAACAGTCACAACTAAATGCTTCAACTCGGAACCCTATACAAATATAGGTTAAGTTATGTGTCGGCTAGTGCGGATAACAGGCGAATTAGGCTTAGCTCAAGATGGAATAAACATTTCCTCTTTGTTTACGTTTTCTCCGGTCATTTTTTGAGGACACTGTTGGATATTTAAATGTTATAAAATATAATGTTTTTTGACGGCAGAAATTAATTGGGTAGGTACGTTGTGATTTTACGATAGAGTAACTTTCGGACGTTAAAAATACATATTATATTTCAGAGCATTTAAATATCCAGGAGTTCCCTTATAATGGCCGGAAAAAAAAACAGGATTAAGACTGAGTTCCTCATACCTATACCACTATTTCAAGCAAGGAACCGCTGCCCTAGCCACCTGTGACCGCATGTGATTTGTTTGTTGCTAACAGCCGAGGGAACGTTTAGTTCAGAATAACTAATTCATACTAAAGATAAAGCAGCTCTTTCTGATGCAACTGATCCTATCTTAAATAAGGTACATTTCTACACTAAACCAGCTGCAGGCGGAGCTTTTACAGATAGCAGCTCATTCAGCTGAGGGGAGAGACCCTTAAGACCGAACATACATTCGCTATTTGTTAACGTTTTTTCTGCACACTTTATGATGAAACTACTGGATGTTTAAATGTTCTGAAATATAGTATGTCTTTTTAACGGCCGAAATTAACAGGCTGACATATTATGCTTCAGAACATTTAATATCCAATATAGTGAGCAGAAGAAAACGTAAACAATCAAGACTGCGTAGACGCCCTTAAAACTACCACTATCCATTGTTATTTATGTGGAAAAAAGAAGAAATCTAGAACGTAACGGTTGTCACAGTACGATCACGACAGCAGATACAGTTGGGAATTCTGGGAAATTTAAATGTTCTGAAATATGTCTTTCTATCGCTCCGATAATTTTAAACAAATTTTTTATTGACAAAAATCACTCGATTGTAAAATTACAACATACCCAGTTGACTTCTGACGTCAAGAGGACATGCTATGTTTCAGAACAATAATGTCCTCGAAAAACGATTGAAAAAGAAACATAAACAACCGGCACTGTATCTACAGTCTATCCTTCAAACAAATTCCCTCTTTCGGTGACGTCTGAAACCGTTAAAGAAACAAAGTAACAGCAACAGCTTTCGCGGGATAGCGGTAGTTTTTCAGGAGTAATCGCGATCTCCCCTTAATCTAATAATAAGACCCGAACGTCTCTACAGTCAGCAGAGAGGCACAAAGTAGTCTGCACGTCCCCCAGCCACACACACACCTTCATACGTACCACAGAATAAGTATACTGCGTGCATGGCTCAGGCAGAGTATCACATCTACACCAGTCAATAGATATATCAACTGCCATGTTGGGAGTAGGCTAAACGTGTTTCTTTTAGACGGAAAATACATTCGCTGTTTGTTTACGTTTTTTTCTGCACACTTATGAGGAAAATATTGATTATTTAAATGTTCTGAAATATAATATGTATTTTTAACGTCATAAATTATGAGGCTATGTTGTGATTTTACGATCGGTTAATTTCGGACAATTTTTTTTGTTGACAAAAATCACACGATCGTGAAATCACAACTTAGCCTCATAATTTATTACGTTTAAAATACATATTATTTCCGAACATATAAATATACAATAGTTTCCTGATAAAGTGTGTAGAAAAAACGTAAACAAACACAATTGTGTGGTCGCGCTTAACCTCAAAATGCGTTTATGCTCACGGTAACTCCCAACATGGCGGACGGCGGAATCACGTGACTGGTGCAGACGCGGCAGAGCAGAAGAGCGTTACTAGTAGCCTGTAGCAGCCTAATCAGCTTAATGTGTTGATGTGTGGGTGTTGTTAGCACTTGTTGACATCAGGCGGGGTGAGCAGGTACTCGTCGGCTCGGCGGTGATCGCTCAGAGCTTTGATGGTGTAGGTGTCGTGCGGCAACTCCGACTTGCGCCGCAGCAGGGGCTTCTCCTTGTTCCGCTGCTTCCGCACCTACAATATTAAGGCAGAATTAACATTTGCTGCTTGTTTGCGTTTTTTCCGACCATTTATTGAGGGCACTGTTGGATAATCAGAAATTAACTGGATTTGTTGTGATTTTTATTTCGGACGTTAAAAAGACGTATTATATTTCAGTGTATATTAATCTCCCAACATTTTCCTAAAAAAGTGGTAGAAAAAAAACTATACAAAAACTATTATGTTGTTAAGGCGTCTGTTTGGTAACCCGTAGAAGCCATGTTCGAATCCCAGCCGATCCCTACATTTTGTTGCCTCTTGGTTCAGAGTAGGGACTCCAGCGGGTACTGGTGGCTTGTCTTGGTATAAGAATACAGAAATATCGGCCTAGTATTTGCCGAATCACTGTGTGAGAGTGGTCCGACAAGCTGACAAGTACCTCTCTGGACTCTGCCTCGATCTTCTCGTAGGACATGTCGAGGTCCGGGTCTTGATCAGCGTAGGTGAGGTGATCAGGCGTGAGATCGCAGCTGTTGCTGCGGGAGCTGTAGGTAGGGTAGGCGGGGTTCTGCCGCGCCGCCTCCTCTATCCGTAACCAAAGCTCCTCCCTTCGCCGGTCCTTGTCTTTCCTACGACCGCACAATACAAATTACAGGCCTCGTCGGACAGAGAACTGCGCAGCTACTTTTTCGGTCGGGGTTCCATTCTGTGCTTTTGGAAACTGGAAGGCTACAAACAGGGTGGGAGACTTAAGCTTACAGATAAGATGGTAGAGAAAGGGACTGAAGTAGTCGGGACTTTTGACACTGTAGCAATGTCCCACCCATACTACAAGTTGGTTTCCTCTTTAGAGACATATTTACAAATAGGTAGGTATATTACTCAAAACCACCCTATAAGTGGTTTCACTTCCCCATATAAAAGAAGGATATATAGGAAAGAACGTAATGTGATCGTGTAAAAATTTGACGTTGACGTTTTGCATCGCACGAAGGGTAGACCCGATTTCACTCAAACTGTTTAGGTAGCTAAGTTATAGGCGTCCCCACAACTCAAATTAGGGAGCCATAGCTCTCTAAAAACATCCAAAAATTATGTCAGTCGGGGAAAATCAAAAAGTAAAAAAAAACAGCTGAAATGAATTTCTTCAGCAGAGGCAGTGGCGCCAATCACGGGAGGGGGAGTTAAAAAATCGGAAAAAAATCGAACTGACTGAATGGATCTATGAAAATGTAACGATCACATCTGAGTCGTTAGCCCTTTTGAAAACTAACAATACCCACAAGGTGGTATGTCAGAGAATAATGGTTGGGCAGATTTGAAGGTGGGTTCCTTGTGACGTCAATCATTCCATCTGACGTAAGTCATTCAACTCTCACGTAGTAGGTCACTGTGTAAGTAGCATGGACGTCTTCCACGATCCACAGCTAAGCCTTTGGCTTCAGCTCAAAGATTATTTGAGCCTTCCAGCCACAGGAAAAGGCTGTAAGCAGGTACTCATAAGTATTATCAAACAAATGCTAGCCTCAAAGGCTGTGTTGAAATACACTACAAAATACAAGCTCACTATAAACGATGGGGACCAACAGTTTCGGGTGGACTCCGAACCACATTTCACGTGATATACTGAACATATCAGAGGTGAATTCCGATCAGAAAAAATTTGACAATATCGGGATCGAACCCCTTAAGAAGGGATGTGGCTTGTACGGGCCAGTAAGTTCTGTTACACTTACTTTGCTTTTTCCTTGTATTGCTGGGTGCATTCATCAAAGAGCTTCTGATTCATTTCCATGAAGAGCTTCAACGCGTTGTAGATCAACCCATGGATCGTCCTGCAATCAAAAAGATCACGTGTACCTGTACCTAGTAATATTTCAGAGTAAAATAGTTAACCCCCTTTCCACTGATTCATTCCAAGGAACGATTCTTGAGGAATATGTCTTAGTAAATTTCTGACGTTAAAAAGACATATTATATTTCAGAATATTCTGCTACCACGTGTTTGTCGATTGTGCGGAGCGCCTTCACTCCTCAGAAAGAAACTTACTTGTTCCAGTGTGATTTTGAGTTGCGGTAAAGGGAGGGGAACATGATGGGGAGAATTTCGGAAGCGTTGTCGCTGATCAGGGACATGATGTACTCGTTGTTCCAATAGTACAGCGCTCGCTCCGCCACCTGAAAGTAACACAAGACTAGTTATATTCTGAAACGTAATATACGTTGGAATTTAATCATTAAATTTTCCTCACAAAAAGTAACTATTTTGTTGGCTCTTTAGCTGGAAATGTCCTGGACAGACGCTCTAGCGGGTTGGCATCCACGGACGTACCGCCAGTGGGGAAGGATGGCAGTTTTTTGTGGGTACCCGCCATCCCTAAGTTGCCAGAGCAAGCCCACCAATCCACCCACGCCATTCGAGGATACTACGTACTTTTTGGTTGAATTACCTGGAAATGTGGGGACGAGACGCACTTGGCGAGCTGCTCAAATAGCGGACGCATCACCTTCTGGAACTCAGCCGGCTCAATCACGTCCAGCATCTCCTCCAGCTCGTTCAGGAACATCACCTAAACATCCAACAAGGCTGTACACAATGCTGTTTATTACAAGTATCGAATAGTTTCTACAGAAACAAGTCCTAAAGTAACATAAACAAACAGCTACGGCATTAAGAAACCACTAAAATTTTATTCATTGTAATCTATAGTTTAGCTTAGCAGATTACTCAGTTTGTGATTTTTACTGGGAAGTCAGCCGTTACTCCAGTCTCACATTTTTTGATTGGACAAAAACGCATGAGGATGATTTAGACAGAATCACGCCCGATAGTCGAGTTTTCCGCAGCTGGTTAAGGCAATGTGGCTGGGTCAGGAAAAATCTCACAAAGTCGATACTAGAACCTGGGTCCTTCAGAGGTCACTGCCCTGCCACAAAAATGAAAAGGTTTACCTCTTTCGGTGAGTGAGTCTTGGGCCAGTACTTGAGGAGGCTCTTAATGACAGGCTCGGTGAGGGACGCATCCTTTTCCAGGAACTGGACCACGCAGTACGCCAGCTGGGGGTGGTACACAGACAAGGACTTGACCTTATGCAGGGGCAGCAGCACCCGCAGCAGGAAAGTCTTGTGCTCGTCCTTCAGTGGCAACGCGAATCCGTTAATAATACTGAAAACGACATTGGCTCTATTAATTCCAGTTGGAATTTTGATTCCCTAGCAACGCATGGCAACCATGTTTTAGAGGTTAACATTGTTGGGTAAAAAAGTTCCAAAATAACTAAAACCTGCCGCCATAACTAAAAATTTAAAATGTGCATCATAATTACCTTCCTAATATTTCCAATAGTTCAGCAATGCCGTTATGATGCTCAGTCTCATATATAAATTTATAAAAAATATTATTTATTTGCTTTCGGATGTACGAACGGAGCCCGAGGAATTTCCCATAAATCCTGTGCAGGGTCGTCTTCAGGAAATCTCTCTCGCGCGGGTCCTCGGAGTCGAATAAGTCCAACAACTGCAGACAAGATCAATGATTAGTGTAAACTGTAAAGTACTACAGAACTGACCGAATAAGCCACTCCATACAACGGGGGAACAAGTGCCAACAAAATGATTTTTCCTCTTATTTTTTTAGGGAACTGCTGGATGTTAAATTTTCTCAAATATAATATGTATTTTTAACGTCAGATATTAACTGGCTATGTTGCGATTTTACGACAGAGTAATTTTGGACGAATTTTTTAGTGACAAAAATTACTAGATGGTAAACATAACCAGTTAAACTCTGACGTTAAAACGTTTCAAGAACATCATACAAATATCCAACAGTTTCCTCAAGAACTGGAAAGAAAAAAACATAAACAAACAGGCTTGTGTGGACAGCCTTACCTTCACAAATAACCAAAATAGTCCTCTTTAAAAAACAGCACAACGCAAATTTACTATGGTACTTCAGACTACTTTCTAATTCACAATTACCTGTAAAACGAACTTCTGGTCGATATACTTCTTGGCTACAGTGGGCTGGAAGTCTGGAGACTCCAGGAAGCGAAGAAAGAACTCGTAGACGAACTGGAGATGAGGCCAAGCAGCCTCCAGTGTGGGCTCGTCCTCTTCGGGATCGAACTCGGCACCGTTCGGGTTGCTGGACGGCGGCAGTGTCCGGAACAGGTTCACTGCGAACTAGAAACACTTGATAGTAAGGAACAATCGTAATCGCGGCCTTCGTAAGTCCCAGCAAAAAACAAATATTATATTTCAGGACAAATAAATATATCCAGTAGTTTCCATAGAAACCGATGACAACAAATCAGCACTGTGTCTACAGCATTAACAGATACTCATCTAATGTAATGCTGTTAATTACTATTGTTTTTTATATAGGGTGAGGTATTGACTAAACCACCCCCTCCCGTAGGGGTCGCAAAAGGTCTGACCCTGTACCGACACACGATAGACACTCGATCGAGAACGGTAATTGCAACGCCATTTATATCGTTCGATAGTAATCGTTCTCCAGTAAAGCTGAACATAATGTGCTATTCGAACGTGAAACAAATGGCTGCGAATATCTCTTTAGCTTTTATTGGAGAACGAATGCCATTCCATCGATAGAAATAGCGTTGCAATTACCGGTCTCGATCGAGTATCGTTCACCCAGTTTGCTGTTATCGATTAATGATACTGTTTCCGTTGCGCTTTAATAATTTCATTACTTTCGCTTCTAATAAAAAACCAAAACTACTTCTTGGGCAATTTTGAGCAATTTTTTGTTGGTAGCACGGATATTATACCAAATATTCATTTAGTTTCGACCAAAAATCACTTTCTTTCATTCATCGGGCTAAGGATGTGAGCTGTCAACACTAATAGGTGCATGGGTCCAGAACTAAAAAAAACTTTTCTTGGACGAACCGGGGCCAAGGGTTCCTATTTTCAGGTCACCCCGGGCTTTGGCACCCACTCAGTCTGGACCCACGTTCAAAGGGTTAACTTAACTCTCTTCACTTTTTGATCGCATAACTCGTTCCACCCACTACATACGTACCATGTGAACAGCCTCGGGGTAGATGGGTTCGGTGATGACACCTTTCTGTGTGGTGACGTACTCCACCATCTCTTGCAGAGCAGCTCGCTTTACTTCCTTCCATTTGAGGTCAGAGAGGGGGTCACTCACAAAGTCAAACAAGACGCAGCACTGGCGTATCTTTTGCACAAATAGCTCCTCCTTCTCGTTGTTTGCCACCTCTGGAACATAAAAACAGTTGGTAAGAATGGGACTGCAGACAAGATTAGGCTAGGTTAGAGTTAAAGCAAAACAGCTCCGAAGCAGAATAGCACAATTTTTTTTAGTGACCCTGTACCTATACCTAGGACAATGAAACGACAAAGTAGTAGGGGGAAATTTTCCAGAGTCTATAGGATTCAAACCTGGGTTCCACTGCTTTCAGATCCTGACGCCGCATTTGCTCGGCCACCGTGCCACCCGGAGAGGGATTGGTATGATTCCTCCTCCAAATTAACTGAAAATTGGTCTTCCTAACTGGGAATCTAGGGCCGAGGGAGATTGATGGGTATTGGGACCCATATTTACATCTAAAGTTGCGCGTCCATTGGGCAGAAGTGCGTCGCGGCCTTTGCGGTCCGCGGCGGGCCCAGAGGTTTAATGAATATTACGCTTTTCTTCGCCGCACTTCTGCCCAATAAGAGCTCTTGAATTTACAAGTACGCGAAGGATATCCTATAACCTTCTGATAGCGGAAAATCTCAACTCAAATCTGTATTGCCTTGCTGTCTCAAGGCACTGCTAACGCGGTATCAACAGAGTAGTTTCATATTCCCTCACATAAAGAAATCCCTCACTAAACAGGCTATGGCCCATTTGAAATGCTGCCACTCACATGATCAACTTAAATTCTCTGCCCCCGAGCTTGCCAGATTAGATAGCGGTAGAGATAAACCAAAAGGATGCTGTATCTGTGAACACTTCACACCCACTAGACTCAAATCCCCAGCCCGGTTGGGCACAATACCACAAATGTTTTGCCGAAGCCGAGTAAGAGCGGGCCGAAGCCAATATATCCACCCCGCAAGAACAAGAACAAGAAACGGCATTCCTAGTTCTTGTTCTCGCAAAGCGACTCTTGCAGTAAAAATCCTATCTTGTTCTTGCAGTAGAAATCATTTCTTACTCTTGTTCTTGCTGCGAGACTCTTGCAATTTCTTGCATACTCATGGATATTTCTGCGGTTATAATGTGGTTTGTTGCCTACCGAACGGCCATTTCAAGTGCAATCTATCGTCGCCCCTCTAGACATAGTCTGCAGAGTTTTTTCTACAAAATATGGACTACAATCCATGAATGAAGCTTTCGCCTGGGTTTAGGCAAGACTCTTGCGAGAACTCTTGCAAGAGTTCTTGTTCTTGCAAGTCATTTCTTGTTCTTGTTCTTGCAGCCGAAATCAACTCTTGTTCTTGTTCTTTCATGCAAGAAATGCAAGAACAAAAGCAAGACAAGAAATGTTCGTGCATCACTACCGGTTGGGCACAACACCACACAAATTTTCCCGAAGCCGAGCAGGACCAGGGCCTAGAGTGGGATACAGAGTCCAACCTTTCGCGACCTCTGTACACTTGGGGATGATTTGGTCACAATCGACAGACAAGGAAAGAAAAATTTCGACGAGTCGAGGACTAGATCCCGAGTCTTCCTGCTTTATAGCTCAGGGCTTTACTACTGCGCTAATTGAAGAAAGGACCGTAATCAATTTCAGTTTCAAGTCGTAAAGAACGAACAATGGCTATACGAGCAGGATAAGGTGCAGCGCAAAAGGCACAATAGCTTCGTAAGAAGGATATTAAAGTAGCCTCAAGGTAAAGGCTTAAGACTCAATGAAAAAGTGGCAGCAGAATGGCTTTTAATTAAATCTTTCTATAAGGAAACCTGTCTTAAATCCGTACGAGCACAATATACCCTTTTTCATGTCGGACACTGGTCATCTTAGGGTGGATTTCTCCTGTTCTTAAAGTCTTCTATAGTACCCCCTTAAAGTTCACTATAGTGCCATCCTACTTTCACTATCCTGGCTATTGGGAAGATTACTTTACTATCCCTGGTGAAAGACACCGTAGAAATGTAAACTGATCTGGGCAAACAGCTTAGTTACTTACATCGCTACGTCGCGTCGCAGGGGGCAGGGGAAACCTCTAAGCCCCCAAAACTCCAGCGAAGGTTCCTTCCAACTAATTACAATTTAATTAATTATCCCAGATTCTGATTTCCCCTGAGCCAGTTACAGAAGCCCCCCCTTTACGTCAGACAGCAGCAAGTTAAGGCGCCACCCACTGGGGATGTTCCTGGGTTCGAATCTTCGAAATTCAGAAAATATGTTTTTTTTTTAGAAAACAGCCAAAGTCCCCGCAGTTTTTCCTCGGCCGGTGAAGAACAGGTAACCATCAGGGCTGGAAAAAATTTGGACATGTCGAGGGGGGAACCTGGGTCCTCTAGCGTGAAAGCTCAGTGCCCTCCCACTGACGTAATCCAGGCCGTGAGCTGTACAGTACACTAGCTCCATATGGACACACGCCAAGGGTAATCAAATTAGCGACGACACACTAAAACGGAATTGCCATACAATGCATACACTTCACATCATCAGCCCAGCCAGGGCTTCACTTGACCCACAACATGGAAAACAGACGCAGAACTTACAAAGCTGCCTGCAAAGCAAACCAACTCTGTTTCACCCATGGGCGTAGCAGGACCAAAAACCTGGGGAAGGCTAAGCCCCCAGACCTTCTCCTCACCTAGGGGGGTAGGCATGGCTTTACGTGGCGTTATGTGTAGGTCTGGGGATGGGAACTCACCAGTACGCCCGTCCAAGACGCTGCTAAATAAAAGCACCGTCGTTTCTTTTGGGAACCATAAAGTGAACTTTAAGGGAACTCTATAGCCGACTTTATAGGAACATATCCCCCACCCCACTGCCTAGCACTGGTCATGTCATTATCAACAGGGCATACCACTGAAGAGAGGGAGCTGCCTATGGACAGAGCTGCTGAGCTCCGAGCATTCGTCCGTGTCCGAGTCGTTGAAGCTGGCGGTGGACATGTTGTTGACGGGTTCGGGGACGGTGGCCGCGACCAGGTCCAGGCCGGAGTGGAAGCTCGGACTTTTCGGCAGACCCAGCACGGGGTTGGTACAAAGCATCGCCCTACCCGCGGGCTCTTTGCCACTGTGCACCATGACACGGTGACCCCACTAGCTCCCCAACTCACACAACGCACGCGCTTGCCACGTGTTTAATATCAAACTTAAATGTCAAACGGTTCGCGAGAACTGGTATGAATAAGGACGATAAAGGAGACAAGGAGAATAGGTGGCTATCAGTTTACTTTACTATCAGTTCTTATTGAAGAAGACGAGTGGCTCGTAGAGGTGGAGGTCATCCATCCAAATTTATCCTGCATGGGTATACCTGAAGGTTTGGTATTGGTATCAGCTGATGATGTTTTCTAACACACAAGACAAACACTGCAAGCGGCAAATTATTTCTAACCTAATTTGAAAAGCCCGGAATTTTGTTTAGGCTCAGTAATTTCCAAGGGAAGTAGGTATCTAGACTTTCTGCTCCCAACCCACTTGTTTCGAGATCTTGAGTTAGTATGTTGGGACTGCTACAAAACCGATGAAATCAATAGAAAATCAGGAAGTGTGCCTCTCTCTATAACGACACTCTTTATAACGAGCTAACACTACAGTCCCTTGACAAACCCTGACTCATTTTGAAACCCTTCTCTATAGCGAACTCTCCCGCTACGAATTAAGAGGACGCTATACCTGACGATGCATTTTTTGCCGCCCATAAGATTAACATTGCGAGCGGCGATTCATTTTCAAGGTTTACCCTTGGTTGGTAAGACACAAAATTTTGCCTGTACCTAGCCCTAACAATGTTCTAGGTCATGTTCGAAGCAGATTCACCAATTTCTCACTTGTTTCTTTTATTGCAACTGTTTTGCAAATGCTAGCATCGGATACCTCAAGAAAAGTGCTGTATCTCGAAAACCAGTAAAAAAAATGGGAAATCTGCTTCGAACACTCCCTAGAACGTTGTTAGGGCTAGGTACAGGCAAAATTTTGTGTCTTTCCAACCAAGGGTAAACCTTGAAAATGAATCGCCGCTCGCAATGTTAATCTTATGGGCGGCAAAAAATGCACCGTCAGGTATAGCGGACCCTTCAGTTGACGTTGACATAGAGCATCAATGTGTAAGCGATATACTGAGTCCTTCTACAGATGGCAGAAATACACCATCAGCTGAAGCCAAACCTTAAGTCAAATTTGGGTTGAAATGTTCACAACAGCATAAGAAAGGGTATAATGACGCTTCTATCCGCTGCTGTTGTAGGGGGGGGGTAAGGAAGCTGCACTCCGCGACACAATAGCCCTATGTATCCGAACCCCGATCGATGACTCCCTGTATATAGCCTGTGTCTGTATATCGTATAACTTGGCACAGCAAAGCTCGCTCACTCGCTTTTAGGTCACTCCATTCGCTTTGCAGTCACACCACGACACGCGTACGCGGACCACCAATCGTTTGCATACATTTTCTAGCACTCAATTTGGCACATAGACCGTAGCTGGAGAACCCAAACACAAACACAGTATCGATGAAAAATCTGAATAGGGGAGGCTGGGGGGAGCCGAACAATGGGGTCGATGACCGGCGAGGGGCGGTGGCCGAACCCGCACTATTTTTACGTCTGGCGCACACCCGGTTATTGGACGGTCAAGTTCAGTTTATTCAGGGGGTAGAACTGAGGATGGACCGTGAATTGGCTAGCGAAACATGCAGTGAGTTCGAGATGCGAGGGAGGCAGTGACGCACGCAAGATGGCCGAAGGGGGACGGGGCGTTGGGGGGTTGAAGTGGCCGGGGGGGCGTTGCCTGGCGACAGCAGCGCGACGAGGGGCGCGTGCCCCCCCCCCCCCCCCCCCCACGCGGCAACAAGTGAACGTGACAAGGTCTTAGAAGGGAGAACAAAGCCTGCGTTTTGTCTTTTCCCAATTTATACGTATAATTAATTATTCATCGTTATCTTCCTTTCAATACGAAACACATGGCACTCATTCAAACTCAAACTACGGTTAAGAGGGTAGTACACGCGCTGACGTAAATGACCTTGAAATTTCAGTTAAAAGCCTATTGCAATAGACACCACACTTTAAGTATTGCCTTTTCAACCGAACAGTGGCGCAGAACATGCAACCATCAGACGGCGTTATTACCTCTTAAGGTTCTGCTGTAGATTATGGTGCACCTCCACCACCATTAAGATTATTTTGGTAAAAAGACGCAGCCGTAGGAAAGTCCTAGGGTCATATCCCATATTCCCCAATTGCATGCAAATGCACACTATCGAATCTCAATAGACACCGGTACGTGCATCACCATTTTGTCGCAACTATCGATCGATAACATCGAAAGTTTATCGTTTCCATGGTAACCGCTTTGTTTCTCTATGGCTCTATCTATGGTATCGTATGTTTTAATGAACAAGTGAGTGTTGCATTAGATTGTTGTATGGGTTTGTTTACATATAAACATTGCCCAGCACGTGGCAACATCTTTCACTTGCGTTACTTCAAGATGACAGTTATCTACCGATAAACAGTACCTATACCTACTCATAACTTCGAACTACTGAACAACAAACCCCCAGCTCGTCCCCTCAGGACTTGACCTATGATAGGGCTTGTATGTAATATTGCAAACGGAAGCGACGTGTTTACATCGTAAGAAACACCAAACGATGAACACAACATCTGGCTTTGGCAGCTCAAGCAAGGAGCCAACAAGCCAAGTCTATCACCCATTTCTCCAGATTTTTAGCTCACCCACTGACTACTGGGTTAGCTTTGTGGCAGGGCACTGACCTATGAAGCGAGAGGACTCAGGATCGAGTCCCGAATGGTCGAGATTTTCCCTCCCTGTCAGAGGTATTTGTGATCGAATCACCTTGTGTACAGAGGTTCTTCCCTTCCAGCAGCTCTATTAGCGTGATAACCGCATGATAAACATTTGCAATGCTATTTTCCCTATGTTTTCGTGATAACTGCGTGATCACGCGTGATAAAAAGATCCATAATATGGCTCCTGGCCCTTTCAGTGATGTAGATACGGATGTAGATTCGGTTTTTTTTTTTTTTTTTTTTTTTCTGACAAGTCTTTACTTTGCATCAAAGCCAAAGTCAAAGTAGCGACAAGGATAGAAATGGGATTGCAACAGTTATTCACCAAGTCGACAAAATGCTAATTATTGACGTTTTCTATTGTCTATTTTCAGAAGGAACAGTTGGATATTCATTTGTTCTGAAAAATAACGTCTTTATAACGTGAGAAGTTCGATAAAGAACTTCAGTTATAATTTTACGATAGAGTAACCTGTAATTCTACAAGAAAAAGTTTCCTCGGATACCTGGACATTAGAAACGTCAACAAATAGGTTTCTAAAAACAAATGATGTGCAGACTTACCTTTGAGCTGAGGCAGCTTCTGGAGCTCGCGGTCTTTGGAGATATTGAACCTGCTGGAGCCCTGTCGCTTGTCTTTCTTCACATGTGGAGGCCCGGAGAACCTGATTTTGTTGATGGGTGTAGGGGGAGGAGCAGTGCCCACCGGTGACAGCGGCCCCCCGACATTGTTTGTTACTTTGTTGATCTAATGAACAAAATACACAAAGCATTTAGCATTCACAAAGTAGGAGCCTCCATGTAGGAACCTACATACGTTGTAGTGAATTATTTTTAATTTTTTTCCTTGGTTGGGAAAACTCTGAATTTTTCTCCTGCACTGATTCCTTGAGATTCCACTGATTTCTTGGGATTCCATGGAGATTTCCAAAGATTCCCAACGATATTCATAGAAAGATTAACCCCGAAGGGGTAACCACTCCAAAAAATTCCAAGATTCCCTGAGATTTCAAAGATGATTCCCAACGAGATTCAAAACGAGTGGTTAACCCCTCGGGCGTAGCCTTAGAAGTGTTCGTGTTTTTTAACAGCTCTTGTTCCGCTTAAGAAGTAACTTACTCGGGGTTTGTACCTCTTACAATAACGCCTTTAACATGTTTAAGAATAATGACATTAGAATCAATAGCTATATTGTTCACACCTTGAAGGCTCTAACTCCATTGTTTAGCAGCAATAAAAAATTTACGTCAATCACTTTTTACGCACTGATGGGTAAGTAAAGAATGAATAGGGAAGGTAATACTATTACCGTAATGGCCCATAGCATAGAACAGAATAAAGTACGTACACAGAGGAAGAAAAGTTTACTCCTAAGTACTGCAATCGTCACTTATCTACTTAGTGACAAGTTAATGACAGCTATGCAAATAAGGGACTCCGAGACATTCAATAGTAAAGGGTATAGACAATGGCTGTGCTTCACTTTCTCGCATAAAGAAGGCACCTCATACCGTCAAATGGTGTATTGGTAATGATTTGTTCTTACGTATTCCGGTAGAACCACTCTGTAGCTAAGTGAAAGTTCTAACTAACGATAACTGAGGTCCTGGGTTCGAATACCGGTAGCAGCAATTTTCTGTAGGTAGCAAATTTTCATTTGCTTGCGCCTTCTGGCACCAATCCTAGCCATATTGGCTAGCAGGAAAGTAAAAACGTGACATCGAAATATATTGTATTATGCATTGAGCATGGGTTGCGTGCAAGGTGATATGAAAAGTTTCAAAATAGGTACGGCTCATGTCAGCCGGGGACGGCATAGTAATGGGGTCATCACATTCTTCCCGAACTCTCTTTCTCAAAACTAACTTTTAGTATCATACAGGCAGTAGCGACAGTGACAATTTAAATACCCACACGAATGTTGAAGGAGCTATGGTAGGCCTAGCAACTAAACCATTTCAAGACGTATTCATCGTGCTCAGCTGGCAGCACTACCAAATACCAGCTCCCCGCCCACTTCACTTGACATGCTGAACATATCAGAGGTGAATGCCGATCAGAAAAACTTTTATAGGATCGGGATCGAACCCGGACCCCTTGACACATCGAAGTACATAAAAGACAGCTATCATACCAACTGATTCCAGTCGGTGAATAGCATGGCGGGTTTCAAGGACACACGGCAAAAATCACTCAACTACGATTTATAGGACCCTTGGGACGATTTATCGCAAAAGACGTACCGCAACCAACTAACCTGAAATCACTGCTTGCCCGAAGCAGCCTCGAAGCAACCCTGAGCGCAAAGATAAGAAAAGTAGTCAATCTGAGATAGCACCTGGTCTTTATCAAGGCATATTTAAACGTTTTTAACGCGATTCAATAACCTCGGACTTTTTTAACCGTAGTAAGTAACTGCGCGTATGTATATCGTACACTACAAACTACAAATACCAGTCTCGTTACCGTGCAATCGTCTGTTTACTTTGGCGGTTCTACCGAACTGATAGTATACAGAATTCATATTTGAGTTGGGTGTGAGATTTCAGTATAATAGGAACGCGCCGCCGTCATAAGTTAGGAATCTTTATCAATAATCTAGGGAGGGAACTTGCATTCTAACCTCAATTCGGCAAAATTGAAAATATACGAAAGGAACTACTGTCGACCTATGAAATGTTACGAAATGTGTACTGGAAGTCAAAAAGCAGTGAGTAAACAATATTTTACATAGCTTTTGGATACGTACAGCACAAATCCACACCCTACTATCAACATAAACACAGGCTTGTCAACACTTACCTCGTCATTTCCTTCAGGTTTTCCGTTCCCAGCGACAACTTTAGGCTTTGGCTGTTCCTGCATTAACACAAAAAACACACTTTAACGTAGGGAATCATTAAAAAAGCGCCTAGTTCACTAGTTAGGCTTAGGTAGGCCGAGTAGGCCTACGTGTTAGCTCCTGATACGGAGCCACACCGTTCCATGTATATATTCTCCGACATTCCTTAAAAACTAATATGTACGGGAATTTGAAGCACAAGAAATATTTTAAAAGTATGGTAAAGTGGAAAAATAGCCGTACCTTGTCAGTTTTTGGTTTACTTGACATTTTTGTACCGAAATTTTTACACGAGCGCTGCCTTGTTGAATGAGTTTACTGTTTAGTTTCCTGTCTGACCTCTGCCACAGACAATAAAATTGATTTTGCTTGAAAATCTGTTAAAAATTTATTTTTAGTGATTTAAAAAATTATAAAATATATTAATTATATAAATAAAGTTAAATATAAATCCATTATTAATTTTTATATCAAGTCACCGCCTTGTGAAAAAACTTACTTTAAAAATGGCGGGAAAATGCTTGAATTCAAAACTTTCACATCTGTTCCTTATTGTGTCGACTGTAGATACAATTAAAAATTAATTAATCTTTTTGTAAAATTAACCGAAAATATTATAATGCCGATATATGAGACCTTACGATTTCGGCAGGATAATCATAAAAGGAACACTGTAGCAAATTTAAGCTAGTAAAATACACTCAAACTGATTTTATACTGCTGCCTAATATTATTTAGACTTTAGACTGACCAGAGGAGTACGATAGGTAATACTTAAGTAGGTACTAATAATAATTAGATAAGTACCTGCCTAAATTAACCTATCAGGAAAATACGTAAACGTCGTAAACTGAGACAATTATTTTATTCGGTAAAAAATATACTAAAGACTAGTTCCATAAAAATCACCATATCAAGGTAACATGAACAGTTCAATGAGAATGAAGGTAGGTATTAAACGGTAAAAATCTAAATAGGTAAGAGAAGTTCTTAACAAATCACTTTCTACCTAGGTAATGGTATTAATATCACAATTATTCACATATTAGTCAAAGGCTAGATTAAGTGTGTTATTGCAAAATGAACTTTACTTTACTTTTTTCAATTATTTACGTAGGTAGGTACATACCTACAACAATTTCTGACGTTAAAAAGGCATATTATATTACAGACAGTTTCCTCAAAAAATGGGATGAGAAATCATTCTCCTGCCACTTGTTTCACGATTGTGTACGAACTCCTAACCCTCTAACTTGGGCATATTGTCACACACTTAACCTACCCCTAACATGGCAAGTCTGCGTGCTCTTGTGCAGTGTATCTCACGAGGACTGGCCCCTCCATTTGTCGACGGCTTCCTTGCGAGCATCAGGAACAAGCTGACTTCTCATGCCACCAATCACGTTGTTGGTGGCCTCTGTAGCCAGTATGATAGGTTTGACGACAGTGGGAGGAATCTGACGCAGTACGCCACCCACTGCTCCGGTGACACCTTTCTGCTCGTGCTCCTCGCTCGCGACTCGCACCAGCGTGCCCGCAGTTTCTCCGATACCCTGCAATATCACAGAGATTTTTCTTATAGTCAAAGGTCTGTAATCAATCAATGGTATCGTCGCATAAAAGCCGTGTTGGTCTACTGAACTGAGTGTAAGTACCTATAGTGTAGAAGACTCGCTCCTGCTCAGTTCATGGCTCCGGTCACTCTAGCGACACTTCTCAAGATGGCCGTGCATGTACCAGTATTATCGAGAGTCCATATTCGAAACGACTCTCAAGAGGTGATAGAAATTTCAAGTAAGATTTACACAGGGTGCCTGTTTTGGTGTCACTGACGCTGCACCCCTAAGTAATGAATGACGTACATGTTTGACGAGAAGTATGGCGTTGGCAACACCTTCACGTATATCGGCAGGCTGCGAGTAGTGGCGTCGCTTGTCCTTAGCTCTTCGCTGAGAGCGAAAACTCGGCCCAGGGGAAACCATGTCGTAGGCTGTCTCGGCTGTGCTTTGAATTATCTGAAAGGAAATAAACAGCAATCACATATTAAGCAAGCAGTCAGTCAACGCGGACGTCGGAAGAGGAATAAGTATCTCAGTCAGGCAGCTCTTCTCGCTCTCATGACTCAGGCGACGAGAAGCAGTGTTATTTGGCTTCTGGCTTTTTGAAACTTCGAGACTTGTAGGGTTCTGAGGTCACATTTTATACAGCGTCAGTACCTGTATGAGTCTGCTGGTGAGTTCCAAGACAGCCATAGCAGAAGACGTGGTGAAGGAGTTGGCCCCGCGCTGGAACCCGCGCACCAGCCGCCCGTCCCTCTGGTACTGCTCGATGGGCATCCACAGTAGGTCCCGCACTCCCTGGACTACAAAGGGTCCCAAAACAAATATCCAACTCAGTATACGCTACATTATTAATCGGGAATAACTATAACGGGCGCAATTTTTGGGTAATCAAAACACGTTAACAAAATATCGTAACCATTCACACTAGGTAACTCTGCATGGTAGGCTACTCAAAATCATTAGGAAATTAAGTAAAAAATCACGGAACGCAGATACGTACACAACTGGACGAGGGAGTGAATAGGGCCAACTCCCCCAAGCAAGCCAGGCAGCTGATTCCTCTTCAGATCGGTGGTCCATTCATTGAGTACAAACTGGAGAAGTTTCTCCAGGCCCAGCAGTCCGTGCCTGTGTGTGATTCGTTTCAGCCTCAGCTCCGAGTTATTGAGCTGGCCCAAACCCATCAGGATTCCCGCGAGAGGTCCGTGAGTCAGGTCCACGTGCTTTCCTTGATAGTCCAGCCGAACTGGCACTTCCGGGCTGAAGATTACGCACCTACAAACCAGAAACATGACATGGACATGACTGTAAAAAAAACGGTATACCGTGACAGCCTTAAGGTGGCCGCATACGAGGCATTTTGAACGGCGTCCTGGCGAGGATGCATCCCTAGCAACGTCAAAGTGGGGAGGGATGGACAGTTTTGAAGGGATGCCGTCCCGAATTCCACGCATCCCTGGTGGGCGTCCAGTTGTTAAAGATATGCCTTTTTTACATTAATTCCTGTGCATTTTTTTTTTCAAATTGGAGTCAGGTGGAATTTTTTTGAGCAGGTTTATTGAAAAATATCAAGAGATAGACGAAACACTGTGATTATCACAATAAAATCAAGGTTTCATCCATTTCTGGTAAACAAAAGACAAATCACAGGGATGCGGGGATGGATGTATCGTGTGTGGGCACCAGCCAGCCCTGAGTTCACATCCCAAACCCGTATCCCTGCCCGGCAGCCAGGACGCCGTCCAAAATGCATCGTTTGTAAGTAAGGTAAGAAGGGCCAGTTTTCCCCAGCCGATGGCCCAGTAACCAACAGGTGGAAGCCACTCTTATTTATTTAAAATGTTTACCTAAAGAACAGAGGGGGCCCGGGGGGCTTGGCGGGGGCTGAGACCCTCCGCGGCTTGCTCCGCACGCGGGGCGCCGGACGAGACGACTCCTCCAGCTGTATAAGAGGTGGCGCTGGAGGCAATGGAGGCAGTGGCGGGTCGTCGTTTTTACTCTCCCTAGTGACGGACATCACGGGCGGGGCGTGGGTGGGCGTCTGGTTACGTGACCCCGCACTAGCCAGTGGCGGCTGCTCCTCCTCTGCAGCTATAAGTAATTAATTAACGAAATAAAGATAACCAGACTTTTCAGATCACCATTATAAGTACCTACCTATTTTTTTTAAGGACGAAAAATTACAAATGAACCAAACTTATCCTCATCGATTTTGAGATAATGCCAATGTATGAATAGAAAATAGTTACCGATGCTTTTTCCATTTATTTATGGAAGACAGAAAACCAAATAAAAGTGAGCTTACTGACTTCAAACCAACCCACGGGGTAAAAAATTCCCTCAACCTCATCGAGAAACTAAAAAACGTCTCCCTCCCTCCCAACGCTAAATTAGTATCTTTCGATGTCAAGAACCTATTCACCAACGTACCTGTCAATGAAGCCCAAGACCTGGTTGCCAAATCTCTCCGAAAAAATCGAACCCCAGCCCCCATTTTAAGAGACACCCTTCAACTCCTTGAGACTTGCACCGAACAAAACTATTTCCGTTTCGGCCCTCACTTTTATCAACAAACCTCAGGTCTACCTATGGGTTCTTCGCTTTCCCCTCTTCTAGCAGAAATGTTCATGGACAACTTCGAATCTACCCTCTTAAATAGTAATCACCCCCTTATCCAGCACGTAGTTCACTGGAGCCGGTACGTGGATGACGTATTTTGCATCTGGACTGGAACCAACAGACAACTTGACCAGTTTCTGACCTACCTGAACTCACTTCATGAAACCATAAAATTCACTATGGAGGTAGAGGACAACAAATCTCTCAACTTTCTGGACTTGACTCTGACTAGACAAGACACAGGGTTAGACTTTAAAATTTACAGAAAACCTACACACACAGACTGTATCATACCTAACCAGTCGAACCACCCTCCTCAACACAAACACGCTGCTTTCCACTCTATGATTCACAGACTCACTCACGTACCCATGAACAACGAAAACTTCGAACATGAACTTCAAACCATCAAACAGATAGGCATCAACAACGGGTACAACTCTGAACTTATTGACAACATCCTGAAACACCACACCCGTAAACACACAATGTCACTAGCCTACCCGACTGAACCACCCCAAGAGAAGGACTATTGTAGGATACAGTACCTACCTAAACTGACTGACAAACTGACGAAACTTATATCAGAAACGACAGGAAAAACCCCAGCCCTCTATAATAAAAACAGCATAGGCCTCAGACTGATGAACTGTAAGACTAAAAAAGACAAAGACGCAGGGAATGGGGTGTACAAATTAAACTGCAGTACCTGTGATGCTTTCTATATAGGTCAAACCGGAAGGAATTTTAAACAAAGAATCAGAGAACATACCTACGGCATAGGAAAACCCTCAACTACCAGCCACTTTGCTCAACATCTCAATGCCAATAGTCACAATTTCGATCCATCCTCAGACTGGAAACCCCTTCATTGTTTAAACAAAGGCAAAAAACTAGATTTTTATGAAAATTTAGAAATTAGGAAAGCAGTAAATAAAAACCAAAATATTGTCAACGACATTTTGTTTGTCAACAGCTCCCCTCTTCTAGAATTAGCAAGTAGAGTGTAAATTTTTAGTGGCTCCTCCCAGGACCACCCCCACCCCCAGTCCTTTAGTATATAAGTCCAAGTCAGTCCGTCTTAAGCAGCACAGATCAACTTACTTCGGGCCGGCTAACACCCAAGTAGGTTTATCCGTCTCTTTCCTTTCTTGTACCCCTCTGATGATGACCGTCTAGGTCGAAAGCGCTTAGGATTTATTATTACTTTTTCGTGGGTTTTGACTAAGTTATTTTTTGACAGTTTTTCGGTGGTGGTTCCTAATACTAACTCTGGTTGAGGCGGTGCTGGGTCCACTAACGTTTAACTAAACATGGATTGCAGAAAATACCACAAAGTTACGAGTTACCTCTTAAATCATACCAAATAAAAGGTATGAAAATGTTCTAGATTTTTAAAAACATTACCTTCTTTGTTTTCACCAGATATTTCCGAGAAGAACTGAACTAGGAAAAGAAGAGAGTCTTGATCAATGTTGAACCTTAGAGGAAGGAGCGACACCTTCAAACAGCACTCTTGCGCGTTCACCTTCGGATCCGAGCGGATTTGCAATGCCTTCACCATCACCTGAAATTATTTTTTATCATCTTGACAAAAAATCACTTAAGTACTAAAGCAAAAATATCCGACGTACATACAGGACGACACTACAATATAGCCAGTGCACATCCCACATTCAGATATGGGCGGAGAAAACGTAAACAAATAGCAAATGTATATTCAGTCTTAATGTAGGTTACCATATTGGCGTGGGCTTGCTTAGGCTTGGCTTCGCTATAGTACTGGTAGAGGAACTTGTTGATCTGGCTGGTCGCCAGGCGGTCCCTCAGTTCCAAGTCTTTGACCAGCAGAACTTGTCGCGACACCTCGTCCGTGAAGTCCGGGTATACCTCATGCTGGAACTGCACCTAAAACAACATCGAAAACCCCAATGGTAGATTCAATCGAATGATATGTCCACCATGATAAGTGAAATGTATATCGAGGTTGTGGTGGTTCGGAATCCAATTAAAACTGTTGGTGCCCATTGTGGCTGGGGAGCTGGTATTTGGTAGTGCTGCTCGCTAAGCACACTGGATAGTTATTGAAATGGTCTAGTTCCTGGGCTTGTCCCACCCCTCAACTAACCAAGTACCTTGCAAAGCTGGAGTTCCATAAGAATATCATGGCGACGGCCAGCACCTCCGCGCTCCCGCCATGACAGTTTGGTCACGTGACTTGGAGTGGGCGGGGCTTCGAACCGCACAGAGGACGGGTTGCTCTTCGAGAAGGTAATGGTCGAACCGCCACTCACTCTGTCTTCACGATCGTCCCTGAACAATCCATAGAAAAAAAAAGAGTAAAATTCATGCAGCAGGCTGCAGAAAAAAACTGGTTATGTACTGCCGGCTTGCGAAAAAGCCTGACTGGATGAAAGGCAACCAGCGAGTAAAAAACATTTTTGGGTAAATGAAAAAAAAGATACTTACGCAAATGGCTGCTGTATATTGACATGTTTTGGGGGTGCGGGTGCGTCAAAATCAGAGCCACCGTACAGCTGCCACAGTAATGATAGCTCACGCAGCGTATACCGCATGATGGGGCGGGGGTAGTGCTTGGGGGAGCGCAGGTGGTCTGTGCGGCTGGTAGGGAGTGCAAAATGGTTGTCCACCAGCCGAGGTGGATCAGTCGTCAGCTGCCGTACTTCCGGCAGGCCACTTTTGGGCTACAACAAGGTTAAATAATCATACCTTTCACTTGCGTTACTTCAAGGTGGCTGCTAATGGTGGTGCAAGTACCTGTATCAAAAAACCAGACAGAAAAATTGCTTAAAAAAAGAAAAAGTCAACAGACCAGTATCCCAATGCCCGCCTCATTCTCCAAGATGCAGAACTCGCTCTCCCAGCTGTCGTCCATATCGTCATCCTGACTAAGGTCCAGGCCGAGGTGCGTGTCCACGTCTTCATCCCCGTCTTCGTCAGTGGACTGCGTGTCTACCGAGACGGATGACTTCTTAGTCTCGGACTTGTCCTCTCGTCTAGACTCGACCATCGCTTCTTGCATGAGGTCGTGCACTCTCGCGACCTGCGACTTGGACAGGACATGTGCAGGCTCTTCTTCTGTGCTCACCAGTACCTGAAACACGAAGAGTAGGTACAGTAGGTAGTTCAAGGTATTACTCTAACTTAAGAGCATGGGTTTGTTTACGAACAGTATAATTTACTTGAGAGACAATGGCCGTGCACGTACCAGATACTGTCGATACTCGATTGTTACCGGTAATCGCACCTCCATTTTTATTGCTCGATAATATTCGTTCTCCAGTATAAGCTAAACATAGTGGGCTATTTGCAGCCATTTTTTTCGCGTGTGAACAGAACACTATGTTTAGCTTTTAGATCAGCCAATGATAGGGTGGGTACCTCTTCCTCACTGACAGGGGCGGAGATCGGAGGCGCCTCGGCCTCTGATTCCCATCCGTGAAGATCCCCATCGGCCGCAAAGTAGCTCATCAGATCCAGAAGCGCTTTGGCCGAGTCTGAGCAAGTCCTCACGAACAGGGTATTGGCCGAAGCTCGAAGATCAACCTAAACAGAAAAACGTTTGTCACCCCCTTAATGGTAAAAAAAGTAGTACCAGAATCACTCCCGACAGTCCCTGGCCAGACAATGGTCACCAGAAAAAATTTGGACAAGTCGGGAGTCGATCGTCGATCCTCTTGCCCTTACCTTGGGATTAGTCAGGGAGAGTTCACACAGACGGAGGAACAGTTCAAACAGGCTGAGTTGCATGACACACACGTAGTCTTTCTGCAGGTTCACGGGAGCTGTCTGGGGCCGGTGACCCATTTTGTCCGAGATAAACAAAGAAGCGTCTTCTGCTATGAACCGAAGGGTTGAAGAATTTGTTTTAGCTGCGATGTTACTCGAGATGTTGAAGCTTGCTAAGTTAACCACACATCGCAGTGGAAGGTATAACGGTCTGCAAACAATCAACGGAGTGGTCAAGACGGTTCTCTTTCGAAGAACGCTGACAGGCGGGTCACATCCCTAACCTTTCCAAGTTTTTCTGATCGGCACCTCTGATATGTTCAGCATATTACTTAAATGAAAATGTATATAGGCTGTGGTGGTTCGGAGCCAGCCTAAAAGTGTATGTACTCACACGATGGCTAGAGAGCTGGTATTTGGTAGTGCGGAAAGCTGAGCCGAAATAGTTTTCTAACCTGTAATCAATGTTGCAGTTCCACAAATGAAGATTGAGCTCCGTAACAACAGTGCTGGGTTCATAGCCGGGGATCGGATAGTCATCCACATCAAATAAATCGATGAGCTGGTTGAACCAGGAGTTGCGGGATTCACAAACACGGTAACGCAGCGCCGAGTTTCGCAATCCTAAGGCCACACGGAAGTACTGTAACGTGAAACAATGGAACACATTATTTTCAAGTGGACTGTTTACAGCTTCTACGATATCTTGACACCACCAGTAGCGACCATCTTGTTACTTACTTTAAGAGATCGGTTGTGCTGGTCCCTGGAGACTTTAACCGCGGCAGTGAGCATGTCCAGACTCTGTGCGGATCCGGTCCCTACTGCGTCACACGGCTCCGGGCAAGCGCTGGGGTCCATACGGAGGATTGTCGGGAGAAGGTAGTGAGGGATGGGGCTGTTCACAACACGAAGACAGGGAGCGTTGCACCCTTCTGTTAGCAGACCTGCAAATAACCAAAGCAATAGATATCTCAAAAATTTCTCTAGATAATTTACCGAAAGATAAAGATATCTTAGAAAACTTCTAAATTATCTATGGATGCAAATGTCACAGTATACTACAGTGTCCCTAACGAACAGATTTAATGAACAGATATTTTATCGCTTATGACACGTATCCTCTAAATCTGGCGATACAAATGTCAAAAGCTAAACATATGGTAAGATACATCTGTTCGTTAGGAGACACTATACTTATATAGTTTTAACGCCCCTGAATACACTGGGTATTTTCACGGCCATTAGCTGTTTCGAAAGCTAAACACAATGTGCTATTGACCGCAATTTTTTACACGTATACTTGACTTATGAAGGCCACCATTACGCTTTTACTTATTTTACCATTGTGGTAGAGAGCGACGTGGTTGGCCTGAACACACATGTAGTCCAAGTCCGCATTGCCATTGAACCCGGACACGTAGAAATAGGTTACTTCATCAGCTGCGAGCAACAATTCTGCACTCTGCCCAGGGATAATATTCCCCAGAGATTCCTGCAAGTAAACAAAGTATACTACAGTACGATAGCACTTGTCATAAGCTAAACATACGATAAGTATCTAGACTTTAGAGAAGCGATGACATCCACCCCAAAATATGAAAGCATAATGTTTAGCTTATGCAAGTGCTCTGCAAGGTTTAGAGGTCGGTTTGCATGTTTCTATAAGCTATAAGCTAAATTTAACTTATCGTTAAACTGGTCACGTGAAATCCAACCCAAGTCTTGAGCTTACCCTAACAGGTAGGAAGAGATCACAGAGACCCTGACCAACAGTTAAAGTCACAGCTATTCGGCTCTGCTCCCGCGGAACTCCGCTATCTGCTGCCTTCTTCTTACGATGTCGCTCCTTCTGCTCCGCGACGGAGAGGAACAGCCCGTCTTGAGACTCCGAGTCGGAGTCGGAGTCTAAGAAGACGAGATTTTATGAGAAATCAAAGGAATTGACTCCAAGCAGTTCCTGGGTATCTATTCTAGTCACTAGTAACCCGTTATTCTAGCTTTACCTACGAACAGACTGTTTTTTACTTTTTCGCTACTCGAGAAGACATAATATTACTTATATTTCAGCATATATTAACTACCCAACAATTTCCTCGAAAAAGGGGAAGAAAAATGGTTCTGCTGCATTCACGACTGTGTGGAGCGTCATAACTTCTGATAAAATCTCTTAACCGAGTTTTGTGGGATTCAGTATAAAATAGTTACCGTAGTGGATCCCCGACTTGCAGAGGTTGAAGGTGGGATGAAGAGGTGACTCGTCGAGACGACTACAACTGGAAGTGGCAGGGGATTCCCGAACAGGAGCCGAAGGTTTCCACATCATCAAATCCATTGTCAGTCTAGAAAAGATGAACGTCAGTACAGATTTGTCGCTGTGGCCGAGCTGTTTGGTTACAGTTTGGTAAGCCGTATAAGCTAGGTTCGAAAACCGGCCGCTGAAAAATTTTCCCCTGCTGTCCCTTGGGACTGTGTAGGTAGGAAAACCAGCCCCTTGGTTCATGGGGCTTTTGCACGATCAAAAAGCTAAACATAGTGTGCAATTACCGAACTACTGAGGCTAATACAACAGAATGCCTACCTGTTGTAAATAAGCTCATAGAGGCGCTTGGACGGCAGCAGGATGGACGCTGTAGGGCAAAACAGATCAATCTTGATGCGAGCGCAGTGCGACGCGACATCCTCAAACTCGGCCACCTCTTCTTTACTCGCCGGCGTCACCAACTCTTCCCCCTCGCCCTCCCCGTGCCCATGAATCACCTTCTGGAAGCTATGCACAAAAACTCGTAAGCTCATCACATACGATGCAATGGCAAAATTCGTCAGGAAACATCTAGATGAGCGGTGGGGGAGAACCTGGATCCTCTTCGTAAGTAATCGGTTGACTAAGTTGCGATTTAACAACACGGTAATTCTTGCCTAATAGACCACTTTATGACGTTAAAAAGACATATTATATATCAGAACAAACAAAGTAAAGACAACAGTACCTGAATGGAGACAGCTCTCGCTGTTGTGTGCGCTCTAAGGCAGCAATGAGGGACATATGCCCCATAGACTGCGCCATCGGTATAACCGGCTCCGCAACATCCAGGTCCGTATTCTGTCTCTCCGGATGCAGGCTCACCACTATCCTGAATACAGTAAAAAGAATTAATTAATGAAAAATATCACACGATCGTAAAATGACAACAAATTAAATTAGATTGTTCAATAAAGGGTCCGACAATGGCCGCACTTGACTTTCTCGCAATTTTTATCGAAAATTTTAATTTTTTTTTACGTAATTTATTTTTTTTGGACCAAAATTTTAACTTTTTCTAAAAAATATTTTGCCATACACTGGACAATAATTTTAGGCACCTACTCACCGGATTTCAAACATATCCGTCAAATGGTGAAGCGTCGTTTGACGCGCAAAGTACCTACGTGTTTTCTATTTTCCATGTCACGGCCTTAATTTTCAAGTAATTGAAAATCTATTGAAAATGACCTTGAAGCATCTATCTGAGACCACTTTCACCAATTTTCAAGGAAATCTGTCGATTAGGGTTGTTGCAAATCCGTCTGAACCAATCAAAAACGCGATTTCCATTTTTGGAAAATTTTCCTACGATAATGCCAATATTGGCCATAATTATTATGTTGGATAAATTTCGTTCCGTAAAACATCAAACTAGGTTAAAGTACACCTCCCTACCAATTTTTATTTAAATCGATCGAATAGTGCTACCGGAGTGACGACCAACGCGTTTGGGCCAAAACTGGGCCAAGTTATTGGCCCACCTCCAAGTGATTGTGAAAGACCTAAAAGCATCTATTCAAAAACACTTTCGCAAATTTTCAAGGTTCCAACTTGATATACGTAGCTTCCAGCCCTTCTTAACTGTCAAAAAACACTATTTTTTGCCTTTTTTTGACCATAGCAGGCGCAATTTTTGAGTTATCAAAATTTATCAAAAAACATGTCCAGATATTTACATTAGGTACCTACCTACATACCGAATTTGAGCAAAATGGGACGAACGGTGTGACGTCCAGTTGCGCGACAGACGGACGTACGTACGTACGTACGTCGGACGGACATTTTTTAAAAACCACTTTTTTGGACTCGGGGGACCTCCAGGATCATGGGAAACCCAAAATCTCAAAATCGAAATTTTGCACGAAGACATAACTTTCTCAGCCCATGTATTACATACGGGCGAGAAAGTAAAAAAATGAAAGTACATACCTAGGCCAACCGAATCCTTGTCCCCCGTCCAGAATGGTGTTACTGGCAGGGTCTGCTGCTACGTTCACAAAAGGCACAGCTGGTTCCACGCCTCCTTCCTGCAAGCAAAATTAAAGTTTGTAAAGTCAGATATTAACTGGCTATGTTGTGGTTATAACAGGCATTCTTCTCAAATTTCGGAAACACCCTCTCAAGAAATATCAACACACCTGGAACTTGGCAACGAGAGACCGGAACTGAAGATCGTACTTGCTGACGGGGTCCGCGGGGTCGATGGCGGTGTGCAGGGTGAGGTCTGTCACGTTAAGCAGCAACACGTCCGGCCTGACGTTCCTCCGCCACCACGGGGAGCGACACATGTCGTGAACAGGCCGCATGTCTGCGATCGGGAACCTGCGGACACACGTGGCAATAGAAAACATTAAGGGTCACCACACAACCCTGTTTGTTTGTGACTCTATTGCAGAACATTTAAACGTCCTCAAAAAACGTAATTCCGTCGTAATAACAAAACATGCAATTGGTCACTTACCTTATCTTGAAAACAACGGAAGAAGAGGAGAGCTTGATACTATGGCGAGTACCGCAAGTTATCGTGTTGTCCACCGCCTGCTTCAGATGCGATAGGGTCTAAAATTTGGAAAGAGTTAAAAATTATTTCTATTTCAGCTATTTTTTGTTGTTCTAATGGTTTCTAATACAAAATGCCACATAACCACAGAATACAAGCATTTTAAAACAATATTTTCACTCCTAAAACCAATAAAATAAATTATATTTAAAAGATTTCGAAGGTTCTAAAAGTTTACCTCAAAAGGGAAATATATTGAAGTAAGTACCTGTTTTACACTAAAAGCTGACGGTGCAGGGGCGCGGTGGAAAGGTTCCATATTGAATAGAGAGGAGACCCTGTCGATTAAACTCACGTCCACCTCCACCTCAACTGGCTCTAGTCGGATGCTGAAATGATGGATAAATCATCAATAATATAAAAATACTATACTAATATAATATACTTATACTAATATACTATACTAATACTATACTAATACTATACTATACTATACTACTATACTATACTATATACTCAAAGCATACCTCACTACCGGATAGAAGTAAAGTCAGTCATATCCAGGGGCGTAACCATCCTATAGGTATAGTGTACCTCATACCTGATATCGCAGCGGGGCTGCCTTAGTTTTCGCCCCCTATCCCGTCTCGAAGTTGCATCGCACAATTTGAAATCCAGCTTTAGACTTGGCGGCGCTTCGAACTGAGGCAACTCAGCCTCCTTGCTCCGAATGAACGTTATCAACTGAAACAAACACACCCGTTTCAATTCAACTGAAGTACAGAGAAGTGGGTCCGTATCTACTACCTGATCGGCACTCAACTCTGATATGTTCAGCATGTATTCCGAGGATGTGGTGGTTCGGAACCCACCTAAAATGTACGTCCCCATCATGAACTAACACGATGAGCTAGTATTTGGTAGTGCTGCCAGCTGAGCATGACGGATAATTCTAGAAATGGTCTAGCTGCTGGTCTTGTGGCCCCCACTACTACTATTGTAGTAAAGAAAGTGCATGTATCGTCACCTACCCCTATGTAGTCGGCCACCGCGGGCTGGCTGGCGGTCTCTTTTTCAACCAAACATTCGAGGAGTTGCAAGCTTGCCAGCGTGATGCTCCCTTTCATGGAAGAACCCGAAGACTCACTACCGTCGACCATCACAGGAGCAGCCAGTAATCTGAAACCCCCAACTAGCGTAAACACTCAAGCGCAAACTCCTTAAAAGAGCCAGGACGTTATGACCTCGGTATACAAGGGGTGGACTTGTTCATCATTACGCTCGACATTTGAGTTTAGGTAGGTTAGGTGAGATTTCGAACATGAACAAAAAAAATTAGGTTAAGTTAGGCTTCTGATATAATAAGTCAGTTTTACACAAAGCACGTGAAACATGTGGCAGCAGAATAATTTTTCTTAAGAAAAACCATTCTAGTGCCACGTTTCTTTCGCGGAAAAAAAAGGTAAACAAACAGTACTGTTCAGCCTTCAAGTGCTCCGTACCTGATGTGGCTATGTTGGCAGGCATTGAGAAACACCTGCTTGGCGTCATGGAAGTCCTTATTGCCAAACCCAGAGACTGCGAAGTGGCCCAGTTTGGAGAAGAACTCTTCTGCCACGCGCCGCATGGTGCCTACTGACGCTGCCGTCACTCCGCCATCTATGAACATAACAACATTGCTTAAGTGCCTCTCAGTGGCCGAGTGGTCAAGGGGTCCGCTTTGTGTCCTGTCCCGGCGGAACGGAAAATTGTCCGCTTCCAACATGGATGTATTGGCTTCGGCCACTTTGACTTCGGTCGAGCGTAAACGCTATCCAGATCGGCAAGGCGAAGAAGCCAGGTTCGAATCCTAGCAGGTGAAAATTTTCCAACATATTCATGGTCCTGGGTAGGCGGCAAAGCCTTGGCATGAATATACAGAAGTATCGGCCATTACACACTCGATAGCCGAATGGTCTCAGAGCCGGGTCACACCGGTTCTATCCCAATCCTATCAAAGTTTTTCTGACCTCTGATATGTTCAGCATGTCAAGTGACATGTACCTGGATACAGTTTAGACAGTAGATAGTACCTGGGTGGACAGGGAGAGCCAGAATATCATCATGAAGAAGCACAGCCGCCATACTACTTAAGCTCACGTGGAATCGGAACACAGCTTGTGAGGAATCTCCATCCCCAGTGCCTAAAATTATAATATCCCGATTAAGAGCAGTATGTCTCCAGCCTTTTTTATCGTTCGATAACAACACACAAAAGACACAGAAAATAATTAAAAAACAAAAGTGGTTTTCGAAATTTTCAGTTTTTTTCTGAAAAACCTACTTAATGTACCTTTTAAACCCAATTAAATAAATTACGGAATAACAATCGAGTTAAGTTAAGGTACGCCACCTGGGTGAGTTGCGTGGGACAGGCTAGACCGGCTGCTGCCCAAGGACGAAGCGGAGCTGGCAAGGCTGGACGTGGAAGACACGACACTCTCGTTATAACGAGACACGTGGTTTACAGGCATAAACTCGGAGCTGTCATCTGGAATATAAGGCCGAGACTTTAGTAACAATCAGTCACAAATTAGTCACAACACAACAACACTACTTTATTTATTCATTTATTTATTTATTTATTTTACATCACTACAACCGCTTTTCTCGTCTTCAAACCAGACTCCTAAACAAACTGCTATGACCTATGACTGACCCATTGAGGAGGCGGCCCAGCCTTGCTGGTGCTGATCCAGCGCCTGTGACTGCGGTAGGTACGTCTGATTCAGCTCGGTCAGCAACTCCTGCTCCACCTTACGGAAATCAGACTCTTCCATCTGCTTTTGCGAGAACCGAGACTTCCTCCCACTGAAAAACAAAGGAACATAGTCAGTTTTTTCATCTTCACGGGAAAATATACCCATTTCTTCCTTATAAACCAAACTTTAATGAAATCAAACAGTTCAAAAGTAAGAAAAGGTCAGATTTGAAAACAAGTATCCCGCCAAAAATGTGACATTCGGACATTCTAGTGTAACACTTGGTATCGATCGATAATAATTGACTCTCTGCGGAAGATCTAACCTTTTAGGAGTTTGGTTGTCGCTTGAAATAGCTCCCATTAAACGGACCAGGAGATGGACCTGTCGCGGGCTAAGGAACAACGTGAGAGCACCTAATCGCAAACTGAGTTCCACCTTTGGCCCCGCAATGACTTCATGTTTCATCTGGATCGATACCTCCTGTCGACCTGCCAGCCGTCCCATCACTACTGTACTATCCACGTGCTGAAACCGAAAGAAAAATGGAGGTTTGAGGAGTAAAAACCCAGAAACTAGACCATTTGTAGTGCTCAGCTGGCAGCACTAGCAATGACAAACTCCCCACCCACCCTTTTTGTACACGGTGGGGGCCTACAGTATGTACATTTCACTTGACATGCTGCTATCTACTGCTATGTGTAAGACACTAACAGGAGCGGGCTCGTCCTCGGGAGGCGGCTCGGCGGCGTTGAACTCATCGGAGTAGAAGGCGACGCCGTCAAGCAGGAGGCGTTTTGTGGAGAAAAGGGGAACTATCAGTTCAGGGCGGGACTCTGCGTCTACAGGCCGCTCTCCTGCCTCGTCCCAGTACTCCATGCTGAAGAGGAACAAAATCATTGAATTAGAACAGGTGGCATAGCGGTCAAGCGGATAAGGCGGCTGGCATACAAGCCAACGAAGGGGGGACCAAACCCTGGTCGGTAATTTTTAATTTTTTCCACTGTGATTTGAGGAAAACGTTGGAGATTTACATGTTCTGAAATATAATATTTTTTTAACGTCAGAAATTATCTGGCTTTGCTGCGGTAAACAATTTGTCCAGGAGTCCAATTTCTGGTGAGGACTATAGGTATATGAATGATCTGCATTCTAGCATGTCGTGCTGAGTAAAGATAACAGGGGACGGAGTCGTTCTATTATCAGTTGAGCTTCAGACCAATTTGATATCATCTTATCTGTCTTACTTGAACACAAACATAATACATGACCTAGTCTTATGAAAAACAAGTAGGAGGGGATTACTTTAGGAATTTGAAAAAGTGACTCACAAGAATTACGAAGTCAAATCTAACCAGACTTCGGATTAACCTTTTGTTGACAGAAATTACTCGATCGTAAAATCACAACACAGCCTGTTAGTTTCGGCCGTTAAAAAGGCATTATAGTTCTGAACAATTTCATATACAATAGTTTCCTCATAACGCGTGCAGAAAAAAACGTAAACAAATAGCGAATATATGTTCGGTATTTACGTACTTTTCAATGGTAACTTCCACTGCGACACCTGTGGCGTTAAGATCCGTCATATGTTCCCAACGAAGAACAGTCTTTGAGAACTTCACTCGAATGCGACTCAGGACTGAAACAAAAAATTAGAGTTCATACCAGGTTCGATCCCAATCGTATCAAAAATTTTCTAATCGGGATTCACCTCACCTCAAGTGAAATGTATCCCCTAGGCCCCCGTACTAAAACGGTCGCTGGAGAGCTGGTATTTGGCTGTGCAGCCAGATAAGCACGATGAATAATTTTTGAGATGGTCTAGTAGCTTGGCTTGTCCCCCAACCCTTTCCTAAGGCTAGTGGCTAAGTGAAAACTCACTTGAATCGATGGTCTGGGCGAACGTTTCAATGCCTTCAAAAGATTGGTTCGTTTCCTCAGCGGTCCCTTTTTCATTGCGAAGACAATCTTCAGCAAGCTGCATACTACTTGACATGCTGCTCCACATCGACTCGAACATTGAGGCTTCTGAAAAGGGAAGAGTACAAGTCAATTTCTAAGCACAAACTAATAAAGTATTTGGATTGGAGAGTCCCGGTCAGTAAATCGGACGCTCACTCTCCTAAAAGTTGACTACAACAAGGCACCAACGACTATTTTCGGAAGAAAGTTAACTTTTAGTGTAGGTACACTATGGAACTTGCAATGGTAGCTCAGGGATGGCAGGTACCCACAAAAAACTGCCATCCTTCCTGCGTCCAGGGATGCCAGGTCGCCAAAACGGCCGTCCAAGACTTATCGTGTGAGGCCAGCACTACGGCCTGCACTAGAGATCTCAAACTTACTGGACTTATCCCTCTCCTTGTATTTGACGGTTAGAGTCAGTCCTCGGACTTGAACGTCAGACGATTCACTTAGGAGTGAAGACCACGGGATTGACACAGACATTTCCTCAATAAAACCATCGATAAACTGGAACGGGATGTTCTGTTGCTCCGCCACTTCATTCAGGGCCTGTAAAACATATTTCAAATATACTTAACACAGCTAGCTTCTGCAGCAGGTTTAGACCTACCTGCCCCTGCTTTCAGGCAACTAGAAGACCAGATATTTATATTTCTGTACCCAATTGGGTGTAAGAAGACAGGTGTAAGCCGTACCCACCTGCAGGGGGCGTGGAGCCAGGGATGAAACTACCAGTCATATTATTTTTTGAATTTAAAGCCCTTACCGACTAAGGACTTAGTTATATTCCTTCCTGCGGACTTCGGCTCACAGTGTGGCCAGCCTCAGGGCTTCCTCACCCGCCAACTTCTAGGTAAATGTTAAATGTTGTACCTAAGGGTGATGGTGCCCGCATAACGTGGACGCGTCCTAACCGCGATATTTGCTTTTAAGCTAAAAGGTGAGAACGGACCTACAAAAACTAATTTATGGGTGCTATTCGGAGCTGGCTACTGCCTCGGGGTCGAGACCTTGAAACTTACCGATACATCCAAAGCTACATCCGTGATGGTGCCGATGCCTTTATACAAGTCCACGGTCAGCTGGTCAAGCGTCAGTTTTTCCTCCAAAAAGGAGCCCAGATACCGCTGCAGCAGGTACTTACATACCCGCTTCGCAATATGGTCAGACCACGGGGCAAACCACGGCATTTTCAATACAAAAATTCCAAACGGGACTTATTCAGGAAGTATTTTTCAATGTAAACAAAGAGCGTCTGGTTTACATCGCTTCTTCTTATCAATAACCAAGAATACGTTTGTACAGCACATTCACATATAGTCTGAGGTGGAGAAAATATCAAGTAAAACAGGAGATTTTCACTGAAATATCTACTTTTACGATTAAGCACAACTATAAATCACACTTTAGCGTTATTTAAAGTTTTTGGTTTACATTACTGCGCCATCCGCCATCAGCTGAGTGGAGTGCGTCATAATACCACAGATAAATAAAAATATAAAAAATATTTTATTTCATTATTTATTTTATATTATCATTTATTTATGAAATAAATTTGTAAGCGAACTAGTTTAATACGACAGGATCACTTGGGATTACCTTGTTACTTATCGCTAATCTTTTCACGAATATCACTTCAGTGTTGGTTCATAATCTTTTGGCTAAGTATTCACGAAAAGCGATTATTTTCCTTGGAAAGCAAGGTCTCATGTCTCATGAAACAATATTTAATGATCCAGGCTATTAAATTTATTTTTTAATAAAACTAATGATTAAATTATTATTATTTCTAAACTTAAAAAAAAAACTTTTTAAAAATTGGCGGGAAGTTTAGTTTTTTAGTGAACTCTGGTGGATTTTTTTCGAACTAAAAGTTGCACGTCTCGCGTTTTGCGAGATCTCGGCTTGCGCGAGCCAAAGGAAAAAAGCTATTTTCGGCCCAAGGCATTTTATCGGTTTTTTATTCTATAATTAGTCGTACTGTAATTGATTGAAAACTAAGAAAACCAAAGTGTAATGTGTGAAAAAGAAAGGTTTGCGCGGGGCGGTGTGCGGCCGTCATGAAATGCGTACTTGTTTGGGCAGAGCCAGAGTTCGATCGACATGGCCACGGGTAGAGCTGAAGCAGCAATAGTTGTGCATTATGGCGGATTTTGTGCTCTGTGTTGGCTAGTGGCTGGTTTGTGTTGTGCTAAGTAACTTTTAACACGTCTCTCATTTTGATTTGGATCAAGATTTGGCTGGATAACGCTTGGGAAGACAGAAATCGGGTCGCATTTGTGGTTGAGTTATGGCCACCGCCGGGGTGGGTACCTATATTTACTGGTCCTCCTACTGACACAATTCGCTTTTTTGCCCCGCCTTGTGCTAAAAAATGTTAGAAATCTTTGGAAATTCGGTGATTTGGATAAGTTACAAGTTGAAAGTTGGCGTGTGAAGTATTTTTAACCAATCAATGAGAACCCAGCCCTAATTTGTGTGGGCTGGTTGTGAAGAGCAAATCAAATTCCTCACTTTTTGCAACTTTAACCTTTGACTTTAGCTATTTCATCGTCTCTGTATAACTGAATGACCGTTTTATGACGAATGATAAACATTATCTGTGTACAAAGCGAAAGATTGTCAGTTAAATTTTCAATAGTCAGGGTATGTTTTGGGAAACTCTGTTCGCAAGTCTACTTAGTAGCTATCTGTTCCATTTTAAAGGTTAGTGGAAGTGTCATCTGGTAAATATTAATTAAATAAAAGGATTGACAATGGTCACACATGACTTTCTCGCTCTAGGGCCAACTGTCACTTCACTGAGGATTGTCAAACGCCCAATGGATAAATTTGTCTAGCCGTTAGCTGGTCCAGTTTAGCTTGTATATAGGCGTATCAATATTTTTAGCCTATGGCAGGTGCCAATCTGTTCAGTACAGAGGTTTATAAAGATAAAAACTACTGTTTCTGCACCAATAACAGCACCAAAAGTTCTGTATAATGTTAAAAATGACGCCAATTCGTCATTTAGTGTAGATGATTTCCTTTAGTGGTGCTAAACTTGCTGATGTTGAACTGTGTGATTCTAAAACTGTTCTTAACGACCTTGACACATTTATCAGATGACACTTTCCGGTGTCAGCGATTGAGAACTGTGCCCTTTGACAAAACAATTTTTTTCACATTTTTTACGATTACAGTTTTATTTTTTAATATTTTCAAAATTCCTCCAAAGAGGTCTTGGGTTTTAGTATTAGGAAGCTACCCTCCAAATTTTATCAAAATCGGTCGAACGGTTTGGACGCAGACGAGGTTAACAGTTCGGGGGTCCTTTACGCTAAAACTTGGTGGTGTTTTCAGGATGGATGGTAACCCAGGTGTACGGTTCTGTGTGCAATGCAAACTTTCAAGTGGATGCTCCTGTTTGAGTGGTCCTAGTTAGCAAGTGACTCGATCCAACATGTCGACCAACACGTTTGTGGATCGAATCGATCCGTTTGCCAAAAGATCAATGAAGAAGAAGACGAAAAAGTCGCAGGGGTCGTCGCGGTACCGGAACTCCCAGGATATGGATATGCAGCAGCTTCCGTTGCTCAAAGGTAAGTTGCAATCAAAGGAATTCTATCAACAAAAACAAAAACAAAAAAAATGATGAGTATTTAGCAGTGATATGTTTAGCATGCCAAGTGAATTGGAACCCACCTAAAACTGTAGGTCCCCATCGTGTACTATCGTGATGGGTGGGGAGGGGGTGGTAGTGCTGCCAGCTGAGCACGACGAATAATTCTTCATGACCCAGACAGGGATGAACCCTGTGGTTGGGTGTGCCCCTCCCCATTGATCCAATGAGCCTACCTTTTAAATCCAACTACCTTGAGCTGGATCACTAGTCTCCCGTTAACAAGAGTGTACGTATTGTAGATGGATGACGTCAAATGGCTCATTGATTTATCTAATCCGTTGAGTTAGAATAAAACAGACTGACTCGGGATTAGTGTGGCTGAGTATAGGGGCCATGGGGACTTACTGGTTGGTTCATCGTCTCGCCTGATCGATTTCATCGATTTCCCTCTCAGGGAGTCTTGTGGCAGGGTCGATAACCGACCTTATGTTATTTTGGATTCGGTTAAGAGGACGCTATACCTGACGATGCATTTTTTGCTGCCCATAAGATTAACATTGCGAGCGGCGATTCATTTTCAAGGTTTACCCTTGGTTGGAAAGACACAAAATTTTGCCTGTACCTAGCCCTAACAATGTTCTAGGGAGTGTTCGAAGCAGATTTCCCATTTTTTTACTGGTTTTCGAGATGCAGCACTTTTCTTGAGGCATGCGATGCTAGCATTTGCAAAACAGTTGCAATAAAAGAAACCAGTGAGAAATTGGGAAAACTGCTTCGAACACTCCCTAGAACATTGTTAGGGCTAGGTACAGGCAAAATTTTGCGACTTTCCAACCAAGGGTAAACCTTGAAAATGAATCGCCGCTCGCAATGTTAATCTTATGGGCGGCAAAAAATGCACTGTCAGGTATAGCAGACCCTTAAGCAGACGTGGGAGGGCTGGTGTTTCTTCCTGAACCAAAACAAGGGACTTATTCTCATTTTATCATGGAAATAAACATCCCCTAGTGTGCTAATCACACGTGAAAAAACGTGGTTGCGAGTAGCACACTATATTTAGCTTTTACTGGAGAATGAATATTATCGAACGATAAAAATGGAGGTGCAGGTGCAGGTATCGGTAGAGTATCGATATGAAAGACTACCTACTTCGCCTGGAGGTAGCCTCAGTAGTTCCCCAGCAAAGAACAGTGTGGGATCTAAAACACTGAGAACTTGGTGAAGCTGAAAAGGGTTTTTGTTTGTAGCAATTTTTTAATGTGTCAAAATTGACGTCCCTATACTCTGAGTTTGACGTATATCCAATCTCTCGGTTGTACTTTCTAGGATATCGAAAATTCTTGTGTAAAGTTGTAAAGTAATGATCGTGAAAAGAACACAGCCTGGGTTTCTCGGCGTATCAACGTTTCATTTCTTACAGTTGCCCTGACCCTATCCCACATGTTGGAATGGAACCCTGCTTGTTTCACTTCCGTGAAAAATCACTTGGTAGGCTGTTGACCTTCTGCATCTCTCCGCGGAATTACACCGTATGTTGTTTGGAGTGGCCGCTCCTTTTTATCTAATTGAAAAAAAGCTGGCCAGTTGTAAACATTTTCTTTTTATGAACCTGTGGGTGGTGTAGGAATACCTGCTATGTACAATAAAAGTGGTGTCAGAAGTTTCAGAGGGGTTTACTTTTTGTGTGTGACAAAACGCGGGTTGGAGTTGAGCCATTGATTGAAGTATAAATGATTGTATTTTATAGTTCAGATCAATTTCTAAAGTTGTGACAGTCAGCTCACACCTGTTCGGTCCCGGTCATATCCATGTTTTTCTGATCGGCATTCACTTCTGACATGTCCAACATGAGGGTAGTTTGGAACGCACCTAAATCTGTAGGCTAGGGAGCTGCTATATATTTGGTAGTTCTGTCAGCTCAGCACATTTCGATAATTCTTGATAATATATAGTCTAGTTGCTTTGGTTCTATAGTCTCCCTTGTTGTTGGAGGGATAAGGTGACTCTCACTCTCTATAACGAGCTAACTCATATAGCGAGCAAATTCGTTATAGAGAGAGACTACCGTAGTTGATTTGGGGACAATACTGAATGAGAGTTGTGTTGGAGGAGAGATAGAGAGCTCGGAATGAACAGGTTGGCTTGGGACACTGGACAAGGTCCTTCACCTCTCAGCGGTACAGCCTCTGCAACCTGATTTCTTGTTACCTACCTACCAATGCTATTTTTAGTTTTCGCCCAAATCCGTCAATTTGGTTGGGTTCGATCCACTGTGAGCTCTGATCTATGCGTTTTCCCTCAGATGAGTCAGCGAATTTTTTTATTCTTCCATATACCATGTTCTTCTCGCGCCTCTGATCGCATGTGGTTCCTGTCACTTAAGACCGAACATACATTCGCTATTTTTCTCCACATTTTTTGAGAAAATGTTCTGAAATATAATATGCCTTTTTAACGGCTGAAACTAACAGACTGTTGGGATTTTACGATCATGTGATTTTTATCAAGAAAATATTTGTCCGAAACGAAGCGTATACAAATAGCGAATGTATGTTAAGTCTTCAACTGTCCCTAGAACGGCCAGTGGATATTGACCGCTGTACACAAGGGGTGTCTTGCTCAGAATCGCGTCCGATAGTCTAGTTTTCCCTCAGCCGGTGGAGGCCAGTGCTAGGTAAGGTTCAACTGGAAAAATCTTTACAAATGGGGAGTAGATCCTATGGGTCCTTTTCACTAGCAGTTAATTTTCTCTCCTCGATTTGTATACAACTAGAGAAAGAGCTTCCTTCTCTCGTTGACTTTCCACCCCTCTTAAGAAGAATGCCGGGATATATCCATTTGGAAGGTCTGAGTTCGAATACCGGCGTAAGCAGTATTTTCCACGGATGGATGATTTGGTTTCAGGACAGCGGTCCTAGACCGCCGTTCTATCGAGTTGGCATCCCTGGACGTATCGTTAAGAGGACGCTATACCTGACGATACATTTTTTGCCACCCATAAGATTAACATTGCGAACGGCGATTCATTTTCAAGGTTTACCCTTGGTTGGAAAGACACAAAATTTTGCCTGTACATAGCCCTAACAATGTTCTAGGCAGTGTTCGAAGCAGATTTCCCAATTTCTCACTGATTTCTTTTATTGCAACTGTTTTGCAAATGCTAGCATCGCATACCTCAAGAAAAGTGCTGTATCTCGAAAACCAGTAAAAAAAAATGGGAAATCTGCTTCGAACACTCCCTAGAACATTGTTAGGGCTAGGTACAGGCAAAATTTTGTGTCTTTCCAACCAAGGGTAAACCTTGAATATGAATCGCCGCTCGCAATGTTAATCTTATGGGCGGCAAAAAATGCACCGTCAGGTATAGCGGACCCTTAATGGGCACCTGCCATCCTTGAGTTGCCATTCCAGCCGCCCATTCCATGACGCATCGTGTATGGCGATCATTATGCCTCCCATAAAAAAATCTCACTGGAACACGGCGCCTCTAAAAAGATTTCATTGTTATTGGAAAGCTTTGGGTCAGATGACGAAAGAGAGAGTTAGAGGGGGAGGGGGGCTTTGAATGCTCCAAAGGGGGATGCCAGTAGAGCCGGGGGGGGGGGGGGGGGGGGAGAAACCAGTCATGTGCAAAATATTCTCTTATTTGTTTGTGGGGGGGAGGTGGTGACCCGTATATAGAAGCAATCGATGCCGCTTGATAAATCCGTCAGTGTGCTGGAAGTGCGGTCTCCGGTGAGACGAGCTCAGTTTGTGGATACTGCATGGAGATAACTTGTTGCTCTGCCCTACACCTGACCACCCAGACTTGCCGTCCTCACTAGCCTCACCAGACTCACAACCGTATGCTGGGACTCTTTCATATGGCCTCTTAATTTCATTGATTTTTCCACGTTACTTGAACTAATCCTCTTAAGGCTGTAAATACAACATTGTTTATGTTTTCTAATAACATCTTGGTTAGGAAACTGTTCGATTTTTATTTGTTCTTTTTAAGGGCGACCACACTATCGTGTTGTCCGAAATTAACTGGAAAGGTATGTTGTGATTTTACGATCGAGTAATTCGGACAAATTTGATATTGACAAAAATCACGCGATCGTAAAATCACAACAGTTTCCTCAGAAAATGGTCGGGAAGGAACAGGATTGTGTGGCAACCCGTAGCTCCTGTAGAAACTGAAAGAAGATTTTCTCCATACGGTTCTAATAAATCTGTTTACATACAAAGCAGAATCTATTTCGCAATCTCTTTCTCAATCTTAGCCCTGTTAAGCTTATCTGGCAAGTCTGAAGGTGGTTTGAAATAGAGGGGCGCCTTTTTCCCTCCCCTAGAGTGAACAGGGTTGCGAGAGGGCCGTGAGTGCGTCTTTGTTAAGTCGTCGTGTATTGCGAACTCGCTCCCTTTGTTGACGGTACGTTTTCTGTTGTCTGTTGTGGTTCTCCTTGTTGTGGCAGGGCACTGACCTCTATGAACCAAGAAGAACTGGGATCTAGTCCTGACATATCGAAATTTTTCCTGGTGAATCTTTAGGCCCTCGGCCTACCCTCCCATAGATAGGTACCAACAGGTGTATTCCCTTTCTCGAACGCCAGCAAACCCACCCAACTAACACCATCAAAATTTATTGTAAGAAGAACTGTTCTCCGTATATTGCATCATGGCGTGCCTTATCTTCTTACAAAAATTTTTGAAGGTGTTAGTTGGGTGGGTTTGCTGGCGTTCGAGAAAGGGAATACACCTGCTGTTGGTGAAGCGGTGAAGTGGTGAAGCGCCTAAAGGCTGGTCAGATATACTGATCCCGGGATAGTTATGAGGTGGCAACCACAGACTGTGCGTCCTAGACGCCCGTTCTGGGTAGTTAGCATCCCCGGACGTATCGTCAGAGGGGAGGGATGGTGTATAGGTACCCTCCATCCCTTAGTTGCCATTCCAGGAGGTAGGGATGGCACAGGGTGTGTGTTGGCGGCCACGTTGAGAGAATGAGGGAGTAGGGAGTGTAAGAGTTGTGAAGGTGTCGTCGCTACTCGCTATTGGGCTATTGATCGCGGGCCGACGCCCGCGCACGCTCAAAGGGCTACGCCACAAGGGAAGAAAACCCAAACAGTCGAACCTTCGCCCGATTCTTACCCCGATGACACAGATACTACCATCACTAGAAGGGCCTGAGCCTCGCGGGATAAAGGGCCCCACCTTCCGTCATCTCTGTACGCGAAGGGGTGATTTGGTGACTATCACGCCCTATAGCCGAGTTTTCCCATCAGGGCTGGGGGAGATTCACCAGGAAAAATCTCGACAAGGCAGGGCTAGAACCTGGACCCTGTTGCTTCTGGCGAGATGGCACTCCCGGAAGTAAGAGGAGGGATGCCAGTGTTATTGTGATTCTGGAATACCGCGGCTCACTGAATACCAATGAGCCACTGGTGCGCCCCAAAAGTTAGTTGACCGGATATTGGTGCTTACTTACAGCCCTTATCCTTGGCCTGAAAGCAGTGCATAGATATTTATGATTGTTGACCGAAACCAAATGAAGATTTCATGTGACATTCATGATATGATATTATACCAACAGAAAATTGCTGCTACCTGGATTCGAACCCAGGACCTCAGTCTTGTGAGGCCACAGGATGTGAGTAGTGTCGATTGGAGGGGTAACTAGG